>BTPG01000004.1:45643981-46151481 GCA_036245525.1 Semisulcospira habei | reverse complement strand
GGGTAGTGCCAGAATAGCTTGGCGCCTCCAGGTGCCAAGCTATTCTGGCACCACCCTTGAACTAAAGCCATTGGTCTGTATCCTTATCTGTAAGTACTATAATGTAGCTTGCATATGGCAGTCTACACATTTGAAGCTTTAGCCTCAGTATGATATGGGTTAACACATAGACAAACACACAGTGCAGCAGCAGACGTCGATGCGTGTACTACCTCACTACATCCTGAGGATGAAATCATCAAGTTCTGTTTAGATTATTACATGGTAATTATATGGCGCATTTCTCATATTTGCCACTGCGGTCGAACCTGCCTGTCTCGGATTGGCCTCCGCAGCCACGAACAAGCCTGCAGACGTCGTGGGCAACTCCTATAAAATCTTCGTTCGCGAAGTCAAGCCAAGAGAGAGAGAATATAACTCAATGCGCAGAATGTAGCCGCGAACTGAACCCAACAAGCACGCTCACGTGAACTACGCATTCTTTGAGGTCTGTGACACAGAACTGAAGATAGAATGACCACGACAGTTCAAGGGTTGTGTCAGGATAGCTTGGCGCCTATAGGCGCCAAGCTATTCTGACACAACCCTTGAACTATCGTGGTCGATCCACATTCTCTTGTAGCATGTTGTAGCGTTGTGGGCTAGGTAAATTATTCATGGTGATGTATCAGCATGACTTTCAATAATCATAAACAATCATCATGTATTTATCATGACATAAACCACGTCGGAAATTGACAAGAGGGGGTAAACCCTACTCATGCTGTTCTCTGTAGTTAGACAGCAAGTCCATTTTTGAAAAGCGAAATCAGGCGTTCTATTGTAATACAATGAAAATCTCGCTTTTGAGACAAACGGACTTACTGTCTTTTGCCTTCACTGGGCAGCATACTAGAAGCAGATTCCCTGGCTGGGGCCAGTGAGAATCAACGCCTCTTCCTCGCGAAGATCAGCGTCAGCTGTTTCTCCAGTCGCAGGTTTTGTGCCGGGTTGCGAATCTGGTTATTCAGGGGACGCAAACTAAACTCTGCAGGTCACTTCTGTTACTGGCATGCTTCTGTCCCTTGCATTGGTTGGGCTGACTTGAACTACTAACTGGACCCAACGCGCAAAAGGCTAGCTGTGCGCGGGCCAGCGGCAGCCGACATCGGCCCTAAGGCCTTTGCGCACTAGGAGGAACATGAGAGATCCGCCGGTGGTAAACCAGACCAATACGGGTACGATATCGAAAGGAACTCGACTCTGGTGGAGCGCGTATGGGCTCTAACCAAGGGAAGAGGTCCCATCTTGAACGTACTGAACTGAACCGAACTGCCGATCGCGCTGAAACCGGCTGACGTAACTTGCACGACTGACTAGTGGTGTCTATATCCACGCGAGTCGCTCAATCAAACTGATCCGGCACCTGCAACCGGCTGACGTAACTTGCACGACTGACTAGTGGTGGAGTCTATATCCACGCGAGTCGTTCAATCAAACTGATCCGGCACCTGCAACCGGCGGACGTAACTTGCACGACTGACTAGTGGTGTCTATATCCACGCGAGTCGCTCAATCAAACTGATCCGGCACCTGCAACCGGCTGACGTAACTTGCACGACTGACTAGTGGTGTCTATATCCACGCGAGTCGTTCAATCAAACTGATCCGGCACCTGCAACCGGCTGACGTAACTTGCACGACTGACTAGTGGTGTCTATATCCACGCGAGTCGCTCAATCAAACTGATCCGGCACCTGCAAGAGGCATGGATTCTCATGCGCCCCTTATTCTGCCGGGGCTCACGAGAATCTATGCGGTCTTTTGCTGAACTTACAAGACAGCTGTTTCAAAAACTGATCATGAATGTAAACGACACCTGGCACAGTTTGTGCAAAGCACTGGCTTGGTACTCACGTGCAGAAGTTGCGGTGCCAGTGGAGACAGCCAGATGCCCATCGAAATGTCCTCACCCTGTTTGATATGAAAATATACATTTACTAATCCTTAAATCAGCAAAAGCCCTCCCTCCCACACCTCCGATCACAATAAATAAATACTAAAATAATAATAATACTAATAATAATCACTTCTGTAGATCTGCGAGGTCAGTTGTTTGATTAATTATTATACTAATGGGAAAAAAACTAAATAAAACCGAAAAATTCAAGTCGATAATAATAATAATAATATTATTATTAATAATGCCTTCTGTAGATCTGTAAGATTAGTCGTTTTCCTAATATACTAATGGGAAGAAAAAGAAAAAAAATTCAAGCCGAGCTGAAACATCTGATCAAACTTTGATGTCGTACAAATAAAAAATAAAAAAAAAAAGCCGAGGCAAGCACAGGCAAATACAGTGCACGAAGCAAGGGAAATCATTCCGCTTTGAGCAACCGGTTTGTTTAATTGTTTGTACAGCGCTGAGTGATTTCCCTTAACCCTTACACTGTCGGCAGCGCTTTTTGTGGAGACTGGATTCCCCGCCGGGAATCATCGCGACAAAAAGTGCTACCGACAGCCAAAAAGTTCATATATACGTGCAGTGTTTGTGACTCTACACCTGAAGCTTACCTGAAAACGGTGTAGGCGCGGAGCGTTGTCGGCCAGCCACAGATGGAGCGGGCGGGACACGACATAGCCCGACCCACAGGCAAAAGGGGGGTACACGGAGGGCGGGTACACCCGCTCCCTCCACTTCCCCCCTCTCTCCACCATCCACTCCTGACGAAAACTGTGCGAACAAGTCAGCCAGTCATAATAATACATTCAGTAGTTTTCGCGACCAACATATTTCACTGTGAATAATAAGCAAAACAATAATAACACAGTACAAGTAAATACATTCACGCCTTAAAGGCCCACTACCGCCGTGACTGCTCAAATATACACTTCTGTAACAGATGGATACGAAACACGTACACACAGGTCTAGGTCTGGTTCATTTAGACACAGGCCAGTCTAGTTCATTTAGACACAGGCCAGTCTAGTTCATTTAGACACAGGCCAGTCTAGTTCAGCACACGTCGTCTTAATATCCAGAAACCTGACAATGACTCCACTCCGTTCTATAAATACAAAGGTGTCAGTAAGAGAAACAACTAAAAATAGGTTGACACGATAACGGCTGCGCAGAATACGTAGTAAGTGCGATCACGCGTGTGTGTTTGCTGCATGTCCAAACATTCGTTAAAGTTCATTAGGTGTGTCGGTAAGGCCGCCATAAGAAACACAAACGGTGCCTGAGACGCGTCTTCAGATTTACCCGCAAATGGTACTTTCACCCCTTTCACCCCTTAACCCTTCAGGCGCCAAGCTAATCTGGCACTACCCTTGAATTAAGCCATCTCCTGCAACTGGTACATAGTCGTTAGGCAACACCTCCAAAATTTGAGAAAGGGGACCTTGGGGCTCAAAGGGTTAATCGTCGTGGCAAGACGAGCGCTACACAGCTGCACTGAAAGAGCCATAAATCCTCACGAGCCCCCAGCAGTCGCGGGGGGCTCATGAGGATTCATGGCTCATGTTAGTTTTCTATGTTGTTTGTCCCTATTTTTGTCAAATTTCTATCTCTGTTCTTCGCAGCGAAAGTCGGTCAGTGTGCGGGCGTTTCAGACTGACGCGAAATTCGATCCCGATCACTGGCAGCGAAGGCCTTAAACAAAATTCAATGAAAAGGGGGCGCAGTGGGTCCCTAGGGGGCACTCGATACGACCGCCGTTTCTCCCTCTCTACCATCCACAACTGACGAAGGTGGGCGTCACATTACTGACTGACTGACTGACTGACTGTGACTTTAACCGGTATAGCCCCGACGCCCGACAGCAGGTGATGGATTGAGCATGATAATTCAAGGGTAGTGCCAGATTAGCTTGGCGCCTGAAGGCGCCAAACTAATCTGGCACTACCCTTGAATTATCATGCTCAATCCATCACCTGCAACTGATACAGAGTCATAAAGTAACAGTACACTTACAAAATTTGGCAAGTGGGACCGTGGGCTTAAATGGGTTAAAGAACAATTAGTAAATGTATCTGAACAAACCAACAGGCTGGGTCGGGAGTGGGGAGTGGGGGGGGGGGGGGGGGGTTGGGAATGGGAGCAGCCGTTTGCACTGACGGAGAGAGAGAGAGAGAGCGTCCGATGATTCCCATTTTTTTCCTTCCGCCTATACTAAGGCGGATGTCGATCTGATTTTTAAAAAAAAAATTGTTTTGCGGACACCGTCGCTGGCAAGGCAGAGGTCACACAGGGGCTACGGACAGGCAGCTCAGACGTGATGAGAAACCCGAGAAAGCATTTGCAGGAACAGAGCCAAGGGCACCACACAGTCAGCCTCCGGAGCTCAGTGTTGGAGAAAGGCTGCGGGCGTTGGGCAGACATGAAAGGGCGCGAGAGATCCGTAGTCAGCCAAAGCTATATTGGTGCGATATCCATAAGCAACACTGGGGAGACGTCTGATGAGTGGGCTGGAGCGCGTATGGGTCTTTCCGAGAGCAGAGACCCCATCTTGGCCGAACTGAACTGAACTGACAAGGTCCAAAGGCACAGATCAGAAGACAGCACAGTAAAGGCGACCGCTTTGGTACTACCACCGTGAGATGACCTTACTAGTAGCTTGCTCGGCGTTCAAAGCGCAAATAACTAACTGCACTGTAACTGACATGGAAACATGATACAGATAGGCCTCCATCAGCCGCGAGAGTGAGATACACGCTAAAACATATATGCGTGCAGGTCTGTGATTTTGAATCTTACGGCCTAAAGCCGTAAGATTCAAAATCACAGACCAGTACGTACAGTCTGCCCTGTAAAGGCAAAAGACTTTAAGACCATACTGTGAAAAGCGAAATTTTCATTGTACTTACTTACTTACGCCTGTCACCCCTACCCGGGTATAGGCCGTCGACGAGAGACCTCCAGCAACTCCTGTCCTGTGCTTCTCCTTCGATTCTACTCCAGGTGGTTCCCAGTCTCTTGATGTCTGCTTGGAGGTCTCGACGCCAGGAGTTTCTCGGCCTACCTCTTTTCCTCTTTCCCTGGGGGTTCCATGACAATGCCTGCCTAGTGATACTGGAAGCTGGCTTTCTCAGACTGTGACCGATCCATCCCCATCTTCTTCGCCCAATTTCATTCTCTGCTGTTATCTGCTCTGTTCTCTCCCAGAGTCTGACGTTGCTGATCTTCTCTGGCCAGTGGATTTTCAAAATTCTTCTAAGGCAACTGTTCATGAAGGTCTGTACTCTGTTGACTGTGGTTTTTGTCATTCTCCATGTCTCTGCTCCATATAGGAGAACTGCTTTTACATTGGAGTTGAAAATCCGGACTTTGGTGTGTTGTGACAGCTCTCTGGAACGCCACACTTTTTTCAACTGGAGAAAGGCTGCTCTGGCTTTACCGATTCGTGCTCTGACATCTGCATCAGTGCCGCCTTTTTTTTAATCTATGATGCTCCCGAGATAGGTGAAGGACTCCACCTCCTCCAACGGGGTGCCAGCAAGCAAGACTGGTTCTTCCCTGGTTGCGTTCAGCCTCATTGTCTTTGTTTTCTGTTTGTGAATGGTGAGGCCCACTTGGGACGAGATGTCAGCAAGCCTCGTGGTCTTGTCCTGCATTTGTTGATGAGTGTGGGACAGTAATGCCAAGTCGTCTGCAAAATCGAGGTCGTCAAGCTGTGTCCACAGTGTCCACTGTATTCCACTTCGTCTGTGCTCTGTGGTCATCTTCATGACCCAGTCTATGGCCAGTAGGAAGAGGAACGGAGACAGCAGACACCCCTGCCTGACACCAGTTCTGACCTGGAGCTCTCTGGTGAACTGCCCCTCGTGGATCACGCGACATGTCATGCCATCATAGCTGCCTTTTCGTCGGCGTTTTTGTAGCTATTTAAATTTTCATTGTAATACCATGTAAATCGGCGGTAGAGCGCTCGACCCTCGTCCGAAAGGTCGAAGGTTCCAACCCAGCTGGGGGTCAAAATTTGTACAGACCTCTTTTTGGTGCCCCGTCTTTGAAAACACCTTCGTGGTGGACAGAGGACGTTAAGCCCTAAACGTTTTTTGATTTTCACCCCCCAAAAATGGATCGTTGAGTTTTGCCTCCAGAGGGCTGCAGTGACCAGCCGCCAGACGGAGACTGAGAGAGGGTCCTTCAGAGGAGCATTCGCCAGTCTCCGTCTGGCGGCTGATCACTGCTGCCGAAGCTTGATCTAGACTGGACGACACACATCTCCCAGAGGCACAGATCCTTATGAGCCCGCCCCCCCCCCAACCCCCCACCCCCCTCAGATGGGTGTCTTCGTGCCTGTTGATGGTCACATTTGCACCCTTGTTCATCTGATAGTAAAAGGTCTGCCGCATAGATCCATTTGAGCTCACCACATAGGTGGCTGCGTGCCTCTTAGCCTCGACGCCGTGCGACAGGTGATGGATCGACCATGATAATTCAAGGGTAGCGCCAGATTAGCTTGGCGCTTGGTGGCGCCAAGCACATCTGGCGCTACCCTTGCATTATTATGGTCGATCCATCTCCTGCAACTGGTACAAAGTCGTTAATTCAGCGACACCTGCGTAATTTGGGAAATGCGGGTAAAATGGGTAATGGGCACGGTCGTCTGGACGTTCGTGCGATAGATGGGTCCGGTTCTGTGTTGTTCTGTGCTGTGTCTGACGAGTAACTTCAACATTTTTTGACTCGCAGTGCCCGAGTTACGAAATACCCACATTTTGGATTTATCCACAGAGGACCGCATTACATTTCACGAGACAGGCGCCAAGCTATTCTGCCACCACCCTTGAACTATCATGGTCGAGCCATATCTTGCTGTGGTGTGTCGCGGGCAGACTGAGTTCAGACTTTATGTCGTGATACTGTAATTATGCATGGCGGTGACCGACGGGTTTCAAACCCACCGGCTCTAATGGACCTTCTCTAAGTTTTGAACAATGGAGATGGGATTATTAACGTGCGCACCACACGATTAAAACGCGTTTTGAAGTATCTGTAGATAATTTATGTGTGCAATGTAGACTGGACAAGAACACACTGCTACTGCGGTGTGCCCTACTGATGGCCACAGCTACATCTATGTTCATGAGAAGGGTGGTTCCGGTTTGAAGGGTCTGCATATTGAATAGATAGGGGAAGAGCACTGCTGCCGACTGACAAGCCTTATTTCCTGTAGCTAGATTGTCATGGAGTGGTCTGTGCATTGTATATATGTCTGTGTCGTGAGAAAGAATAAGGCAATGATGAACTGGTGTGTCTAATTGGTGGGTTGTTATATCAAGGCTTGTGACACTGTGACACTTTGTCACAAAGATCTTGGAGACCCCTTTTGGACAAAAGCTCGTGCAGGATCCAACACTGGTTGCCTCCCCCGATTGGCTACCGCGGTTGAGAATCGAGGGATACAGCCAGCGAGGGGATCAATGAATCTTTATTTTACAGCGGTAAAGTTATTAACAATGCCAGAGGCAATGCCATTTTTCAAATCTGCCGGGAGACTACAAGAGCTATGTAAAGATATGAGACACGTCTCATGTACTAACTGTAGGACTAATCCCAGTGCGCAAAGGCCATAGGGCCGACGTCGGGCCCGATGGCCTTTTGCACATTGGGATGGTGGTTCCAAGAGCTCAACCAACCAGGGCGACAACCCTATAAATCACTGTGGCGTAGACATATGTTTTCATTGGGGAAGCGGCGGGGTGGGGTGGGGGGGGGGGAGGGGGTGGGGGGGCGCGAGGAATCGCCGTGGTTGCGATTTTAATTTCCAACCTAAGAAAATCAAAGTCCAGGGTGAACTCACTTCCCACGCTACTGCACAGATACTGAGGAATGACGGGAGCACAGTATACGCCTCCCTCCTGGGGGTTGGGGGGGGGGGTAGGGGGGTAGGGGAGGGTAGGGGGGTAGGGAGGGTAGGGGGGGGTTCAGCCCTCACCTCCCCCTGCCCACCAACCGGGCCCCTCCCAGGTTTCTACACCACCGCACCAACCCAGATCTGCCCCTGTCCCAATGCGCAAAAAGGCCATCGGGCCCACGTGGGCCGCCGTTAGCCCGCGCACGACCGTGCGGCGGCCCACGTGGGCCCGATGGCCTTTTGCGCATAGGAGTTATAGTATAGTCGCTTCTTCGTCTTCAGCCAACCAAGCGAGGGACACGCGACATCCTCATCAACATGACACAGTCCGTGACACCCCTCCAACTGACGCCCAGGAAACATGCCAGGTGCCAGACTGGTAGAGTGACAGAACATACATCTTCAACACTACGGCATAGTCGGTGACACTCCCATGCTGACGTCTTGGGAACATGCCAGACAGGTAAAATTAGAGAACACACGGCGCCATTCACTATCACGTTAAATTCTTTGACACTGCGAAATTGGCGCCTGGGAACCGTGGCAGACACGCAGAATTATAGAACTGTGGAAATGCCAGAGGGGTAGATAAAAAAAAACAAACAAACTGTTTAACTCATTGTACCCCAGACACACCACAGGAAGATGAGGATCGACAATGATAGTTCAAGGGTGATATATTTTACGTCACCTCCTTCAGTTGCCACATTCCTTCTGCCAATGAAGATAAGTAGCGGCTAATCTCTCTGTTTGTTTGTTTGTCTATTTTGACAAAGGGTATTTACCCTAAATATTAATAAATTGTGTTGTACCCGTCTTTTCTAAGCGTGTTTCTTTCTCCGTTGGGTACTACTTCGATGCCAGAATAGCTTGGCGCCTATGGGCGCCAAGCTATTCTGGCATCACCCTTGAACTATCATGGTCGATCTGTGTCCTGCACTGCAATGCAGTCTTCAGAGGACAACGGCAACATTTAAGGATTTCGTTGTTGGGGTAGAAGGAGTTGAGGTGTTTCAAGCGGAAACTAACGAGTCTGTGCAGATTTCAAACACGACACGACAGATGCCAGAGAAAATAACATATATATCTGACGCGAACAGGAGACAGAAAGTCGGCCAATGGAAAACTTGAAATCAACCCTGTGGCTGTAGGTAGCGCTTTTTATCCATGTGATTCCTGCAGGAATCACCTCGACAAAAAAAAAAAATCGCTACCGACAGCCACAGGGTTAAATCCATTGACACTAGCACTAAAAAAAGAGATGTGGGGTGACTACTTGTATCAAAGTTTAACCCCTTGGCTGCCGATGATCAACAAGATCCAACTGCAAGAGACATAGATCCTCATGAGCCCCCGCAACTGCGGGGGCTCATGAGGATCTATGCCTCTTGCTGACACCACTTTGGGTCCACGTTCTTGGAACGGTTGCGGCTCTTTGACGATGAATTAACGAAATGTTTTGAAAAACAAACAAACCAACCTACGTCCACTGGCAGTGAAGGGGTCAAGGGCGGTGAGAGGATAGCTTGGCGCCTCAGCTATCCCAGTACCACCCTTGAACTGTGGTGGTCTAGACGCCAAACTATTTTGGCACCACTCCTGTACAGTTCTGCTGCATCTGTCTTCCCGAACGGAAATAAGTTATCCTAGGGGGAAAAACTCTCAGATGTGGGCCACGTCCATGAGGACAACCGTGTTCGAGAAATTTCACGACAGCGCAAACCCATAGAGCCCCAGCGCAATACAGCAGGCGCTGGCTCGACCATGATAGTTCAGGCGTAGTGCCAGATTAGCTTGGCGCCATCATCAGGCGCCAGGCTAACCTGGCACCACCCTTGAATTATCATGGTGGAGACATTTCCTGGAGCTGGTGCATGTATAGCTGTTAACTCATTCGAGACGTGCCGCCTCCGGATACGCGGCATAAGGCATAAGGCATAAGGCTTAAGCCGCGTATCCGGAGGCGGCACGTCTCGAATGAGTTAATTGACGACTCTAAATGTGGTTAAATGGGTTAACACACCCATGATGTGCTTCATCCGGACTCGCGGCTTTATGGCACGTATCCAGACAAAGCACGTCTCGCACGTCTCTGAAAGTTCGGGCGTAGTACTTTCGCCTCGAACCATCAAACAGTCGATCCGTCTAGAGAAAATGGGTGTACCTGTTCGAGGACGCGTCTCAGATAATTATGGGGATTAGTTTGTGGTTTCGGCCCTTACGGCTCGCGGGTTGTACGGTGAACTGAAGAATCTCAGGTTAGTACAATATGAGAACATGATTGTCTGGTATAGCCAGTGAAAGCTCACATGTTCTGAGGACAGTGTTGTAACGTGAGTTGTGATAATGTAACAATTGTCACAAACTTCGCGGACACTCCTCAGAGTCTGAACGTGATTTGTAAAACCCGTTTTGTTGTCACAAAGATTTGTGACATTACGCCGGCGATTACTGGATATCGGAAGGAGGCCAAAATTGCACGTGTTTCGACAAAAACAGTGGATTAAAAGCCCGGACAAACATGCGATATCGCGTGCTTGTCAGGGCATTTAAATTTAATGCAATGTTTATCGTCAAAACACGCGCAAGTTTGAATTACTTCTTATCGCATGTTTGTCATGGCTATTAAATCGACTGTTTTTGTCGAACAAGGTGCAAGTTTGACCTGCTTCCGATTTCCGGGGAAAAAAAATCTGTTGTTAAAAAGCTAGTGGAGTATCTACGACCCTTTGCAGCACGTCTGTTGTTAAAAAGCTAGTGGAGTATCTACGACCCTTTGCAGCACGTCTGTTGTTAAAAAGCTAGTGGAGTATCTACGACCCTTTGCAGCACGTCTGTTGTTAAAAAGCTAGTGGAGTATCTACGACCCTTTGCAGCACGTCTGTTGTTAAAAAGCTAGTGGAGTATCTACGACCCTTTGCAGCAAGTCTGTTGTTAAAAAGCTAGTGGAGTATCTACGACCCTTTGCAGCGATCATGCTATGCTGGCGGCTGATATCCGTAAGCGCCATCTCAAAACGCTCGACATCGACACACAGAGGTAGGAACCCCTTGCGCACAAGGTCGTCGGCCCGATGGCCATTGCTTGCTGGGAAGAGCTTACCTAGGACAGATGCTCACATGTCTGTGGAAGGAAGGCCGTGAAAAACGGTCTCAAAGTCAGCGAGGACAAACGAGGACAGAACGCAAAAAAAAAAAAAAAAGAATTACAGGAGATGGGATCTGTACAGGATATGGGATCTCTACAGAATCCAGACAAGCTCAGAGGAAATGCTGCTAAATGGTCTCGGAAGTGGGGAGATTTTTTTTTATTTATTTTTTTTATTTTTATTTATTATTATTATTTTTTTAATTTTTTAATTTATTTTTTTTTTGGGGGGGAGGGGGGCATTAACTCCGGCACCCTTGTAACGAGGTTCGTGACAATTTGACAGTTGTTACAAGTCTTCACAGATACCTTCTGGAGTCTCAGCGTGCTTTGTAACAATTTGCCACACAAACTCGTGGAGTCGCTATGAGCTCCATGACAAATTGATGCAAGTACCCAGTGCGCAAAAGGCCGTCGGGCCGCCGTTGGCCCGCGCACGGCTGTAGGCGGGCCAGCGGCAGACGACGTAGGCCCGATGGCCTTAGCGCACTGGATAGTCCTAGTACTAGGAGCAGGCATCTGTCAGTCTCGATGGCCTTAGCGCACTGGATAGTCCTAGTACTAGGAGTAGGCATCTGTCAGTCTCGATGGAGAGACCATGGAGCAGCGCCCTTGAAAATGTCACTGGTCTTGCGTTGTTGAACAACGCCTGCTGTGGCTGTACAGCCCCACGCGAGCACGACAGTCCCTGTTACAGAGGCGGGATTTGAAGACGGACTTCTGGTTGTCCTCTGGCTGTTGGTTAGTTGGTTAGTCCGGGGTATAACGTCCACGGCACCGAAGTGATAATGGACGGTCCTGACGGGCGGGTTATGAGGGACAGATAAATCTATTGCCTATGGAGTACGACCTGAACACTGATCAATTCAGGCGCACTGCAATAGTGCCACTTTCATTTATCAGGACCTTTCAACGGACATGCTATGGAACAAGCCCGTCTTTTTTCCCTGGATTGCGAGTCCAGCTACCGGGGCCGGAACGGGGACTCGAACCCACGACCCGGGTTATTCCCTTCGCTCTCTTGCTCCGACGCTTAATCGCCTGTTGTTGTTGTTGTTTTCTTCATTTTAATGTCCCACTAGCACACAATGTGATCGGGGACTAATCGCCTGAGCTATTTCGGACTTTTATTCTGGCTGTTTTCTCCCCTTGGCACGTTTGTCTGCTGCGTTCTGTCCTCGCTTGTCCTCGCTGACTTTGAGACCATTTTTCACGGCCTTCCTTCCACTGACATGTGAGCATCTGTCCTAGGTAAGCTCTTCCCAGCAAGCAATGGCCATCACTAATTAGTTCCGGGCCTCTTCGGGCGCATTGCTAGTTAGGTACTACCCTTTGAGCTCTCATGTCAATTCGTTTCTTGCAGTAGGCACTAAAGTCAAATGATTGTGACCAAAGTCTGCTTTCTTTCATGTAACACCGTTCGATGCATTCGGAGGTCGACTGGACTTCCGCCAAAAGCATATTTACAAAATGCATGTACACCATTGCTTAACACATTTTACCCCAGGACCGAAATCCCCAGATATTAAAGTTGCCCTCTGAAGGACTGCATTACAATTCTAGAGAAAGATCAGATCATGATAGTTCAAGGGTGGTGCCAGAATAGCTATTCATGTCTTGCTGTGGTTTGTCCGGGCTGAATGCGTTGAAAACATTTAACAGAATTCACACTCTAAATCCCACGCTGTTTCAGGGGGGTTGGGGAATGGGCCACCCACCCGATCATTTCCCAAACCTCCCTCAAACAGCGTGGGATTTCGGGGAAAGGGGGGGGGGGGAGTAGGGGAAGCAGAGAGAGAGAGAGAGAGAGAGAGAGAGAGAGAGAGAGAGAGAGAGAGAGAGAGAGAGAGAGAGAGAGAGAGAGAGAGAGAGAGAGAGAGAGAGATTCGGTTGTATTGACATTTTATTTTACAGTTTTCAACTCAGCAGTTGTCATCGTTGTGTTTTTATTCTTTTATGTTTAACTTTTTATTCCACTGAAGTTGGCATAATTTTTTTTTCTTTTACCATTTACGAGTATTTCCATTTTTATCCGAATCAATCAATCGAAACCTGAAAGCTTCTCCGTTTCTACAGCTTCCTCTGAACGGATAGCGAAGCAATCTGAAATTGGATACCATGGGTCAGACATGACACACTAAAACGTAATTGACCACATTATCGCAGCCAATGAAAGAGTAAGGGACGTGCTATATATTCAATTATCTCATGGCGGACAGGTTACAATTTCAATTATTTCATAACGGTTCGCGAACAAAAACCAGCAAATCAGCAAAATGAACCCAAATCATGCCTATCTTACCTGCAAGAAATACAGATCGTCATGATTGCCCGCAAGTTGCAGGGGCTCATGAGAATACATTGCTTCATGCTGGCCCTATTTATGCTAACATTGCTCCCTTAGACGAGGAGGTTATTTCGAACTTGGTACAGGAATGGGGCCAAGAGGTGTCCTACTTTCAGTGATCTCTTGAATGTTATATATTTTCATTATTTCATAACGGTCCGCGATCACTTCCCAGTGCGCTAAAGGCCATTGGGCCGACGTCGGCCGCCGTTGGCCCGCGCACGGCTGTGTTTGTGTGTCTGCGCACGGCTGTGTTTGTGTGTCTGTGCACGGCTGTGTTTGTGTGTCTGTGCACGGCTGTGTTTGTGTGTCTGCGCACGGCTGTGTTTGTGTGTCTGCGCACGGCTGTGTTTGTGTGTCTGTGCACGGCTGTGTTTGTGTGTCTGTGCACGGCTGTGTTTGTGTGTCTGCGCACGGCTGTGTTTGTGTGTCTGCGCACGGCTGTGTTTGTGTGTCTGTGCACAGCTGTGTTTGTGTGTCTGTGCACGGCTGTGCGCGGGCCAACGGCGGCCGATGTCGGCCCAATGGCCTTTAGCGCACTAGGTTGAAGGGAACATTTTGTGAACGGAAAGAATACGTGTAGTTAATTAGTTAGACTTTAACGCCGAGCAAGCAACTGCGGCTATCTCACGGCGCGAACGAAGACAACAACCGATATCATACTGAGAGGAAAGTTTTCGCCAAAAGAAATTAAAAAAAAGTACGACACATCTTTGAAATCGTTCGTAATAGCCGGCAGAGTGAGCAATCGCATTCAGCAAGAGGCAAAGATTCTCATGAGCTCCTGCATCCGCAGGGGCTTAAGAGCATCTCTGCCTTTTGCAGAATGAACAGGTGGCCTAGAGAGTGACGGGTACTTAGTAGACAAGCGAGCATGAGCGATTCATTTTGCATAAAAGGAGGCCAGGCCTCATTCAGTTTTATTCACACAACGACTTTTTGAAAGAGGTTTAACCTCAGAATCGACATTTTCTTTTGTCTTTGAAGAGGGGCGGGTGCCACTTTTGGGTCGCCCTTACTTTTGCCCCGCCTCAGTGGGCGATCGTGATGTGGCATTGCAACGAAACGGTCAAAAGTGCAGCGGAGATCGCACAGCCTTTATCACCAAACGTGAATAGACGTTGTCTGGAAATCAGACGTAAGTCAAACAAATAACACGTGTTTCGATGAAAACAATGAATTAAAAGCCCGATATCGCGTGTTTGCCCGGGCTTTTTAATCCATCCACCGCTTTCGTCGAATCACGTGCAATTTTGACCTCCTTCTGATTTCTAGAAATCGTCTATTGAGACAGTCTTGTGACACGTGGTCGGGAAAAAAAAGCGTGCGAGTTGAATAAATGCCACTTCTGGCGTCATAGACCGGTCTCACTGCCCTGTAACAAATGTCGAAGACAGATCGACCGCGTTAACTCAAGGGTAGTGCCTGATCAGTTTGGCGCCTCTGGCACCAAACTGATCAGGCACTACCCTTGAGCTTAACTTGATATCTCACGACTAGTTCGTCGGCTTCCTACACCAACAACTTACTTTCGGTAAGAGGTCGTTCAGGTCAGCCTGGGTGCCAAACGGATCAGACAATACCCTCATGCTACCACCGTCAAACTAGCTCCTGTCCACTCTCTCTACTGACTTACTTTCCCCACCACGTGTTTCCGGTGAGAGGTTCAGATGATAGCAGAGTCACAATTCTGTCCAGATCCAAGTATGTGTCATCATCTGTCTTCAGGACGTGAGCGGCGTTGAAATGAGTGGAGAACCTGGAGGGACAGAATACAAACAATTTTGTTAAAAGGGGTCGACGCTTGTTGCGGTGTTCACTGTGACACACAGTCACTCACACACTGTCCTATAAAGTTTGTTGAGGCACGCCTTTGCACTATCATCATATTGATAATTGTTTGTAGAAAAAGGCACAGTATTTATCTCTTTTCTTAAAGTACCATTACGCAGAAATCTTCTTGGCTTGACTTCGCGAACGAAGATTCTATAGGGCTTGCCCACGTCGTCTGCAGGCATTTTCGTGAGTATATTCGCAGAAATATGAAGACACATTTCAGCCTCATTTGTGTTTGTTATGCCTTGTCGACACACCTAATGAACTTTAACAGCAGTCTGGGACACGCAGCAAAAGCACACGCCTAATCGCACTTATTTATTCTGCGCTGCCGTTAGCGTGTCTGTCTATTTTTAGCAGTTTCTCGGACTGATACCGTTGGTTAGTTCGGGTTTAACGTCCACAGCACCGAGGTGATCATGGACGGCCCTGACGGGCGGGTTATGGGGGACAGGGAAATCTATTACCTATTGAGTACGACCTGAACACTGATCAACTCAGGCGCACTCCAACTGTGCCACTTTGATTTACCAGGACCTTTCAACGGACATGCTATTGAACAAATCCGTTTTCCCTCTGGATTGTGAGTCCAGCTACCGGGGCCGGGACGGGATTCGAACCCACGACCCGGCGATTCCCTTCGCTCTCCTGCTCCGAAGTTTAACTTCCTGAGCTATTTCAGACTCCGTTGCATTTCTAGAACGGAGTGGAGTCGTTGTCAGGTTATTGATATAAAGACGACGTGTGCTGAACAGGATTGTCCTGTGTCTAAATAAACCACTGAGTGTATCTCTAAACAGTTGCGGCGGTAGTGGACCTTCAACTGTCAAAACGTGAAAAGAAGTGACATAATTATATAGTACACCGATACTGCACATCGTAATAAAAGCATATCTCGACCCACGCCTGTGTTGTGTTCAATTTTTTTTAAAAAACAGATTATGCTGGTCCTGCGTGTGAATCTCTTTAAAACTGTCCGCCCTGACGCACTATAACAGAAGATGGATCGACCATGATAATTCAAGGGTAGTGCCAGATTAGCTTGGCGCCAATATGGCGCCAAGCTAATCTGGCACTACCCTTCAATGGTCATGGTCGATCCAGCTCCTGCAACTGGCACATATTCGTTAGATGACACCGCCACATATGGGCCCCAGTGTTTCCCCGGCCGATGGCGTAAGTGCTCGCACTTGAGACCGTAATGCCAGCTGCTCCGCGGGCAGTCGAAAACCACGCTTTCTCTATTTATCTGTTGTAGATGGATAGTCAGTCAGTGCGGGCATTCAGAGCATGGACCGGATCTGGTTACTGGTTACTCAACATAGCAGATCTGGAGCTGATACCCCCACGAAAACGCTTAAGAAGAAACCGGGCCCATATGAGAATTTGGCCAAATGGCCTTGGGGTTGAACGGGTTAAAGTCCCGTTTCACTCATTTGTGAGGCGCCGCATCCGCCGCAACCAGGCATCCAAACGCAGCATCTGTCAGTTGTGTCCCTTCGCTGCCAGTGATCACGAATTGCGCGTTAGAAACAAGCGCGCGCTGACCCACACTCGCTCGTGAAGAACGCAGATGTAAATGAAACAGTACACTGGCATGAAGAACATAGGGCTAACAAGAGGCGCACGTCCTCATGAGGGCTTGTGCCTCGTGCAACTGAGTAGTGATCGCCTTGCCCCGGCGATTAAGGAGTTAACCCCCCCCAAAAAAAAAACTTAACCAACCAAACAAACAAAACCACCACTACCACCACCACCACCACCACCACCAACAACACCAACACCAACAACAACAACAGCAACAACAACACGACAACTGCTGGCGCATTCTTTAGTCGAGCAACAACCATCGATTGCAAAGCTATGCTGCACACTTGTTGCAATACACAGTTACGTACCTTAACTCATTCTACCCCAGACACACCACAGCAAGATAAGGATCGACCATGATAGTTCAAGGGTGATGCCAGAATAGCTTGGCGCCTATGGGCGCCAAGCTATTCTGGCATCACCCTTGAACTATCATTGTCGATCTCTGTGTCCTGCACTGCAAAGCAGTTTTGGCTGAGGACAACGGCAACATTTGGGGATTTCGGTCTTGGGGTACAATGAGTTATAGTACAATTACGCATAAATCTGAAGACACATTTCAGCACCATTTGTGTGTGTCATGCCTTGTCGACACACCTACTGAACTTTAACAGCAGTTGGGACACGCAGCAAAAGCACACGCGTAATCGCACTTATTTATTCTGCGCTGCCGTTAGCGTGTCAATCTATTTTTACTCACGCTGGCAACGTTATCCCTGCGCCCGCTCGCCCTCGCAGCCCAAGAATACGCGTTGTAAGACGTGCATCTTCTAAAGTGCATAGTCTTTATAACCTGCTTCTCGACTTAGAGTGGAGGGAACTACTCACAACGAAGTGCTTACTATTGGTCGGTAAACCTGATCCACAGTGATGCACAGCTACAACTGTACATTTGCTCGAGATACGGATCCACCAGTAGTGAGGCTACGCTGCAGATTGTACAACCAGGGGATTACTCAGCGTGCAGATTGTACACAACCAGGGAATCTCAGCGCTGAATCCCTGGTTGTTGTACATTCTGCCAGCGCTACCTACTGGTGGAACATTAGCTTTCTCGTGCTGAAGCGTGTATAGACGGAGTGGATGTCGTACTGATATAAGACGACTGTTAACGGATGTCTGTGCTAAGACCTGTGTGTAGCGTTTCGTAACCATCTGTTACAGAAGTGTATCTTTGAACAGTTAAAGCGGTAGTGGGCCTTCGAAGACACGACAGCTTGGATCATCGATTATACATTTATCCAATATCTGCTGCCGTAAACACTGCCTTAAAAAAGTTGCTAGTGACCCCCTGACGGCCGGAACCGCCCAACTGCAAGAGGCATAGAACCTCATGAGCCCCCGCAGTCCCGGGGGCTCATGAGGTTCTATGCCTCTTGCCTGCTTTATTTTGTGTCCGTATTCGTTGGACAGCTGCGGTTCTTAAGCGACGTTTCCATAAGCACGAATACGATCCGTGCCCGATACGGCACTGCAATTTTCCTTCAACAAGAAAGGCAAAGCAAACCATTATGGCTTACGTGCATGACCGATTTACATTATTATGTGTGACCTTTATTACAAGGGCTGGCTTCTGTAGCAGCAAAATCCATGTTGACGTCAAAGTGCAAGTTCTATTTTTAGTTATAGTTACTTTCTGTGCGCGTGAAATTAACAGCCGTTCAGTGTGTGTTATGGAAGGTCGTGAGCGGTCTGCCATATTCTTATGTGACGTCATTACACACTGGGATTTGGGGCTGAAATTAGCAGTCGGATTTTTGTAGACTATTGTAGTTATTCTAGAAAGTTCATTCTTTATTAATATTTATGAGTTTCAGTTACGTGTTCTGTTCCGATTGGTTGCGTTGCGTGAAATCTTTAGATTATTCTGGAAAGTCGTTCTACTATAAAAGATGTGCTAGGAAGCACGTGTGTACATTGTCATGCAAAGCAAACCATTAAGGCTTACGTGCATGACCGATTTACATTATTATGTGTGACCTTTATTACAAGGGCTGGCTTCTGTAGCAGCAAAATCCATGTTTTCTGAATTTGTAAGCATTTTTCACACATCTGCCAACCCCCCCCCCCCACCACCACCACCCTCCCCTCCCCCCCCCCCTCCCCCGTGACCCTTGACCTTAGTGGTGAGTCGACTAAATTAGTATGCATAGGAAAGTCTTATCATCAGCTATCTTTGTACCAAATTTGGCTGAAAAATTTGCAAAAATGTTGATAATACCTACAATTTTATGAAAAATCAGCATTTTACACATATTTGCCAGCCTCTTGTGACCCTTGACCTTTCCAAGGGGTCATCCAAATTAGTATGCATAGATAGGTCTTACCATCAGGTATCTCTGTACCAAATTTGGGTTTGAAGTTGTGAATAGTATTTGAGAAAAAACATCTTTTGTCAAAATATGGCTATTTTGATCTATTTCCTGAGCTCTTTTGACCCTCGACCTTTCCGAGGGATGAACCAAATTAGTATGCATAGAAAGGTCTTACCATCAGGTATCTTTGTACCAAGTTTGGGTTTGAAGTTGTGAATAATATTTGGGAAAAAATAAATTATGTCAAAATATAGCTATTTCTGACATTTCTGACATTTCTTGATCCCCTGTGACCTTGACCTTTGTGAGAGGTCACTCAAACTGGTATCTTTAGAAAGGTCTTGCCACAAAGTACCCTTGGGCCAAGTTTGAAGAATCTGGCTTGAATAGTCTCCTTGAAAATGCCAACGTTAAAGTTTACCACGGACGACGGACGACGACGGCGGACGGACGACAGACGGACGACCCCACTGGCCCAAAACATAGACGCACTTTTGCTTCGCACGTGAGCCAAAACATGCGTCATCTTAGTTCGAAGTCGGATGCGAATTCGTTTCTACGTCGGGCATATGGAAACACACAAACATGAAAAGCCGGACTTGCCTGAACCTTTCTGTTTCCGACCCGCTTCGGATTCGGATCGAATTCGCGTTTTTTGGAAGCGTAGCTTATGCTTTGACTTTACGGTTGATTTTTGTTTGTTTCGCGTTTCTACAATGCATGCCTCTACAAAGAGAACCTGTTTTCGCGTCTCACAGACACAACACTTTCCTATGACAATGAACTGGTGGTCAAGCCAGCAAAGGTCCTCGGTCCGCTATCAGCCTGTGCACGACCCGGGCTGAGGCCTACTTAATTCTGCCCGACAGGCACAACCTCTTGTTTACAGCGGGGGCTGCACGGCAAGTCCCAGACACTCTGTGTGAGTGAATTAGCTGTACTGTTTGCTTTTCCTCTGACGGCAGATAAAAATGCAAAGAGAAACAGAACTGTGCCGACCATATCAAAAGAGTATCATTAGTCCCAACCCGCAACGCGTGCTTGGGCATACGCAAAAGGCCATCGGGCAGACGTCGGCCCGTCGTGAAAGTCGGTGAAAGTACTGCAGTTGAAGGCAAAAGACAGCAAGTCCGCATTTGTGAATAGCAAGATTTTCATTGCAGTACACTGAAAATCTCGCTTTACACAAAACGGACTTGTGTGTTTTTCCTGCACAGGGCAAACACATCGGAGTGACTTGCGCTTGTGAACTAGAGAAGGTAATTAGGGCCAGCAACATCGTGGATGGGTAATGCTCACCAGACACGCCACTTCAACTACCATAGATCACTACAGTTCAAGGGTAGTGACTAAATAGCCCGGGGCATTTTTAAACGCAAAGCTACACAAGCGGCACTGCCCTTGGACTATCGTGATCGATTTATTTCTTGCGGCAGATAATCGTCATAGTTTGAGGGCCCGTCAAAACTAAGGCCAAGAGAATTCAGCTCACTGCTGTTTTTGTCGACTTTGAAATGGGGCTGGTCGGAGTGCATTCCGGAGCATGCACATGACGTTATTGGCGTGCGGGGCAGAAATTCTGACCAAGAAGTAACAAGATAAAACGACGTCACGTCTAGCTACGCAAACCTTGCTAGAGAACGTCTTTTTGGCGCCAGGTGTGTGTGTGTGTGTGTGTGTGGGGTGTGTGTGTGTGTGTGTGTGTGCGTGTGCGCGTGCGTGCGTGCGTGTGCGTGTGTGTGTGTGTGTGTGTGTGTGTGTGTGTGTGTGTGTGTGTGTGTGTGTGTGTGTGTGTGTGTGACAGCGACTAGAGCCCGCGTTTGAGGACGGACAAGCTTGACATTTTAGGATATTGTCCCTAACAGAATTATCTCGAGACCTTTTTGTTCATTTTTTTAAATTAAGATGCTCATTGGCGAAAAACGGCCGTTTTACAAAAACCGGCTGATCCACACTGGAGTCCGTAATTTTTCTTATTTTTACTAGATATTTTGCATATAGCTAGATAAAAAGGACATATTGAATGAGTTCGTTAACCAGCATTGTACCTCTAGAACGTTTTGAGTGATAATTAAATAATTTTCGAAAAAAGAAATATTTTCACGTTTTTGGCATTAATTTCACGAATTATATGGGTTAATCTTAAAACAATTGAATTTTTTAAACGAAAAAACAATCTTCTCATTAATGATCGCATTATTTTTAATATACATAAGCCTACAGTTTGTCTCGGCTGTCGGGTACAATTAGGTCAATTGTGTCCTGTATTTCCTAGGTGTGAAAATCAGACAATTTTCTGCACCACTTTTTCCGAGTCATTTGTAAAACAGCTAACACAACTTTAATTTTTCTTTTACGAAAAAAACTATCTTCTGATTAATACCCGCATGATTTTTTTCATAAACAGTGTTTGCATAAGCCTGCTATTTGACCCGGCCCTGGGGTAGGATTAGGTCAAATTGTTAGTTAGTGCTTCCTCGCACGGAGAAACGAAACGAAACATTTCGTCGAAATGTCCGCATTTCAGACATTTCTCCAACATTTCACCGTTTCACGAAATGCGAAACGACACATTTCACGAAATAGAACTTGTCCCTATTCGCGAAACATTTCGCCGAAACATTTTACCCGTCACCCAATCAGCGCCGTCCGCTCGGTCACACCCCAATCTGACGTCATTCACGCCCAAACACTGAGGATTGCAACGGCATGGTAAAGCGATGCCGTGGAGTCAGGTCTATTATGGCTAGAATTGCGTGATGTGACGCACGATTCTGTAAGATTTAAGCGGAGAAATCATTTTCGAAATTGAATCTATCAAGTATCATCACTAAAGTACCACCAGATATGATTTTAGGTCAGTTTTCTGAACCCCACTTTCATCGGCTGCTCTGCGAAGCCGCCTACAAGATGGCGGCTATCGCTTCGAGACGGCGGCATCCTCGATTCACTTGAACCAGCCTTGTTTACGCATTCAAAAGCGCTTACGTTTATTCGATATGGTCGGCAATTTACTTTAATTGTGTAAGTGAAGGCACACATGTCTTATATGTTTAGTTTTTAAGCGTCAGTAGTCAGAAATATGACCCGATATCCACCGATACAAACCAGAGCATGTGTCAGTGAACAGTTACTTCCCCTGTACCAGGCGAAATGAATTTTCACCGCGTTTCTGCGTGTGCGGAGAAGGCATTTCGATGCAATGAAAATGTTTCGTTTCTTGTACATTTCGTTTCTCCGTGTAGGGAAGCCTTTAGTTATTTGGCGACTAAAGGCCATCTCACAGCGGGTAGGTCAATTTGTGACCTGAAAGCTCTAGGCGTGAAAATCAGCAAGAAAATTGCAAAGTTGATTCTCTGATACGTCAAATGTTAGTACTTCGATGAGTGGCGTATAACATCGAGTCGTCACTACGATCTGACACGGCGCCGTGGGACTAATGATGCCATGACGTGAAGCTTGAAGTGACGTCATTTCGCTGATCGTGCTATTCTTCTTCTTCAGAATAGCTATGCTTACGTATGGCGGGAATCGCCGTGTGTTCGTAGCAGGATCAACTCAAGCTTCCGCTTCATCTTGTAGATGGAAAGGTAATCTTAGGTCTATGACCCTTGTCACCTCCGCTAATAAAACAAAACCGACATAATTATACTAGCAGAAACATAGATTCTCATGGGCCCCTGCGGTTCTCACGGATGCAAGAGAATGTGCACTTTACAAGAGATTCTTGTAGAAAGGAGTGGTTTGCGGCTAAGGCGGTATACAATTCCCACTTGAATGATTGATTGTTTTGTTTAATCATGAGAATCTAGACCTCTTGCAGTTGGGCGGTGTTCACGTTTTCTCGGCAGAAAAGGCTTTAGATAATGGTCTGGATTGCATGCCGCGTAGGAGTCATGCAGCCAGGAGGTAATCCCAAAGCAAATAATGAGAGCATTACGATGTAACGCGCGCGCAAAGAAGGTGTCCCTGTTAACCAGGGGCCAGTTGCGTGACTGAGCTTAGTCCTGCGCCAGCCACCAAGCAAGGTGCTCCGCTATAGAGGAGCACCTTGCTTGGTGGCTGGCGTAGGACTAAGCTCATTCACGCAACTGATCCTAGGTCCACACTGGCGCTGGGAGCAGTGGAGTTAACCCATTCATATCTGACACGTAAACGCAGGAGATTGGTCACCCATTCCAGTTCATGGGCAGTGACAGATTAGAACTGCGACTAATCCGGCACTACCCTTTGATCTGTCATGGCTGATCCCTCATCTGCAACTGGTACACAGGTGTGGAGAAAGGCAGCAGACGTTGGGCAGACGTCAAAGGAAATGAGAGAAACCATAGTCAACCCAACCTATATTGGCGCGATATCGAAATGAACTTTAGAAACACTTCTGCGTGATGAGTGGGGTGGATCGCGTATGGGCCTTTCCGAGGGCAGAGATCCCATCTTGACCGAACTGAAATGAATTCGACTGAACTAGGACGATACTTCGCAAGTATCCCAAGAACGGCCTGAGAGGCCAGCAAGAGGCATGATGAGTGAATCTGCAAATGTTGTCTTCGACAAAATGCTAACCTGTCACTACTTTTCAATATCATGATTGATTTATCTCCTGCAACTGGCACATAGTCATAGTAGGTCACCTCCAACGTTTGTTAACCTCAAGACCAGGGAGGTGGTGGAATGGACGAGGGAGGAGAGGGAGATTGGGGGTGGGTTGGGGGGAGGGGGGAGGTAAATGAATTCCACAGCTAATGCGTCTGTATAGTAAACAAAGTCCGTAATGTGATTGTGTCGCTGCTAGCTGTTTGATGTTAAACCTAAGACTAGACCTCAAAATCACCCCTACAGAAAAGTAATCCCTGTAAGCACGGACACAAATTGATTGACTGGGTTTAACCCCTTCACTGTCGGAACACGACGAGCTCAGCGACGCTCAAATGCAAGAGGCATTGATCCTCATGAGCCCCCGCAATTGCGGGGGCTCATGAGGATCTATGCCTCTTGTGGTGACCTCATCATCATTGGCATAAGCCTCACAGACGAAGCAGTTACGTTTTCACAGACGGTAGCAGTTCAAAGGCTTACGTCGTGCAAGCATCATGGGCTATCTCACGGAGGTAAGCAAGAAACAGACTGAGTGACAAGGACACAGACACCAACATGCAAGAGGTAGATATCCTTGTGAGGGCTCATGAGGATCGGTACCTCTTGCTGGCGTCTCAGACCGTTTTGCTTGTCAGGAGGAACACTTTATCGGTGCAGAGCAAGTCAATATATCGTCTTGAAAAAAATTGACGAGTGAGTCCGCTGAAGATATGTGATCTCAAAACATGATTCGTTTGATTTCAAACAGCGTGCCCGATAACTCCTGAACACCAAGGGCTTTAAAAACGTAGTGAAATGATCAAGTCAGATCTTCTTTTTTAGCACTGAATTAGTCTTTGAAATTTATTGGGAAAAAAACAAGACACCTAATAATACGCGGCTAATGGGTGTTGGTCCAAACTCGACTTTCAATGAAAAATTTCACAGCCTGGTGTCCTGGTCGATGACTTATGGCCAACGTTCCAAAATCACAGACCAGCCCTAATAGCATTAACTCTTTGCGTGTCGGTAGCGGTTTTAGTCGCGATGATTCCTGTAGGAATCATCACGACTAAAACCGCTACCGACACGCACAGGGTTAAAGAACACACGGCTGAAGCAATGCCCGACACATCTTCTGCAGTACAGGGGGTTTCTACACCCAGTGATTTTTGCTGCGTCGCAAGGATGCACTACCTGCTTGCAACGCCCTTGCAACATCTCAAAGATTTTATTTTCTTTATCCCATATCGGGGTATGGAGGAAAGATGTCGATTACTGTTTGATTGATATTCATTGATGCACGCTAACAAAATTATACATAATCACCCTTGTGGTCGCCATCATTTGTGTGTTAATAACACGTGACGTGGTATGTCGCAGCTGACAAGACCAGGGTGACCTCCCGTACCGTTCTGGGGCTTGCTCCCCTAGACAGATCCACTTAGGGAGTACGCCAAAAGTACACTTCTGCTTAACTCATTCAGTCCCGACACCCCCCCCCCCCCCCGTAAGATTAGGATCGACCATGATAGTTCAAGCGTGGTGCCACCCTTGAACTATCATGGTCGATCTGTCTGCTGCAATGTTCTGCAGTCTAAAGAGGACTACACCGAAACGTCGGTATTTCGTACCTGGGACATAACCCGAATGCATCTTTTGTTTAATCTTGAGGAGTAGGCTCGAAAATAGTACGGGAGGCCACCCTGGGCCTTGTCCCGCAAACGGTTTGAGCTTGCGCTCTCTTGCAGCATGTCGCAAGCGTTTTGCGAGCTGGAAACTGAAAAGAAAATCTCTACGTGTGTAAACTAAAGACAAAGATTACAAGGTGAATGGCTGCCCCAGAAAAGAATGGAAAGTGCTTATACATATGGACATTAAAAGTTGAAATAAGTTTATAATGACTCTATAATTGAACAGGGAGACGAGGATTACTTTTATAACTTCTAAAAAAGTTGGTAAAATATGCACGTAACTTCTATCATGGACGTGCATGCCACGGAAACTATATGTAACTCAAGTCTGATACCTAGTGAGCAACAGGCTTGCCGACTGCGGCGGTTGTTGGCCTGACGTCCTCACGGTAGATGAATGTAAAACGTATCTAATCATAGGTTTTATGATTAGATTTGCTGTCTGGGAACAGAGACATGACCTTTTTGTGTCTGCCAGGCGCCGGCTCCGTATTTTAAAAAGCTTCCTCCTCGCATCGTCTCAAGTCAGTAGGTCCTACCTCCCCTTTGCAAGAGGCACAGATTTTCATGAGCCCCTGCATTCGCAGGGGCTCATGAAAATCTATGCCTCTTGACGGTAGGCCCAAAGACCATTTACATACGTCTTTGCTACTGTTTCATGCTTTCCTTCTTCGGTGTTGAAGTCCGTGACTGTGACAGTCTGTCAGACTCAATGACAAACTCTTTTGCTACGGCTTCCTAGTCTGACAACCAATAAAAGCCGATCTTTCAAATTCAATATCACTTTCGACTACAACGAGGCGTTTAGTCCAAAGGTATCTCCCCCCTCCTTCCCCAAACAGGCGGCACCGCACCCAGTGACATTTCTGTTTCATCCACCGAAGAAACTCGATTGAAAATACAGTCCACTTCGCTCATAACAAGGTCGCATATAATTACAAGATGAGGATTTCATCCCAAAGTCTACCGTATTCTTTGGGGCTCAGATGCGTTTATCTTAGGAACATTCAGAGTTGTTCATATTTTTAGGCTTATAATGCTGATCCATTTTCCTCCTCTCTAAGCCAACCTCTGATCAACATACACGTCGGCGCACACAAATAAAGACGGATACACGGCGCTTCCCGCCATTAGTACGCTCTGTGGGCTCGTGTCACTAGCGACAGGAATCCACCTCCTTCTACTCTAACCCACCTCTGATCCACACACACTGGCACACATAAATAAAGACGGGGATACGGCGATTCCCGCCATTCGTGAGCTCTGTGGTCTGGCGTAGCATAGCTATTCTGAATAAGAATAATAGCACGAGCAGCGAAATGACGTCACTTCAAGGCACACGTCATGGCATCATTAGTTCCACGACGCCGTGTTCATAGTGACGACTCGATGTTATACGTCACTCATCGCAGTACTAACATTTGACGTATCAGAGGATTAAACTTTGCAATTTTCTTGCTCATTTTTACGCCAAAAGTTTACAGGTCACAATTGGGTCACAATTTGACCCAACCCTACCCCAGGGCCGGGACGTACAGCAGGCTTATGCAAACACTTTTATGAAAAATCATGTGAGTATTAATGAGAAGATAGTTTTTTTCGTAAAAGAAAAAAAGAAAGTTATGTTAGCTGTTTTACAAACGACTAAAAAAAAAAGTGGTGCAGAAAATTGTCTGATTTTCACACTTAGGGCATACAGGTCACAATTGACTTAATCGTACCCGACAGCCGAGACAAACTATAGGCTTATTTAAATACCGTATACGAAAAATCATGCGATTATTACTGAGAAGATTGTTTGTTTTTTTCGTAAAAAAGATTCAATTGTTTTAAGATTAACTGATATAATTCGTGAAATTAATCCCAAAAACGTGAATATAGATATAATCAGGGGAAGAAGCCCTGGCTGAGAGGGCGAAAATTTGTGCATAGAATAAAAGTGTAACTCCTTCTAAACTACGTGGTGTATGTGGATCCTTTCTTCACATTTTAAGTATTTCACTGCTGCTTGGATCCATATTTGGAGTGTGTGGTGCCAGCTTTCTTGGACTGGTTTTATTTATTCATATATATATATATATATATATATATATATATATATATATATATATATATATATATATATATATATATATATATATATATATATATATATATATATATATATAAATTATCACTCAAAGCGTTATAGAGGTACAATGCTGGCTAACGAACTCATTCAATATCTCCCTTTTATCTAGCTATATGCAAATTATCCAGTAAAAATTAAAAAAAAATTACGGACTCCAATGTGAATCAACCGGTTTTTGTGAAACGGTCATTTTCTCGCCACTGAGCATCTTAATCAAAAGATCGGGAAAAAAAAAGGTCTCGAGACAATTCTTTTAGGTACAATATCCTGAAATTTCAAGCTTGTCCGTCCTCAAACGCGGGCTCTAGTCGCTGTCACGCGCACGCACGCACGCACGCACGCACACACACACACACACACACACGCACACACACCTCTGGCGCCCAAACGACGTTCTCTAGCAAGGTTTGCGTAGCTAGACGTGACGTCATTTTTATCTTGTTACTTCTTGGCCAGAATGTCTGCCCCGCACGCCAAAAACGTCATGTGCATGCTCCAGAATGCGCTCCGACCTGCCCCATTTCAAAGTCTACCGTACTTTCAATACGGTAGACAAAAATTGGATACAGCAACACTTTCCAAAGGTCCCGACAACACTCATTCTATGAAAATTACTTCGCTCACAACAAACGTTCGATATAACACGCTCATTTGTTATATCCAAAGTTTACTGTACTCGAAATTCTGATCGCAAGGACTGTGAGACATCCGTTGCGCAAATATACTGGTTGATCGGTTGTGTGCGTGCGCGCGTGCATGTGAGCATGTAGTGTGTGTTTGTGTGTGTGTGTGTGTGTGTGTGTGTGTGTGTGTAGCACGCGTGCGTATGCGTGCGAGTGCGTGCGTGCTCACGCCCACAAACACATGCAAGCACGCATTTAATTGCATGCGTTCCATTAAAAAGTAAAACTTCACTCTTTATTGGTTTTCCCGAGTCTGAAGAAAGTAGGTCGAGTCTTGCGATTAAAGATTTTTGATTCAGATAAGGTCCTCCCTCGTCAGTCTGACGGGCAGTCGGAACTTGAAAACTCTTCAACATGCCAGACAGCCATGATGGTACACCCAGACCAAGTGTCGCTTCAAATTTAACACCCTCACTGCCAGAGCACCAGCATCAACCACATGAAAGAGGCATAGGTCCTCACGAGCCCCCGCAGTTGCGGGGGCTCGTGAGGACCTATGCCTCTTGGGGTCTAATTTATATCGTTGCACCTAGCGCGGTGAACCTGTGATGCTTTTACATTTCACACGCTTTTCCGTCCACAGTCAACTGACTCACTGTTTTGAACCGTCTACAGGAGAGCCTGCTTTGAGCGGTCACCCTTATGAGAGATCCTTAACTCATTGTGCCCAAGGTACGAAATACCCACATTTGGTAGTTATCCTCTTACAGTTCAGGAGACAGATCGGCCATGATAGTTCAAGGGTGGCGGCAGAATAGCTTGGCGCCTCTAGGCGCCAAGCTATTCTGCCACCACCCTTGAACTATCATGGTCGAGCCATATCTTGCTGTGGTGTGTCACGGGCAGAAGAGCTAAGGTCCATCGTTGGAACCACCTAATAGTGGTCTTTCATGACACTTAACACCTTCAGCTTTCAAGACTTAATTTCTCCTGAGAGAGCGCCTTGTCATCTCAGACAACTTGGATGCTCAAGAAAATTGGTTGCTTAAAACAAGTCTTCTTGTATTTCAAAACCGTAAGAACGAAATACCAGGTGCCGGAAACACAACATCTATGAATACGACACCCGGTAGTTGTTTAGATTGACAGACATGTCTGAGGAGGGCGTTTCGTACTTGAGCTGTCGTGGTCTGCTCAGCTCTTACGGTTCGGTGACAGAGAAGTCGAACTAACAGGGTAAACAAGTGCACAAAAGTTGCAGCAGTTTGTCTGCAGAGGTGTTTGTTTTCCTGCGTGACGTGACTTGCGAGAAGACGAGCTGGCCGAATATTCGCCTTATTACCAATCATATACGCGAGAATTCCTCCTACGCACGCAGTCAATGAGAAGAAGTTTCGTCAACAATCAATTAAACCTATTGAATACACTGCGCAGCAGACAGAGGAGGAATATTTTTACCGCCGGAAAACATGCAACAAATGCAAGAGGCATAGATCCTCATGAGCCCCCGCAGTTGCGCGGGCTCATGAGGATCTATGGGTTTTATTGGCCTTATTAACATCCGTAAGCCTCAACCAGACGATTTTATCCAGTGGTAAAGCTGCTGTGGTAGCAGAGGGATCGTTTCTATTCAAAGCACAGACAGAAAGCGAAGGTTAACTGCACTGGTCAACATATTCCGTGGAAATTGCACTTAACTGCCGCGCGCTCCGTTTGCCAAAAGAGATACTTCCCGGTTTGAAGGCTTGTTTTGATTGGGTAAAACGTTCTCTTTTGAAACTCCCTGGTGCTTGCAGCCCCCGGAACTGCTGACAGCACCAGTGGCCGCACGCGCTGGTGCACAAAATAGATCAACCGTGATAGTTAAAAGGTATTACCAGATTAGCTTGGCGACGGGAAAAACGCCATGATGCTTTAATACTACCCTTGTAAACGTTGAACCACGACTCCCAAATTCAGAGAACCCAGTGCTTTGGCTAGAAAGTGTTAAATTTGAGAAATCGAATTCAGAAACGTCAAATGAATGTAAAGTACAGGATTACTGCATGATCACCAATCAAATGCAACAATTTAACTCCTTCTGTCCGCGACACACCACAGCAAGATAGGGCTCGACCATGATAGTCTATAGGCGCCAAGCTATTCTGCCACCACCCTTGAACTACCATGGTGGATCTGTCTCATGAGTTGTAATGCAGCCCTCAGAGGATAACTCCAAAATGTAGGTATTTCGTACCTGGGGCACAATGAGTTAAGAATCATGTCCTCTAACGGCCCCTATATCGCCCCCCAGACTAAACACGCACGCACGCACGCACGCACGCACACACACACACACACACACACACACACACACACACACACACACACACACACACACACACACACACACACACACACACACACACACACTCCGAATAAGTCGAGTACACTTTACCGCCGCCATACAGACAGTGTGTTCTTGTCTGTCATTTTCGACCGAACAGCGTCGAAACGCGAGCTTGTACAATTCACACACGGCGCACATACATCAGAACGGTAACCATACGCACTACCCAGTAAGCGAAGACCATAGGTCCCACATCGGCCCGAAGACCTTTTCTTATTGGATACATACAGCCTGCGGGGGACAAAATCTCTGAACTAAACAGGCTTAGCCTCGTGAGGACACCATTTTACTTATTTGTTTGTGTACTTGTTTGTTTGTTTGTTTACTTGTTTTTGGTTTATTGTGAAGAAGATATTAATAAATTGTGTTGTAACTGTCTTTTTTACGCGAGTTTTTTTTTTCAGTTTTTTTTCCTCTAACATAGCTGTCGTCTCAATAGCTGTCAAGATCGACAGCTACAGACGTTTCTGATAAGGCATTTCCGTATTTGACCTGTCGTGGTCAATTCATATCTTACAGTTCGTTACCAGGAAGTCGAACTAAACACGCTTAGCCTCATAAGGACATTGATTGCTTGCAGAAGTCTTCTATTTAACCCCCTTTGAGCCCCACGGCCGGGTGCATTTCCCAAATTTTGGAAGTGTTACTTAACGACTGTGTACCAATTGCAGGAGGTGGATTGACCATGATAATTCAAGGGTAGTGCCAGATTAGCTTGGCGCCTGAAGGCGCCAAGCTAATCTGGCACTGCCCTTAAATTATCATGGTCAATCAATCTCTTGCTGTAGGGACTAAAAGTGTTAAACTTTCTTCCGTGACGCGCAAGAAATTGAGCCGACAGAGCGTTCCTTTTGTAACCAGTTGTAACACAAATATTTCTCCTATAAACATCAGCAAAAAAAAGGAGGGTCTCGAAGGTAAGAACCCCAGTAGCAAAGCACCTTCGGCCTACGACGGCCGTCGTGAGCCCGAGAACCTTGGCTTACTGGGAAGTTACGTAAAATATCAATGAGCAGCGAAGACACTGTGCAGCAGACAGAAGAGAAATGTAACCCTTTTCACCGCCGGAAAACAAAAGGAGCACCGGTCAGATGCAAGATACACAGATCCTCATGAGCCCCCGCAGCTGCGGGGGCTCATGAGGATCTATGCCTCTTGCTGGCTTCAACTACACGATGTTTATCCAGCAACGAACCTGCCGCGGCTTCTGAGAGATAGACTGATGAAGATTCTACACGCAAACAAAAGACGAAGGTTAATTGGGTCAACCTATTCCGTACGCACTTGCACGTGGTACGCGCTCCGTTTTGGTGAACTGGAGTTACTTCCCGGTTAGAAGGCTAGTTCTGATTACGTTGTTCGGGTTTTTTTTCGAGGGCGTGGCGGGGGGGGGGGGGGGGGGGGGGGGACCAGCATCATTTACATACGGACACTAAAATGCAAAAGACATACATCCTCATGAGCCCCCGCAGTCGCGGGGCTCATGAGGATCTATGCCTCCTGCTGAGACCACTTTGGAACCGTGTTCCTTGGACGGCGTTGTCATGAAATGAAGATCAAACACAGTCTGCGTCCACTGACAGCAAATGGGTTAAAAGGATGGATCGACCGTGACAGTTCAAGAGAAGCGGCAGATCAACTAGGCCCCGAGGAAGGCGCCAAGCTGATCTGGCTAATTACAGGTTCATGAACGTTGGGTCTGGGCTTGCAAGTGTTAAAGTGGAGAAGTCAAGTTCAGAAACGTCACCCAAATTCAACTCATTCTGCCCGCGACACACCACAGCAAGATCTGGCTCGACCATGATAGTTCAAGGGTGGAGGCAGAACAGCTTGGCGCCTATAGGTGCCAAGCTATTCTGCCACCACCCTTGAACTATCATGGTCGATCTGTCTCCTGAATTGTAATGCAGTTCTCAGAGGATAACTCCAAAATGTGGGTATTTCGTACTCGGGCACAATGAGTTAAAATAGGGGGCCAGTAGGGAAAACGAACATTGCTGCATGGACAGAATGTCTGAAAAGTCTTTGATGAAGTTGGCCGGTACGTGAACAATCCAGACCAAAAAGGTGACTGCCAAGCGTGTAATATGCAAAGAAGTACCCAACGGAGAAAGAAACACGCTTAGAAAAGACGGGTACAACACAATTTATTAATATTTCGGGTAAATACCCTTTGTCAAAATAGACAAACAAACAAACAGAGAGATTAGCCTCTACTTATCTTCATTGGCAGAAGGAATGTAGCAACTCATTTGCCACATTCCTTCTGCCAATGAAGATAAGAAATATTAATAAATTGTGTTGTACCCGTCTTTTCTAAGCGTGTTTCTTTCTCCGTTGGGTACTTCTTTTCTTGGCCGGTACGTGGAACATTCACTCCTTGACTTCGGACTATAATGGTTACTTTGACCTCACAAATCAGAAGCCAAAGCTGATGCAATGCTATAGATTCAAGAGACACAGATCTTCATGAGCCCCGCAACTGCGGGGGCTCATGAGGATCTATGCCTCTTGTCGTTTTCACACTGTTTTCTTCAAAAGGCCTTCAAGGTTCCGTGCAGCATACCCCTGCTACCGATATCTTATATTGTTTTCATTCCTACGTCACACGACCAATCCCTTTATCGAAATCCGTACCATGTGACCGCGCTTTAAAAACAATTGTTTTCATTCCTACGTCACACGTACCAATCTTTTTAACGCATACCGTGCCATGTGACCTTGCTACAAAAACCCTTGTAGCAACTAATGGCGGACTTCTTGTAGCCCTCTTTGTGACGCGTCTTGGGTGCCATTTTTGTTTTGTAAAAAATCACCAAAACATTCTAAAGTACAAAGTTACTTAGTGTTGTTCAAAACACCATACACACTACTGGAGTTGTCTGCAACACACGTTTTCAGTAATAGTGTGTAACGGACAACAAAAGAAAGAAAGATGCACATGAATGTCTTATGCGACTATTTTACTGAAGAATTTAAAAATCTTTTGAGGCAAATAGTCACTCACCTCTACCACTGCATTACTCTGACAATTTGTAGACAATGCTGCTGGTCATGCAGTCGGCAACGTCGTGAAATATTGTATATTACGTCATAAGTCTATTATGTATACATTCTTTAGATGTCATTTATGTCTGGCGTGATTCAGATCAGAAGATTTCTTCTTGATTTCTTTTGCGAAACTAGTGGAGGAATGACAACAAATACGTTATTGGTAGCAGGGGTCTGCTGTACGGACAGCTGATAGGCTTTTGGGAGGTCAAAGGAGCCATTGCACTCCTCAGGCCTTCGGCCTGCAGGGTACAATGCTTCCTTTGACGTCTCTCATGCCTACAAGGGTCCAAACCCCTGCTACCAATAAATCATAATACAGCCCCTCAATAAAGTTGTTTTCCCTTCGACACATCTACGGAGATATTATATATCGCGCAAATAGACGATTTCAGAAGTAGTTCAAAAGCTGAGCGTGTTTTGACGCAAAATATCGCATTTTTGTCTGGGCTTTTAATCCACGGTTTCCATCGAAAAGTGCAGTTTCCACGTATATCTGATTTCTATACGTCTATTAAAATACATCAATTTGCGGGATATGCTTTTCTACGTATTATGCGTACCATTATTGCGCGAAACTGAGAAAATAAATAACACACCCACGCATGCCCCTAATCTATCTCCAATTTTCATAACACAGCTTACTCCAGACTGTAGCGACAGGCTGAAGGCGTTGAAAAGAAAACCTTCTACACAGCAGGAGATGGATCGACCACAACAGTTCAAAGGTGGTGCCAGAATAGCTTGGCGCCTGTAGGCGCCAAGCTATTCTGGCACCATCCTTGAACATAATCGTAGAGACGCCAAGCTATTCTGACACCACCCTTAAACTATCATGATCGTGAAAGGCGAAAAGCTGTTCTGGCACCACCCTAGAACTTTTGCGGTCGTAGAGACGCCAAGCTAGACCTGAGATCAACTCCAAAATTGGGGAATTATTTTACCGGCAGAGGGCTGACTGACATAAAAAGTTTTCTTTTTCCTAAGCGCCTGTAGAACTTGATGTCTTATTTTCATAACAAGAAACTGCCTACAGCATGTGACGGAAGGCCTTCATTTGGAATTACGCTAGACGCATCGCACGCTCATTACTGCATGTAGGAAATGCGTGGGTGCAAACTAGATCACAAACACATCGGAATGAAGATCAATGTGAAAAAAAAAACAACAATTTACGTAAGCCTACGTCGCAGGGCCGATACAAAGGAGGGGGGGGGGGGGCGGTGGGGGGGGGGGGAGGGTGTCGAAGGGGGATGGGGTGGTCCGTAATCCCCTCCCCCCTTACCACTCCTCAACCTGCCCCCTCTCACCCCACCCTCCTCTCAAATAAATATATAAATAAACAACTAAATAAATTATAAATAAATAAATGAATAAATAAATAAATAAATAAATAAATAAATGAAAGGGCAGAGGAAGATACCAAAAAGTTAAAAGTTTAGGGCTTAACATCTTATGTCCACCACGAAGGTGATTTCAAAGACGGGGTACCGGATAGGGTCTGAACAAATTGTGACCCCTGCTGGATTCGAACCCAGGACCTTTCGAAAGAGAGTCGAACGCTATACCACCGAGCCACCCAGCTCCCCAGAGGAAGAAACAAGAAGATAACGACGAGAACACAGTAACGAGCAAAGTTCACAACGCTAGTTTTGGCTTGACATATTTGACTCTTTTTCTCAGAGTGATTACCTCTGTCCTTGATATAAGTACAAGAATAATACTCACCTGTTTAACCCATACAGCCCTGAAAGACTACGACAGGATGTGGATCATGGTCGATCTGTCTTCAGAACTGTGATATAGACTTCAGAGGATATCTATTTTTTTAAAAATAAAATATTTCGTCCTCAGGGCGTAAGGAGCTCAGCATGAGATTGCCTAAATGCACACTTGTTGTCTCCCCCGATCTGCTACCACTAACAAGTAGCCATTCGAGGGAGACAACAAGTGTCGGCCCCTCTCTTGGCTTGACTTCGCGAACGAAGATTTTATAGGAGTTGCCCACGACGTCTGCAGGCTTGTTCGTGGCTGCGGAGGCCAATCCGAGACAGGCAGGTTCGACCGCAGTGGCTGCAGGGGAAGGTATGGCCAGGGTTCTGAGCTGAGGCATCTCTGTTTTTTCTCCTGAGCGCTTGTCCTTAAGGCTAGCTCTGTGAGAGTCCTCAAAGGAGACAGCTGCCTTGTAAATGGTGGAGCGCCAGGTGTCACGGTCCGCAGCAAGCGAAGACCACTGGTGGTGGTCGATTTGGCAGGCACTAAGTGACTTCTTGAGACAGTCTTTGTATCTCTTCTTTGGTGCCCCTCTGTCACGGTGTCCAGTAGCAAGCTCGCCGAACAGTGTGATCTTTGGTAGGCGATGATCCTCCATCCTGGAGACATGCCCCGCCCAGCGGAGCTGTGTCCGCAGCAGCAAAGCCTCGATGCTCACAGTTTCAGCCTGTTCAAGGACCTCGACGTTGGTGACATAGTCACTCCAGTGAATGCCCAGGATGGTACGCAGGCAGCGCTGGTGGAAGCGTTCGAGGAGTCGTAGTTGGCTGCGGTAGAGGGCCCAGGACTCGGAACCATACAGCAGGGTGGTGAGGACCACAGCTCTGTACACGCTGATCTTGGTGCCTTTTTTCAGCTGTTGATTGTGCCACACCCGCTTGAAAAGTCGCCCGAAAGCGCTGTTTGCTTTTGCCAGCCTGCTGTCAAGCTCCTTGTCCAGCTTGGCGTCCGACGTGATAATGCAGCCAAGGTAAGTAAACTGGTGCACTGACTTTAGTTCAGACTTGCCAATGGTGATGTGAGGAGGGCGATACACTGTCTTGGGTGCCGGCTGATGGAGGACCTCTGTCTTTTTCAGACTGACCTCGAGTCCAAAGAGCTGGGCAGCATCTGCGAAGCAAGACGTGATGCGCTGCAGGGCTCTCTCTGTGTGTGCAACGAGGGCAGCATCATCAGCAAAAAGCAGCTCACGAATCAGTTGGTCTAGGGTTTTCGTGTGGGTCTGCAGTCGTCTGAGGTTGAACAGGCTGCCATCGAGACGATACCTGATGTACACTGCATCATCATCATCAAGGTCCACTGTGGCCTGCTTCAACATCATGCTAAAAAAGATGGTGAAGAGGGTCGGTGCCAGCACGCAGCCCTGCTTTACGCCGTTGAGAATAGGGAATGGTTCTGAGAGGTCATTGTTGAGTCTGACCTGGCCTTGCTGGTCCTCGTGTAGCTGGACAATCATGTTGAGGAACTTTGGGGGACAGCCAAGTCGCTCCAGGATCTGCCACATGCCTTGCCTGCTCACAGTGTCGAATGCTTTTGTTAGGTCGACAAATGTTACGTACAGCCCTTTGTTCTGCTCGCGGCACTTCTCCTGTAGCTGTCTCAGCACAAAGACCATATCGGTGGTGCTCCTGTTTGCTCTGAAGCCACACTGGCCCTCTGGGAGTTGGTCGTCTGCGATGGCAGGTACCAGCCGATTCAGGAGCAGCCTTGCAAGGATTTTCCCAGCAATAGACAGCAGGGTAATTCCCCGATAGTTGGAACAGTCAGACTTCTCGCCTTTGTTCTTGTACAGGGTGATAACGACTGCATCACGGAGATCTTTTGGTAGTGTTCCTTCCTCCCAGCAGCAGAGAAAGAGGTCATGGAGCTTGTTGTACAGTGCTGTGCCTCCATGTTTCCAGATCTCTGGCGGTATTCCATCAATGCCTGCTGCTTTGCCACTCTTGAGCTGGTGGATGGCTGTGAGGGTCTCTTCAGCGGTGGGCGGTTCGTCCAATTCAACCTTTACTGGGAGGTGTGGGATTTGTAGGACGACTGCTTCTTGAACAGTGCGCTCAGCGCTGAAGAGGCTCTGAAAGTATTCCGACCAGCGGTTCAAGATGGAGGTATTATCTGTGAGGAGTGCCTGGCCATTCGCGCTTCGCAGGGGACTTTGTACCAGGTGCCTGGGGCCATACACTGCTTTCAGTGCTTCGTAGAAGCCCCTGTAGTCACCATTGTCAGCACAAAGCTGGGTCCTCTGTGCAAGTCTGGTCCACCACTCATTCTGGAGATCTCTGAGCTTGCGCTGGAGACTGCTGCAGACGAGGCGGAAGGCAGACTTCTTCACAGGGCAGGAAGGCTGGGCTAGGTGGGCATGATGGGCGGCTCTTTTTTTGCTAGGTGTTCCTGGATCTCTACATCGTTTTCGTCAAACCAGTCTTTGTTCTTCTTTCTGGCGAAACCCAAGACTTCTGCAGAGGATTTTGCAATAGCAGTTTTCAGTTGTTCCCAAAGTGTTCCAGGGGAGGAATCTACTGGGTCCGCTGTGTCTTTGAGCCTGCGCTGTAAATCTGTCTGAAAGGCAGCTTTCACATCGTCACGCTGAAAGCTGGCAACATCAAGCTTTTTCTTGGGGGGCCCCCATTTCTTGGGTTTTGGCTTGAAGTGGAGCCTGAGTTTGCAGCGGACAAGGCGGTGGTCAGTGTGGCACTCTGCGCTGGGCATCACTCTGGTGAGTAGGACGTCACTGCGGTCCCTCTGACGCACTAGGACATAGTCGATAAGGTGCCAGTGTTTGGGGCGAGGATGTATCCAGGTGGTCTTTCGACTGTCCTTTTGCTGAAAAGTAGTGTTGGTGATGACCAGTTGCTGCTCCGCACAGAACTCCAACAGTAGGCGGCCATTGTCATTGCAGTTCCCCACGCCATGCTTGCCGAGGACTCCTTTCCAGGCTTCAGAGTCCTGGCCTACTCTGGCGTTGAAGTCGCCAAGGATGATGACTTTGTCGTCTGCAGGGGTACTCTGTAGGAGGCTGCGCAGGTCAGTGTAAAACTTGTCCTTTTCAGCAGGCTCTGCCAGGAGGGTTGGGGAGTACAGACTGAGAAGGGTGACGTGTTGCTGGTGTCTCAGTGGGAGGCGCATGGACATGATGCGGTCTGAGTGGCCCGTTGGTAGGTTTTCCAGCTTAGTCGCAATGGATGTCTTGACCATGAAACCCACGCCTGAGAGCCGTCTTTCTGATGCAGGCCTGCCTGACCAGTAGAGGGTGTACCCAGCACCAAGTTCTTGGAGGCTGCCTTCGTCCGGAAGGCGTACTTCGCTGAGCGCGGCGATGTCGATGTTTAATCTCCGCAATTTATGGGCAATGAGGGCGGAGCGACGTTCAGGGCGTCCGCTGTCTGCTTTGTCGAGCATGGTTCGGACGTTCCAGCATGCTACGTTGAGTCCGGTCGTGGTCGTCATGAGAGTGGATCCGTTATTCTTTCTTGTTTTTGTACCGCAGGAGAAGATGCCCGTTGACCGCGGCTAGCCAACTGGGGTTGCGAGGGGACGAGCTTTGGTTAGGCCACCTTTTCTAGGCCCCTCTCCGTGTGGAGCAAGCAGTGCTGTCCCTAGAGAAGGCTGCTTGGTCGTTCAGGGTGTGCCGAGTGATGTTGTCATCCCCAGGTCAACATCAGGCGACCAATATCCTGAACCGCCTGCATGCAGGTTTGAGACTGCGGCTTCCAGTGACATCTTTCACCTGCCGTTTCGCCCCTCGCCCGTCGCTACAGGACTGTCCTTGTCCTAGTCTCTGGCTCAAAAGCCTTCCCCGGAGACACGGGGGCTTTGATGTCAGGGGTTTCCTCCCTTAGCCTTTCCGCAGCCAAGCGGCCAGGCCTGCAAGGCAGCAGGCGACTCGTGGAGGGCGGGGTCGTCTATGTCCCGTGCAGATGTGAACATCTGCCCACTGCCACACTGTCGGCCCAAAATCGTGATTAAAAACACCATTTTTGAGCTATTATGGTCCTGCCACCCCCGCACACGGCCCATCAGTTCCAAATGACGACCGGTGGCTTTTACCTTCCTGTCTGGAGGTCTTCTGACAACCCACATTGGTTGTCTCCGTCGATTCGCTGCGCTGATCAGCGCAGCGAACCGACGAAGACAACCAGTGTGCTGACAATATACTTCCATTACCATTACTTCGGAATTTCGTTGGACACTTTTGTAAGTACTGGGAGTTTGCAAAGGACTGGAGGCAATTTCTGTCATTAAGCCTGGCCGTAATTATTTTTGCTCCATCCTGACCGATTTCAGGCTTAGATCAGGTCCTCCACGAAAACACGACAAGAGACAGAACTTTACAGTCCTTACAAAGCCCGACACGGTAAACAACCCACCACAGAAAGAACTATAACTGGAGTACAACGCTTCCATAGTTGGCGCTTATACATATCTTTAAGAATAAGAATAAGAATAAGCGTACTTTGTTATCTCGAAAAATGAAATTCGTTTGTGGTACATTCATAACAGATAATACAAACAAGACATGAAAACATTATAACATAATTATGAACATTTTTTTTTCCTGCACTTACACAGCTACAAATTCCAAACGGACATAAGTATACACTACAAAATCTTTACACAACTCTTACACATCTCACACATATTAACATCTCTTATGAACTCAACTGAACGGCACTTACACATTCACACCCACCTCTACGCATGCATACATAATATGCGTATTTCAACCTAATCCTAACACTCGCTGCTTATTATACAAACGTCTCAATACATTATTACACGTTATTACATAAACTGCATAATTATAATCTACCTTAGTAAAATAATTAGTGGGTAAACAAACAGTAACAAAAATCCCAATATGTCCACGTTCACCACCAGATAAACACAATATAATCACTTCTCTAAAATCAATTAAAGTAAATACAGCAGCCCATAAGGTAAAGGGGGATAGGGGGAGGAGTTAGGTTTGGGTATGCGTGGATGTATCTACAGATTGCTTAGAGTGATGGATTTGGGGATGAAACTGTTCTGTAGTCCGAGTGTCCTAGCTTTGTGCGTGCGGAGTCTGCGGCCAGAGGGGAGGAGTTCATAGAAGTGGGCAACGACATGGGATCTGTCTTATCTGAAGCTATCCGCCTACCCTTTCTCGCCACACGCTGTTCATACAGGGACTCCAGTTCATGTTACATATTTAAATTGGGCAGTTCAGGCAGTGCATGGACCGGTGTTTTCAAAAATAATTTTTGCCTTATTTGAAAATTTGTAGTAGGGCTGAATGTTGGAATTTGCTGGAAATGTCTGGTTAGATGAGAAGAGACATATTTGGTGCTTTGATTCATACCATCCTGAGCTTATCCAGTGGACAATTGTAGGCCTATGTTGAGTTGCCGTTGACGTAGTGATTTGAGGGGCACGCTGATTTCAGCTGTGCTTGGGTGTAGGGTTGGTAAGGAATCAGGTTCATAGCCAAGAAATGAGATAGTCTGTTTTTGTTGGTATTTGTGCATGGCAAATGTGCAGCTGGTGGGCGGTAGTGTATTTTAGGGAATTTAAAAATTAGGGGATGACTGAGACTGACTAAGGCTAAGAGACTGGACAGTACGGAAACGGCACTGTAGTCCGTGGACCACACTTGCTTGCCGACTGCCAATCACCTTGCTGCAGACGTTTACCATTCGTGCCAGGGCGTTCTTGTTCTTCACACTCAGACCTCCATAATAATAATAAAATAATAATAAATACGGTATTTACAATGCGCTTATCTTACAATAATTATAACTCTAAGCGCGCACTCACAACTCACGCACGCATGTGCACATTTTTGACAATGACTCACGTACCACAAATACATTACGACAGTCAGCTTGGGATGGGGAGTGTGGTGGCGTTATAGTGCTAGAACTGTTGAAAGAGGTGAGTTTTGAGGGTGGACTGGAAGGAGGAGAGAGAGGGTTTCTGACGGAGAGAGAGTGTGAGAGTGTTCCAGGTGAATGGACCGCAGACAGAGAAGGAGCGGGGGCCGAAGGTGCTGAGTTTGGTGCGGAGGAGACGGGGTGGGGGTGGGGGGTTGTGGAGGCGGAGAGGGTCGGTGGCAGAGTTAGTTAGTTAGTGATTTGGGTTTAACCCCGAGCAGGCGACTAAGGCCATCTCACGGCGGGATGGGTAAAAATCTGGACAGCCAGACTAAAAGAAAGGTCTTAAGACATGATGTAAATACACCTTAAAAATATGTCAGGCTAAAATGTCGCAAGAGTCTTTAAAAGAAACGTCTACAGACTCTCAAAAAGGCCAAAATCAGGAAAGTCACATAGTCTATGAATGCTCAGATCTTGTGAAAAATATTGCATTCTGTCAAGAAATTGAAGATTTTGTCCGGGGAAACATCCCGGAACAAAACCTTTAAGGAGTCTGCTGTGAAGTGTTTATATCTTGTGTCAATTAGATCGGCACAACACAGCTAAAAGTGTCGAACAAAAAACTGTTCGTCACAGGCATAACACCATGGACGCTCATCCTGTTTAAGTAAGTAAGAGTGCGTAAAATACGTGTGCCCGATGTAGAGCCGAGTAAGGACAATCTCCTCACGGCGGCTGCCGCAGCGATCAGGTAGACTGTCGGACACCGTATGAAGAGCTTCATGCAGCTTGTTCGCGTCCTCTTTGTCCCACTCGGACTGCCACTCGCGGGCTATGTACGCACTAATCACAGGTTTAAAATCACTATGAACACTCTGTGTGTCAGGGACAGGGTCATTGCGGGCATCGTTGGTAGCAGAATCTGCGATCCTGTTGTCTTCGATGCCCACATGTCATGGGACCCAAACAAAAATAATGTCATAATATTCCTTCATCAAGTCCGCGTAAAGCTCTCGAATTTGCACCCTGAAGGGCCTGCAGGGCAGAAAGAGAGTCAGACAGAATCAGGAAGTTCCTTTCCCGAGACCGATAGGCATGCTTGAGTGCCAGCATAATTGCCTGCAGTTCTGCACTAAATACAGAGGAATGGTCAGGGAGGCGGAGCTTAAATGGGCGTCTAGGATGGCGAGAAGACACTGCAGCCGCAGCCACTCTCCCATCCTCAGAGTTGGACCCATCCATATAAATACGACAAAAGCAAGGAAAACGTGAAAGGAGTTCATTGAGGCTATGTCGGTATATGGCTGGTGGAGTACAGTCCTTCTTGTGGGCGGTCAAGTCCAGCAAGATGTCAGAAACTGGTAATAGCCAGAGTGGAGTGATGTGTTGCAGAGATTCCGAAACTTTGTCCAGGTCCACTCCGGCCGCCTGCAGATGAGGTCGGACATGGAAGGAAAGTAGACGGACAGCTCCCGGATGGGCATCGTAAATCTCTGCAAACGACGGGTTAATTACCAGTTCGCTCCCTTGGCCATCGTATGTATACATACGAAGCCACGCCCACGGAAAATTCCATTGTGTTTACTGAATTAAAACCAATTAATTTTTACTCTCATTATTATTGTCATAACTTATTGACATTAGAAAGTCACTTTCTTATGATAGAATGAAAAAAAAAAATTTGAGTTTGTTCGTGACCTTTGTTATTGATCGAGTCACTACGTCCGCCATCTTGCTTTCCCTACTGCGTCATTTTCCCTGCTTGCGATTTCTCTCTGCGAATATTCCGTCAAAATGAGTTCATCTGAGTCCGAAAGTGAAGAGTATCTCACTAAGGGGAATCTTCCAGCAACCAGGCCGCTGAAAACGATTCTAGCACCAGCGATGTGGTAAAAACGAATGAAAACCATCGCAGGTCAGTGTGACACTTTCTATTTTGGTTTGACCATGTGCTATCCATGCGAGTCTTTGTTTACCTATTTGTCTGGTTCAGAATCGTGAGTTATTACTTGCGTGCAGTACTTCTGATAACTTTATGAAGTACATAAACAAGTTTTATTACATGCTGTGTTTTGCCTCAGTGATATTTTTAGCAATTCAGAGATTTTCAGAGAAGCACGTTTGTTGTCTCAGTCATGCCAGGTGTTGACACGACCACTTTTTCCTGCCCTTGATTGGTGTAGATTATGTTGCGTAACTCTTAGAAATTCAAACACATTTTCTTCAAATTTCACAATAATGTGTAGAAATGATTTGTCCACACACTGGATTCACATTTTAAACAAAGGGGCTAGAAACAAAAAAGTTTCTTCTTAGTGACTTTCGTGAAAACTGTTTTTGGAAACCGGACACCATTTTTTCTTCGCCGCTAAATAAACAACAACTTCTAAACTACGTTAAGTACAGACTGTTTACTTACCCTGACTGAAAGCTGACTCAATGCACTTTAATATGATGTATAATAATCCAACTTTTGACCACTAGAAGAGCTTTCAGCAGCACTTTGTCTTGGTCATGTGTGAGGGTAAAAGTCATTTTGTTTACTGGCCTCAAATAGAGCGAACTGGTAAGAGTTAAAAACACAATCATAGGCAGGATTGTCTGGATGGGCCTTCAGCTTCAGAACGTAGCTGAGCATGAGGCGGATGCGGCGGAGCTTGAGAGAAGGCTCCCCTGCCTCGGCATACAGACTAGGAACTGGAGATGTCCTGAAGGCCCCCAGACATATTCGCAGACCTTGATGGTGAATTGTGTTCAGACGCTGTAGAACAGACTTGGAAGCCGAGCCATATACCACAGAGCCGTAATCCAGTTTGGACCGAACAAGGGCCCGGTACAGTCCAAGTAAGACAATGCGGTCTGCATCCCAGTCAGTACGACCAACGACAGGAAGAACGTCGAGGGCCTTCTGACAAGAGGTTCTAAGATAATTAATATGGTTGCAGAAGGTCAGTCTTTTGTCAAAGATGACCCCCAGAAACTCTGCCTCCCTGGCCATTGACACTCCAGCAATGCTCAGGCTAGGTTCTGGAGAAAAAAAATCGTCTTTATAGTAAAATGCACACAGGCTGTCTTGGAGGGCGAGAACTTGAATCCGTTGAGAGATACCCACCCCTGGATGCGATCAACGCACAGCTGCAAGTGCCTCTCAATGGACACAAGTCCTCGACCTCGTGCACACAAAGCAAAGTCGTCCACAAACAAAGAGCATTCAGAATCATCATTGACGGCCTTTACAATGTTATTAATTTTAATGCTAAATAAAACAGGAGATAGAATGCTGCCCTGCGGGACGCCCATCTCCTGTTCAAAGGAGTCGGAGAGGGTGGATCCCACACGGACATAAAACGACCAGTTAGACAAAAAATTGTGAATAAAAACGGGCAGGTGCCCTTTAAAACCCATGTCCGACAAATCAGACATTATACCATACTTCCAGGTATTGTCATATGCCTTCTCAAGATCGAAGAAAATTGCATATTCATGCTGCTTGTTGACAAAAGCATCTCGGATAAACGACTCAAAGCGGACTAGATGGTCAGTTGTACTACGGAAACGCCGGAAACCGCACTGGAGGTCTGTGATGAGACCCTGTGACTCAAGATGCCACACCAGGCGGGCGTTGACCAAGCGTTCCATAGTTTTGCATAAACACGATGTCAAAGCGATTGGCCGGTATTTGCCTTGGTCGGAAGGATCCTTACCTGGCTTGGAGCTTGGCACAACCACAGCCTGGCGCCAAGATGGCGGAAAATAACCGGTTATCTAGACATGGTTAAAGGCCTTGAGAAGTACAAGGAGTGAATCCTCAGGCAGATGTGTTAGGAGATGATAGTGGATGGTATCTAGTCCAGCAACAGAGTCATTACATTTCTGCATGGCTTGCTGCAATTCTGAAAATGTAAAAGGGGCATTATAGTCTTCCGAGTTATCCGATATAAAATCACAAGTACACGACTCTCGCTTCTCCTTCTCTCTCTGGAAGTAGGGTGAATAATGCTCTGTCGAAGAATTATGGGCAAATTGGCCACAGCCTTTTTATCTGTGACCAAACTGGCACCATCTCTAAGATGGCCGACAGAAGCCAAGCCACCCCTGCCCCTAATTTTTCGAACAGCCTCCCAGACTTTCTGGGATGGAGTCCTAGAAGATAAAGATGAGACGAAACGTCTCCAGGAAGCACGGTGTTCACGTTTAAAAATGTAACGGGCTTTCGCCTTCTGTCTTTTAAAGGTTAAAATATTCGCATGCGACGGATTACGAAAAGCATGTCTTTGAGAACAGATTTGCGCGTGTTTTGGGCCTTGCGGCACTCTACATTGAACCATGGTACTCTCGGCTTCCGAAAGAACTGGTGTGGAAGTTCTAGGGATGGTTTCACCTGCTACGTCCAACAAAATATAAGTAAAACAAGAAACAAGTTCTTCAGCTGACATGACCACCTCCTCTGTAATACGAGACTGACAGAGGGAGACGAACAGAGGCCATTTAGTTTTCTTAAGATTCCGGCGCCCCACTGGCGAATCCTCCTCACAGCTGACCGATGACAGGACTACTGGGAAGTGGTCACTACCACACAGGTCGTCGTGAACCTTCCAGTCAAAGTCCAGCATGAGAGAAGGATCACACACAGTGAGGTCTAGAACAGAACTAAATCCTGAACCTGAGTTACTGAGAGTATGTAGGTGAGCCATCGTTAAAGACACAGAGGTTAAGGTGAGAAAAAACATCTTCAAACATCTGACCTCTGCCATCATAGTGGTCACTACCCCACAGGTGAGCGTGACCGTTAAAATCCCCCATGAGAATAAAGGGAGGGGGCAGCTGATCTGCCAAGTTAAAATATCATTACTACAGACCCGCACGGATGGTGGCAGGTAAACACTGCATATGGTTATGGTCTTCTTCAATGTAACCCGAGCTGCGACAGCCTGAAGACAGGTGTCGATGCTAACGGGGCTACATAATATCTGGCTTCTAATGAGAAGAGCCACTCCACCCGAGCGCCTCTCCGAATCAGAGCCTTTATGTATAGCGATGTATAGCGGTAAAAGCATTAAAGGACACAGGTTCAGAAGTCTTCAGGTAAGTCTCCTGAAGAGATATTACTGAGGGGTTATAGAACTTGACTAAAAGACGTAATTCCTCAAAGTTAGCTTGAAAACCACGACAATTCCACTGAAGCAGAGAGTACAGGATTATGTCTTATCTGGGGGGGGGGGGGAGAGTTCCCCCTCTTTTTCCTTTGCCTTGGAAGGAGTTGAAGAAACAGAGGGGGGAGGGGGGGGGGGGGCGCGGCTCCCGGGCCTCCTCTGGTTCTTCGGAGATGAAGGGAGTGGAGCTGCCGCAGCACCAGCAACGACAACTTCCACTCCCTCCATCTGCTCCTCCAATGCAGCATATTTGCTTTGAAGGGGGACATCAGTGTTTCCCTTCTGGGCCCGTGCGCACAGCGGTCCCATAGCTTTTTAGACTTCTGGTCCTGGGCAGCGGTCCTGCCGCTAGAGTTAGCGGCCTTAGCCAGAAACCTTTGGAGCAGACAAACTGACAGGCTTGGGTGGGGTACTGAGGCCTAGGGGCAACAGGAGGCGGTACTACCGGACCGGCAGTGTCCGCCTTCTGCGTTCCCTGGCTCCTTGTCACCACCGGAGGAGGGTTACTCTCCAGGGGCGAGAGGAGCCGAGGCTCCGCCCCCAACCAAGTAGTTGGGGTTTGACATGAGAAATTTTGGCGGGGCGCATGCCTGCCACCGCAGCACTGAAAGTATACATAGAGGTGTTAGAGTTTGGGGCAGCCGCAGCTTCACCAGGGCCGTCAACCATCTTTTTTTGCGTCCGCAAAAGATAGCCCCTTCTCCACGCGCAGCTGCTGAATCTTGCACTCAGATATCCAACGAGGGAACTTCTTGTCCGAAGCCAAATGCGCCCCCTGGCAACACAGGACTGTGCAGGACTCAGCAGAGTGTCCGGGCTTAGTGCAACGGGCACATGAAGACCCTGCCTGGCAGTATGTCTTCTGCCCATGGCCATACTTTTGGCACTTTAAGCTCCAGAGGGGGAGAGGGACGTACTTTTTCACTTTGAGGGAGTAGTAACCTCCCCAGATGGTAGTAGGAGGGGTGGGGGTGCCAAACGTCAGGATGATGGTAGGGAGACGCATCTCACCACCACCTCGCTTGGAGGCGAAGCGCCTGACGTAAGTTACCCCCTGCGACTTAAGGTTCCGTACAAGTTCATCTTCTGACAGTTCTGCCAAAGCTTGATCTTTGATCACGCCTCTTGACGAATTCATAGTTTTGTGGGGTTTGACTTCCACTGAGTGTCTCGGATGGAAGAGAGCCTCAGTAGCCCGCTGGAGTGTGCCCGGGTACGGCACTCTACCAGCAAGTCACCAGACCTGAGGCGCTGGGCATCAGGCCTGACAACACGGCTCCTGAGGATCTCCCCCACCAGAAAGGGATGCAGCTTGGAAACAGGTTTCTCCTTCACCTTGCTAAGGACAATGAGGAAACGAGGCCATACGGCCGACGCCTGAGGTCGCTTCCTCACAGTCCGAGTCAATGTCATGTTCAATGTTGGTGGCTATGTGCCGCTTCTGTGCCAGTTATTTTTTGTTTCTTCCATATTATAATAGTAGAGATATTCATCCCCCAGGGGTCGCCGCCCAACAAGGGAAAGTGCAACTGTCGGCGGGTCTCCAGCCGACGCACAATGGAGAATGCCCAAAAGATATAGTCAAGGGGGTAAGCCCGATTGAACCGTCTGAGCCACCGCCTTCTATCACAGTGTTGAATGCAAGGGAATACTGGCGTAAAGCACCTAATCAGCATCAGAGGCTATAGCATGGTGCTTCGTGTATCAACCCGCATGTCAACAGTGGGATAGGGCTCAACGTGACAAGAGCCGATTGACTAGGCCGGTACGACTAGCCTCCCGTTTATGTAGAAGTCAAGGCCAAAGTGGAGTGTTGGCACCAGTGAGTAGCAACCAAAAGGAAACCTCAGCCACCAGGATCCTCTTCTCTCCCGACACGGGTCTCCAAGCACGGCAAACACTTGGGATCCAAAAGACCAAAAGCTCACGAGTATTTTGAAGGACTAATCCAACATGGTAGGACCTGGGTTAGCACAGCTAATAATAAATAATAATAATTATGGTATTTATAATGCGCTTATCTTATATTACATGTAAATAATAATAATAATTATGGTATTTATAATGCGCTTATCTTATATTACATGTAAATGATAATAATAATCACGGTATTTATAATGCGCTTATCTTATAATAATTATAACTCTAAGCGCGCACTCACAACTCGCACACGCATGCGCACGCTTTAGACAATGACTCACGTACCACAAATGGTGAAATACATTACGACGGTCAGCTTGGGATGGGGAGTGTGGTGATGTAGTGCTAGAACTGTTGAAAGAGGTGAGTTTTGAGGGCGGACTGGAAGGAGGAGAGAGAGTGTTTCTGACGGAGAGAGAGTGGGAGAGTGTTCCAGGTGGGTGGACCGTATACTGAGAAGGAGCGGGCGCCGAAAGTGCTGAGTTTGGTGCGGGGGATGAGGAGGCGGAGATGGTCGGAGGCGGAGCGGAGGGAGCGGGAAGGAGTGTAGGGTGAAGTAAGTTGGAGAGATAGGTAGGAGCGTAGTTGTTCAGAGATTTGTAGCAGAGAGACAGAATCTTGTATTGGATGCGTTGGGGGATGGGGAGCCGGTCGAAGGAGCTTGAGCAGGGGAGTGATGTGGTCGGATTTTTTCTTTTTAAGGACGAGGCGGGCAGCATTGTTCTGGACGCGCTGGAGAGTGAGAGTGGTGGAGTGAGGAAGGCCGGAAAGGAGAGAGTTGAAGTAGTCGATGCGAGATATGATGAGAGAGACAGCGAGTTTGGTGGCAGCTTCGGTAGTGAGGTATTTTCTGATCTGACTGATGCGGCGGAGGTGGAAATAACATGCCTGGGCCGTGGCGGAGACGAAGCTGGTCATGGAAAGAGAGGAATCAATGAAAAAGACTGAACAACATATCTGCTGACATCAAGTCCTAATCCTGGACAAAGATGGCACCCCTCTGCTAGCCCACTCAGTCAGGGACTGAGGAGACTACCCACCCACGCCACGTGGAGGCCGGTGCCGAGTGGGCGTCGGTGGCAGAGCGGAGGGAGCGGGAAGGAGTGTAGGGGTGAAGTAAGTTGGAGAGATAGGCAGGAGCGTAGTTGTTAAGGGATTTGTAGCAGAGAGACAGAGTCTTGTATTGAATGCGTTGGGGGATGGGGAGCCAGTGATGGAGTTTGAGCAGATGAGTGATGTGGTCGGATTTCTTCTTTCTGAGGACGAGGCGGGCAGCATTGTTCTGGACGCGCTGCAGAGTGAAGATGGTGGAGTGAGGGAGTCCGGAAAAGAGTGAGTTGCAATAGTCGATGCGAGATACGATGAGACAGACAGCAAGTTTGGTGGCAGCTTCGGTGGTGAGGTATTTTCTGATCTGCCTGATGCGACGGAGGTGGAAACAGCATGCCCGGGCAGTGGCAGAGACAAAGCTGGTAATGGAGAGAGAGGAATCGAGGATAGCGCCGAGGTTCTTGGCCGAGTCAGAGAGGGGGATGGGGGTGCTGTCGAGTTGAAGATGTAGAGAGGAAGGGAGCTGGGGAAGTTTATGGCTAGTGCCAATCAGAATGGCTTCCGTTCTGTCGTCATTTAGTTTAAGTTTGTTTGCTGCCATACCAGCACACATAACCGAAAGTGATGACAGACTCAATGAAAGAGCAGTAGAAGGTTTGAAGGACAGAGGGGTTCACATTCAGCTTCCTGATTTTCTGAAGGCAGTAGATGCGTGACTGACATTTCTTGTGCATGAGGGTGGTGTCTGCATTAAAGAGCAACTTATCATCTATAACTGATCCAAGGTACTTATACTCAGTCACACGCTCAGCAGACACACCATCAATCGTCAGAACAGGGACAGGGGCAGGGTTTCTTCGAAAGTCTATCATAAGTTCCTTGATCTTACATTTAGATCTAGAAAATTATCTTTACATCAGACACTAAAACGTTCTACTTCTGCAAAGTAAGCTGCATCGTTATTGGAGAGATCTTCGAAGGCAGTGTCATCCGAGTATTTTATAAGATCGGTAGTCAGTGCCACTACAATCAGTGTAGAGTGTGAACAGCACAGGGGAGAGAGAACTATACCTTGAGGGGCTCCTATGGAAGTGGACCTAAGGCCATAGTACACGGCAGTGGGCCTCCCCTGCAGTCCCATCTGTTAAAATGCCATAGCCTTAGTCTGTCCCAGTCATCCTCTATTTTTTTCTATCCCCTAAACAACACTACCGCCCACTTGCTGCACATTTGCCATGCGCAAAATCCAAACATAAAAATAAGGACATCACCCGTCTCATTTCCTGGCTGTCAACATGATTCTGTAGCAACCCTACACACAAGCGCAGCCAAAACTGGTACACACCTCAAATCACCATCCGCTTGGCAACTCAAACTAGGACAAAAAGAGTCCGCTGGTTAAACCAAGGCTGGTATGAATCAAAGCACCAAACATGTCTCTACTCATCTATCAAGAGATTTTAAACAAATTCCAGCATGCTGCCTCTGTACAAAATGCCAAAGAAGGCAAAAGATTTTTTTTTAAAACACCGGTCCTTGCACTGCGTCACCTACCTCATTTGAATATATAACGTGACCTGTCAGGGGTAAGAGAGCTGTTTGAAAGCGAACTGACTGGGTCCTATTGACAAAGAAAGTTGACAATCCATAGGACACGCCTTGGAGTTACATTGTAACAGAGACGTTTTTGAGCCATGAAATAGGGCTGTATAGAAAAGTCTATAAAAAGAATGCGTACAAAGGAGCCAGGTTTTTCTAAATGTGTGTATGCATGGTGCAGAAGTGTGAGTGTGGCGTCGTCTGTACATCTGTTCTGCTTGTATGCAAACTGGAAAGGATCTTGATAGGGTTTGACCTGATGGAGCAGTCTAGAAAGGACATGTTCATGTACTTTGTACATGTTCCTGCGCAACCGGTCACCGCACAAACTCATTACTACTGTAGTAATGTCTGTACGGTGGCACGATGCGCACGCGGTGGCGCAGCTGTAATCGCATTCAGTGAAAGCTATAGTATACAATGAGTTTGTGCGGTGGCAAGTTGCACACGTGGTGGCGCGGCGGTATTTGCACTCAGTAAACGCTCGATCGTCAGGCCCGTATGGTCTGAACATGGCAAACCAAATCTGAATAACAACGCAATTTATTAACCTTTATCATTCGGAATAGACCAGTGTGTGAAATAAGTTTGACTAAAACAGTTCAAGGGTAGTGCCAGAATAGCTTGGCGCCTCTAAGCGCCAAGCTATTCTGGCACCACCCTATAACTAAAGCCATTGGTCTATATCCTTATCTGTAAGTACTACAATGTAGCTTGCATATGGCAGTGTACAAATCTGAAGCTTTTAGATATGGGTTAATCAGGCCTCGCACCGTGCACTGTTGCGAACTGCAAGACCACGGTGCCCGTCCACTGTGGTGAAAGGTCCTCGTTACAAATTCAACATCGAGAGGTATTTGCAAGAGCGAAACTAGCAACGCGATTTATCTCATTCAGCCCCGGACATACCACAGCAGAACATGGCTCGAGCATGAAAGTTCAAGGGAGATGCCAGAATAGCTTGGCGCCCGCCACAGGCGGCAAGCTATGCTGGCACCACCCTTGAACTATCATGCCCGATCTGTCTCTAGAATTGTAATACAATCCCTCAGAGCACAACTTTAAAATCTGGGGATTTCGGCCGACGGGTAGAATGTGGTAAGTCCTGTTCCGTCTGAAATGCGGCCAGCTATATAACACAGAAACAGAAAGAAACATCAAAGTACGTTTCAAGGAGTTTTTAGACCATGACGTATTGACGTATTCGAGAGGCAACAAGTAAAGACTAACCACAGGGCAAACAAACCTATACAGGTTTGTTTCTCAAGTGGTTTTTAGACCATGCCACATTACTTATTGAGAGGCAGCAAATAAAGACTAGCCACAGGGCAAAGAAACCTAAACAAATAAAGACTAGCCACAGGGCAGAGAAACTTAAACAAGTTTGTTCCTCAAGCGGGTTTTAGACCATGACGTATTACTTATTTTAGAAGCAGCAAATAAAGACTAACCACAGGGCAAAAGAAACCTACACAAGTTTGTTCTTCACCTGTCGCCAAATGCCAGTACAACAGACCAGCTGGACATTTCAACCAGGCTGACCACCAAATCTCAGACATTCCGTTTAAATTCCTACGGCTTATGCACGCTGGTAACATCTGAGCCAGGAAACACTGAGAAAAATGTCTGATTAAGAAACTGGGCACTGTTGCACCACTAGCGATAAATACGAAAGATGAACTCATTCAACTCCGACACGCCACGGCAAGACATGGGCGCTCATAGGCGCCAAGCTATTCTGGCACAAAGAAGTACCCAACGGAGAAAGAAACACGCTTAGAAAAGACGGGTACAACACAATTTATTAATATTTCGGGTAAATACCCTTTGTCAAAATAGACAAACAAACAAACAGAGAGATTAGCCGCTACTTATCTTCATTGGCAGAAGGAATGTGGCAACTGGGTTCCGACGTTGAATTTTTCTCCTCTGGTGTCACCGTATGGGCAGTGGGCAGATGTTCACATCTGCACGGGACATAGACAACCCCGGCCCCCACGAGTCCCCTGCTGCCTTGCAGGCCTGGCCGCTTGGCTGCGGAAAGGCTAAGGGAGGAAACCCCTGACATCAAAGCCCCCGTGTCTCCGAGGAAGGCTTTTGAGCCAGAGACTAAGACAAGGACAGTCTGATATAAAACCTACGACCCGAGGACCTCGATGCCACCGTCCCAGCTTGCTAGGCCATGGCAAACGAACCAAGGGTTTAAAGGGTGGGGCCAGTACTGCGGACACTGCACTCCACCAAAAAGCTCCACCGCGCAGGCTTTAGGAAACGCCCACGGACTATGACACTGAACTTTCCAAGTCCTGTAGCGATGGGCAAGGGGCAAAACGGCAGGTGAAAGATGTCACTGGAAGCCGCAGTCTCAAACCTGCATGCAGGCGGTTCAGGATATTGGTCGCCTGATGTTGACCTGGGGATGACAACGTCACTCGGCACACCCTGAACGACCAAGCAGCCTTCTCTAGGGACAATCAATCCAGACCAAAAAGGTGACTGCCAAGCGTGTAATATGCAAAGAAGTACCCAACGGAGAAGAAACACGCTTAGAAAAGACGGGTACAACACAATTTATTAATATTTCGGGTAAATACCCTTTGTCAAAATAGACAAACAAACAAACAGAGAGATTAGCAGCTACTTATCTTCATTAGCAGAAGGAATGTGCCACATTCTTTCTGCCAAAGAAGATAAGTAGCGGCTAATCTCTCTGTTTGTTTGTTTGTCTATTTTGACAAAGGGTATTTACCCGAAATATTAATAAATTGTGTTGTACCCGTCTTTTCTAAGCGTGTTTCTTCTCCGTTGGGTACTTCTTTTCTCTAGGGACAGCACTGCTTGCTCCACACGGAGAGGGGCCTTGAAAAGGTGACCTAACCAAAGCTCATCCCCTCGTAACCCCAGTTGGCTAGCCGCGGTCAACGGGCATCTTTTCATGCGGTCAGAAAACAAGAAAAAACAATGGATCCACTCTCATGACGACCACGACCGGACTCAACGTAGCATGCTGGAACATCCGAACCATGCTCGACACAGCAGACAGCGGACGCCCTGAACGTCGCTCCGCCCTCATTGCCCATGAATTGCGGAGATTAAACATCGACATCGCCGCGCTCAGCGAAGTACGCCTTCCGGAGGAAGGCAGCCTCCAAGAACTTGGCGCTGGCTACACCCTCTACTGGTCAGGCAGGCCTGCATCAGAAAGACGGCTCTCAGGCGTGGGCTTCATGGTGAAGACCCCCATTGCGACTAAGTTGGAAAACCTACCAACGGGTCACTCCGACCGCATCATGTCCATGCGCCTCCCACTGAGACACCAGCAATACGTCACCCTTCTCAGTGTGTACTCCCCAACCCTCCTGGCAGAGCCTGCAGAAAAAGACAAGTTCTACTCTGACCTGCGCAGCCTCCTGCAGAGCACCCCTGCAGACGACAAAGTCATCATCCTTGGCGACTTCAACGCCAGAGTGGGCCAAGACTGTGAAGCCTGGAAAGGAGTCCTCGGCAAGCATGGCGTTGGGAACTGCAATGACAATGGTCGCCTACTGTTGGAGCTCTGTGCAGAGCAGCAACTTGTCATCACCAACACTACTTTCCAGCAAAAGGACAGTCGAAAGACCACCTGGATGCATCCTCGCTCCAAGCACTGGCACCTTATCGACTATGTCCTAGTGCGTCAGAGAGACCTCAGTGACGTCCTCTTCACCAGAGTGATGCCCAGCGCAGAGTGCCACACTGACCACCGCCTTGTTTGCTGCAAACTCAGGCTCCGCCTCAAGCTGAAACCCAAGAAAGGGGCCCCCCCCCCAGAAAAAGCTTGATGTTGCCAGCCTTCAGCGTGACGACAAGAAAGCTGCCCTTCAGGCCGATTTACAGCGCATGCTCAAAGACACAGTTGATCCAGCAGACTCCTCCCCTGAAACACTCTGGGAACAACTGAAAACTGCTATTGTAAAATCCTCTGTGGAAGTCTTGGGCTTTGCTAGAAAGAGGAACAAAGACTGGTTTGACGAAAACGACGTAGAGATCCAGGAACTTCTAGCAAAAAAAAGAGCCGCCCACCAGGCCCACCTAGCCCAGCCTTCCTGCCCTGTGAAGAAGTCTGCCTTCCGCCTCATCTGCAGCAGTCTCCAGCTCAAGCTTAGAGAGCTCCAGAACGAGTGGTGGTCCAGACTCGCACAGAGGACCCAGCTCTGCGCTGACAACGGTGACTACAGGGGCTTCTACGAAGCACTGAAAGCAGTGTATGGCCCCAAGCACCTGGTACAAAGTCCCCTGCGAAGCGCTGATGGACAGGCACTCCTCACAGATAATACCTCCATCTTGAACCGCTGGTCGGAATACTTTCAGGACCTCTTCGGCGCTGAACGCACTGTTCAAGAAACAGTCATCCTCCAAATCCCACACCTTCCACTAAAGGTTGAATTGGACAAACCGCCCACCACCGAAGAGACCCTCACAGCCATCCACCAGCTCAAGAGTGGCAAAGCAGCAGGCATTGACGGAATCCCGCCAGAGATCTGGAAACATGCACAACAAGCTCCACGACCTCTTTCTCTGCTGCTGGGAAAAAGGAACACTACCAAAGGATCTCCGTGATGCAGTCATCATCACCCTGTACAAGAACAAAGGAGAGAAGTCTGCCTGCTCTAATTATCGTGGAATTACCCTGCTGTCCATTGCCGGGAAAATTCTCGCAAGGTTGCTCCTGAATCGGCTGGTACCTGCCATCGCTGAAGACCACCTCCCAGAGGGCCAGTGTGGCTTCAGAGCCAACAGGAGTACCACCGACATGGTCTTTGTGCTGAGACAGCTTCAGGAGAAGTGCCGCGAGCAGAACAAAGGGCTGTACGTAACGTTTGTCGACCTAACAAAAGCGTTTGACACTGTGAGCAGGCAAGGTATGTGGCAGATCCTGGAGCGACTAGGTTGTCCCCCAAAGTTCCTCAACATGATCGTCCAGCTCCACGAGGACCAGCAAGGCCAGGTCAGACTAAACAGTGACCTCTCAGAACCATTCCCCATTCGCAACGGCGTGAAGAAAGGCTGCGTGCTGGCACCGACCCTCTTCACCATCTTCTTCAGCATGATGTTGAAGCAGGCCACAGTGGACCTCGACGATGACGACGCAGTGTACATCAGGTATCGTCTCGATGGCAGCCTGTTCAACCTCAGACGACTGCAGGCCCACACCAAAACCCTAGACCAACTGATTCGTGAGCTGCTCTTCGCTGATGACGCTGCCCTCGTTGCACACACAGAGAGAGCCTTGCAGCGCATTACGTCCTGCTTCGCAGATGCTGACAAGCTCTTTGGACTTGAGGTCAGTCTGAAAAAGACAGAGGTCCTTCATCAGCCGGCACCCAAGGAAGAGCATCGCCCTCCCCACATCACCATCGGCGAGTCCGAACTGGTCTGTATACCAGTTTACATACCTTGGCTGCATCATCACGTCAGACGCCAAGCTGGACAAGGAGCTGGACAACAGGCTGGCAAAAGCGAACAGTGCTTTCGGGCGACTATTCAAGCGGGTGTGGCACAATCAACAGCTGAAAAAAGGCACCAAGATCAGCGTGTACAGAGCTGTCGTCCTCACCACCCTGCTGTACGGTTCCGAGTCCTGGGCCCTCTACCGCAGCCAACTACGACTCCTCGAACGCTTTCACCAGCGCTGCCTGCGTACCATCCTCAGCATTCACTGGAGTGACTATGTCACCAACGTCGAGGTCCTTGAACAGGCGGAAACTGTGAGCATCGAGGCTTTGCTGCTGCGGACACAGCTTCGCTGGGCGGGGCACGTCTCCAGGATGGAGGATCATCGCCTACCCAAGATCACTCTGTTCGGCGAGCTCGCCACTGGACACCGTGACAGAGGGGCACCAAAGAAGAGATACAAAGACGGTCTCAAGAAGTCACTTAGTGCCTGCCAAATCGACCACCGCCAGTGGTCTTCGCTTGCTGCGGACCGTGACACCTGGCGCTCCACCATTCACAAGGCAGCCGTCTCCTTTGAGGACTCTCGCAGAGCTAACCTTAAGGACAAGCGGCTCAGAAGAAAAAACAGAGTTGTCGTAACTCAGAACCCTGACCAGACCTTCCCCTGCAGCCACTGCGGTCGAACCTGCCTGTCCCGGATTGGCCTCCGCAGCCACGAAAATGCCTGCAGACGACGTGGGCAAGCCCTATAGAATCTTCGTTCGCGAAGTCAAGCCAAGACTTCTTTGCATATTACACGCTTGGCAGTCACCTTTTTCGTCTGGATTTATTCTGGCACAAGCCTTGAACTATCACGCTCGATCTGTTTCCAGAAGTGTAATACAGTCTTTAGGGGGCAACTTCGAAATTTGGGGATTTCGGTCCTGGAGAAGAATGAGTCAACTTGCCTGTGGCTATCTGCTCCACAAACTGCACCATAGCTATACAGTGTCGTACGACGTGGATCTCTAACGCGGAATTTGCAATGATTTCAAAAACACCAATTGCGTCCAGTGTAGGCGAAAAGCATACACGTTAACGAAAAGCTGGGGCGGATCAGGAGGGAGGGATGGGTGGGTGGGTGGGTTTCGAGGAGTTCCGGAAGCTCGCCTCCAGACCCAAAATACTTTAAAATGCTATAACAAAGTCCCTTTTCGGGTGTTTGGACCCTCCCCCCCCCCTCCCCGTTTGATTTTTTTTTTGTTGCGACTTTCGACACACACGCCCCCCCCCCCACTCCCCCCGTTGTTTGATATTCTGGCGAGTGGTGAGAGTCCTGACACCTCTCTCTCTCTCTCTCTCTCTCTCTCTCTCTCTCTCTCTCTCTCTCAGCTCTCTCTCTCTCTCTCTCTCTCTCTCTCTCTCTCTCTCTCTCTCTCTCTCTCTCCCCCCCCCCACACACACACACACACACACACACATACACACACAACCCGTTGTTTGATATTCTGGCGAGTGGTGAGAGACTTGACACTACCTTCTCTTTCTCTCCCCCCCCCCCCACCACCTGCCACCCCCCCCCCCACCCCCACCCCCTGAACGTCCCAAACAAAAAGTTGGAACCCCCCTCCCCATGGAGGTAACTGATCCGTCCCTGAAAAGAAGAAATCCGAGTCCGAAATAGCTCAAACGGTTAAGCGTCGGAGCGAGAGAGCGATTGAAGGGAACCACAGAGATGTGGGCCCCAGCCGGTCCCCGTCCCGGCCCTGGTAGCTGGACTCGCAGTCCAGTGGGAAACAGACGGGCTTTTTCAATAGCATGTCTGTTGAAAGGTCCTGGTAAATCAACGTGGTAACAGCTGCAGTGCACGTAAATTGATCAGTGTTCAGGTCGTACTTCACAGGCAATAGCTGTCTCTGTCCCTTATAACCCGCCCGTTAGGGCCGTCCACTACCATTCGGCTATCACGGCCGTGGACGTTAAACCCCGAACTAACCAAATGGTGATACCGCAAAAGACCAATTATTTATTTTTACAATATTAACTATTTTAGCCCCTAGGTACCCATTTCTCAAATTCAGGAGGTGTTGCATAACGACTATGTACCAGCTGTAGGAGATGGATTGATCCTGACAATTCATGGGTAGTGCCAGATGAGCTTGGCGCCTGACGGCATCTGGCACTACCCTTGAATTATCATGATCTATCCATCTCCTGCTGCAGGGTCCCGGGGCTAAAAGGGTTAATTGTGTTATCGTCGCCCAGTGCTGGATTTCTTTCTACGTCAGCCCGGAACAGTGAAAGAGAAAACAGTACAAATTTAAATTTGATATTTTGTTATCTTCCGCAGACGGAGATTTTTTCCCTTCATTACCAGGACGAAAACATTGCTATAGGGGAAAAACATGGTTTCAAGATGAAGGAAAATATTGATTCATCTTCACCACGCCGGATTTGAGCCTTGCTCAATACGCGGGCAAATATTTTACGAGGATGTTTTGGGTACAAATATTGATTCGCATAATAAGTTTTGCACATGGTTGACAAGCATTTCCTAGCTCATACAAAAACAAACAAACAAAAAATCTGTAATAAATATTTAGCAAAAGCTCTTCCATCTGCCAGAGGCAGAGATTCGCATGAGCCCCTGCATCCGTCTACGTCTCTTGCTGCAGAATCAATTGCAGCCATTTTGCAAATTGTTGACCATCATGTCAGCTGATACAACATTCACGTCTGATCCGGTCTTCGCCAGCATCTTAAGTGTGGAAGAGCCAAAGATTTTCACCAAAGTCTAGACCGCCTGCTGGCAGCAAAGACTCCGAGTCTGACCTACATTTGTACAGGGTCGGATCTGGGGGATTCCGGTTCAAAATACTTTAAAATGCCATATCAAGGTCCCTTCTTCGGAGTTTGCCCAAGCCGCACCCCACCCCCCCCTTCCTTCACTAAATTAGGCACTCCTAGTAGAAGTTTGGGGCGGTCCGTGGCGCATTGGTTAAGGCGCCTGCCACCAATGCCAAAGGTGCGAGGTTCGAAAACGGGTTCCGGCGTCGGACATTTTTCCTCTGGTAAGTGTCACCGTTAATTCGGGCGGACCGTCGGGGGTTCTTTCTCCGGGTACTCCGGTTCTTCCACCCCCTCCCCCCCCCACACACACTTTGGTACCGGTTCCAGGCCACTTTACAAATTTCCAATACAAGCGAACAAAAATCTCTTCAGTAGCTGAACTGGCCCTTCGTCTGTCTTGCACTGTGTTTGTCTTAAATGGCGTAAATCCGTGTCTGTTACGTGAGTGTGCGTGTTGGGTTTCAGTTCGCGGCGCTTTGAGTCGATTTGCCCAAAAATTGAGAAAAAGCGCCTATATAATAACGGTATTATTATTATTATTATTAGAAGTAGTGTGATAAGTAACATACTAAGGCGCTTCCCAATGCGCAAAAGGCTATCGGGCCCACATCGGCTGCCGTTGGCCCGCGCACATGCGTGCGCGGGCCAACGGCGGCCGACGTCGGCCCGATGGTCTTTTGCGCACTGGGTTCCCCCCCGATCCACCTCATTTCGATGTTTCGGCGGGTGGTGAGACGATGCAAGAGGTCCCCCCCCCCCCCCACACACACACACACCATCCCCCACTCCACCCCCAAGCCCCCTACACTTTTAAATTTGTTTGTGTGCAAGGTCTGGCATCCGGGGGCTTTTGTGTTAGGTTGAAGGTGCCAAAGTTGGAACACTATAGCTCCCTCCGCCTCATCCGCCTCCTGCTTGAAAGAGGCATAGATTCTCATAAGCCCTAAAGCCAATGTGCAAACGTATGACAAGCATGTCAGCTGATACAAAACTCACAGTCTGTTCTCCACCAGCCCCTGAAATCTGAAAGAGCCATAGATTCTCAGGAGCTCCGGTCTAAGGAGCGGCTCGTCTGACAGGCAAAACACGGACGTCAAAATGAAACCAACCCTTGCCTTTGCCTGAAATCCAGATAAATTAAACAAATACTGACACTGGGGGGGGGGGGGGGGGGGCGGGGGGGGGGGGGGGAGTGGGGGTGAGGGGGGGGTAAGGGGTGAGGGGGGAGGGGGGACATAATGCAGAAAGAAAGAAAAATTAACTCATTCAGTCCGGCGCACGGCCAGCATGTCCGTTGAAAGGTCCTGATAAATCAAAGTGGCACAGCTGCAGTGCGCCTGAATTGATCAGTGTTCAGGTTGTACTCCATAGGCAATAGATTTCCCTGTCCCCCAAAATCCGCCTGTCAGGGCCGTCCATTATCACTTCGGTGCCGTGGACATTAAACCCATAACTAACCAATCAACCAACCATGTATCTGATGCAAATAATAATAATAATGTATATTTTTAAGGCGCCTATACTTTCGACAGAAAAGCTCTCGGCGTCGTACAAATGACATACTAACATACATACACATTGCATCCTACAACACATACATAGTCCCTAACATACACACTCACGCAACAAGATATACAAGAAAAATAAAAATAACAAAAAGAACACACCAACAAAAAATGCTCACACACACAAAGACACACGTGTGCCATAAAACCAAAAACGGACACACCAGACAGCCCTCACCGACAACGAAATGTTGACAAAAAGAAGAATTATAGCGGTGAATGCACTTTTAAAGGAATAAATGCGTCTTTAAAGACAGCCGGAAACTATTGGCTGGTTCAACATATCTGAGGGACTGTGGGAGTTTATTCCAAAGAAATGGTCACAAACCAGATAGGTGAGGCTAGCGCTGGCAGAAGTGTATACAGACCAAGGGGAATTACTCAGCGCTGGACAGACAAACAGTTAGATCCCCTGCCCCCGCCTATCAGGCACCCAATCGTCAGCCCACAGAGAAATACACAAGTATAGAGCAAGACCATCATTCAGATCCTCAAAAAGGATGCATCAGGTCTCTTATATAACCCATGTCTTTCTCCGGAACTTAGGAAGTAGGCAGGAGAAACATACATACACAAACACGAAGGTGCACTACTTCACAATGTGGTCGGGTAAATACCCTGATTTCCTAGATGATCGTCTTGCTCTATACTTGTGTATTTCTCTGTGGGCTGGCGATTGGGTGCCTGATAGGCGGGGGCAGGGGATCTAACTGTTTGTCCAGCGCTGAGTAATTCCCCTTGGTCTGTATACAAAGAAATGGTCGGTTCACACTAATATCACATCACATTAACCCCTTGGCTGTCGGTCTGTTCCACACAGTGCTGCAGAGTCCACTCTGGCCTGTGGTTTGATTTCGGAGTGTCCTCCTAGATGGTCGCCAACCAAGGCTTACGAGTCCGATCTACCCAGGTTTGTTTTCCTTTTCACTGATCATATGATTAATATAAGATTGAGGGAAAGAACCTCATGAACCCCCGCAATTGCGGGGGTTCATGAGGTTCTTTACCCCTTGCAGTTGGGTGGGGTTGAGATTTTTTTCCCGGCAACAAAAAAGGGTTCAATCGCTCACCACGAATGGCACTGCAGCAGCTTGTCCGGCAGTGCTCTGTACACGTCCACCCCGTCCACCAGCAGAAGGTCGCCATGCTCCGCCATCTCCTTCCTCAGGCTACTCTCTTCCTGTCTCAGTTCCTCTCGCCGCGCTTCGTCCCGTGACTGTCGTTTCTCTGCGTGCTGTGAAAGGCTGGCCGCATCTAGGAAACGGGCAACGGCAACGATGTAAGGTGGAAGCTGTTTTGAGCGACTGCCCTCATGAGAGTCAAGTCAAGTCAAACAAATTGTATTTATTCCACGAAGGGGCAATTCCACTTTGGACAGGAGCGTATAAATATGTCAACTGAAGTAAAGAAAACATGATGGGATGAACCATAACCCACAAAGTCCCTTCTATATGAGAGCTGTCCTCGCTGTCAATGATTTCAGTCTACCTTTTGTCTTTGACCTGATTCTGAGTTTGAATTATCTCCTATTGAAAAAGTCTCGCGGATCTGCCAATGCGTCAGTGAGTTCTATAAGGAGCGCGGGACATACGCGTCATTGATTTGTCAAACGTCATTTGTCATGACGTACGTTTTATTTTTTACGTAATTTTATATTTTACGTGATATGAGTTTCACTTTCGCTTCATAGGCTTGAGAAAATGGTGACAAAACTAAAACTTCACGGTACAATTGCAGTTTTGCTATAATTTATGTGAAAGCAGGTTGACTTTACCTAGCTACATGATATACTAAGTGCACGGGTCACCTGCATGCTCTTCTGAAAGCGCGTCGATGTGTGTGTGCGTGTTAGTGTGTGCATGCGCGCGCGCTCCAAACATCTCCAAGAGACATATATCCTCATGCGCCTTGTGGGCACATGAGGATCTATTCCTCATGGAGATGCGCGCATGTCTGTGTGTGAGAGTGAGAGAGCCGCGCGCGAGAGATAGAAAGACGTCATATTTAGAGTATTATGTCAGTGTCTGCGTGGTGACGGAGTTGCCTCTTTTACGTCACCGCCACTGTCTGACTTTCTCTAGAAATAAAGGTTTTTTAGTGTTTTAATTCTTTTCTGAAAAGAATTATTTTTTACTAAACAAGTTGAAAGGATACAAAGCTGGCTAACGAACTCTTCCAATGTCTTTCTCCAAACTAGCTATATGCAAAAGTTCAAGTAAATATGGCAGAAATTACGGACTCTAATCTGGGTCAACCTACTTCCTATAAACGGTTGTTTATGTCATTCAATAACAATATGCTCGGAGGCTATCTTAGCCACCCACTTAAGAAAGTATTTCGCCAAGTTTCAAGCTTGTGTGTACAGATATTACGGAGATTCTCTTGTTTACATACAGACGCACACACATGCATAGGCACATACATACATACATACGCACATACGGCGCTTCGCGCCAAATGTACGTTCAGCAGAGAGGTTAGCGTAACTAGACATGACGTAATTTATATCTTGTTACTTCAATTGTTAGAGGTTTAGCCTGCCCGCCTTTGACATCATGGACAGGCTATTAAATTCGCCCCACCGCGACCCGTCCTAAAAAGTCCCTTCTATAAATAGTTCAGTTCAGTCCTCTCTGCGCCGTCTGGTGCTTGAGGCGACGTTGTCGTTTCCGTAGCAAGTTTCTTTTTACAGGGTGGAGTCGCTAGCCCCACGCCTAACCCTCCTCCTTTATCCTGACTTGGGACAGGCAGTTAAGCCCCCAAAGGGGCCTCCCTGGTGGAGTTTTCTATAAATAGAAGGGACTTAAAAATGGATAAGACGGACATACGCACACACATACACCCAGGCACCCATGCACGCAAAATTAAGAACTATATTAATAGAGAGAACACCTGTCATTAAAAGACTGACCATCATTTAGGTGGCTGTAGCCACCTAAATGGTGGTCTTTTAATGACAGGTGACACAGTGTTTTTGTCATTATAAACTTCTCTATCATCACCAGTTTATTAGTACGAGTTGTACCTGTTTTGAGCGACCAACCTTATGAGAGAACGCCTGTCATTGAAGACCATCATGTCAGTGGCTGTAACTTAAATGATGACCTCTCATGACAAGTGACACTGGGTTGCCATTTTAGTCAATTAAGACCTTTTTTTCTGCCAAAAAGTGCTTGCAGATACAGGTTTTACTGTATTTTCAAATATCAGGTTGCATGAATATCGAAATAACTTACTTGAAAGAACACCCGTACTTTAAAAAGGAAGAAGAAAGAAGCAACGCAACAATGACGATGATGACTAGGTGACTTAAAAAAAAGAAAAATCGTTACTAGTTTGTTTCAGTGGCATACACATTTAACCCATTCCGCCCCAGGACCGAAGTCCCCCAAACTTAGAAGTTGCCCTCTGAAGGTCTGAATTACAATTCTAGAGACAGATCGAGCATGATAGTTCAAGGGTGGTGCCAGAATAGCTTGGCGCCTATGGGCGCCAAGCTATTCTGGCACCACCCTTGAACTATCATGCTCGATCCATGTCTTCCTGTAGTCTGTCGGGGCTGAATGAGTTAATTTGCAAGTATTACGGTCAGTTTTATAGGGTTAATAAATGTACTGCTGCGATAGATCAATCGTATGTGTAATTATAATTTGGGGCATCTGAAAATATGCACAGCTAGAAGGCAGTCATTTACCGAATACTACCCTCCCTCCCCATCTGCAAGAACAATAGATTCTCATGTAGCCCTGTAGCTATGACATGTTGTTATGGCACCAAACACAATTGTCCTTCAAGACTTCTCCTGATAGAGAACCTGTCAACAAGAAAGGCGAAGCCCTTATTTCTCACGTGTATCGACCGATCCACACATGTCTGACAATAAGAAAACGGATGTCTTCTGCACTAACAAAATCCACGTTTTCTCTAAATTTAATCAGTTTTTACACATCTGTAAAAACCCCGTGGCCCTTGACCTTTCCGATGAGTCAACTAAATTAGGATACATAGGAAGATCTTATCATCAGCTACCTTTGTGCCAAATTTGATTAAAAAGTTTGCAAAAATGTTGATAATAAGTTGATTATTGGCATTTTATACACATTTGTCGACCTCTCGTGACCCTTGACCTTTCCGAGGGGTCATCCAAATTAGTATGCATAGATAGGTCTTATCATCAGGCATCTCTGTAGCACGTTTGGGTTTGAAGCTGTGAATAGTAATTAAGAAAAAAACATTTTTTTTTGTCAAAATATGGCTATTTGTGACCTATTTCCTGAGCTCCTATGACCCTTGACCTTTCCGAGTGGTCATCCAAATTAGTATGCGTAGATAGGTCTTACCATCAGGTATCTCTGTAGCAAGTTTGGGTTTGGAGTTGTGAATAGTAATTGAGAAAAAAAAAATCTTTTGTCAAAATATGTCTATTTTGGGCCTATTTCTTGAGCTCTTGTGTCCTTTGACCTATCCGAGGGATCAACCAAATTAATATGGATAGAAAGGTCTTACCATCAGGTATCTTTGTACCAAGTTTGGGTTTGAAGTTGTGACTAGTATTTGAGAAAAAAAAAAACATTGTTTGTTAAAATATGGTGATTTTGGACCTATTTCTTGAGCTCTTGTGATCCTTGACCTTTCGGAGGGATCAACCAAATTAGTGTGCGTATAGAGGTCTTACCATCAGGTATCTTTGTACCAAGTTTGGGTTTGAAGTTGTGAATAGTATTTGAGAAAAAATAAATTATGTCCAAATATAGCTATTTTTGATATATTTCCTGATCCCCTGTGAGCTTGACCTTTGTGAGAGGTCACTGAAATTGGTATGTTTAGAAAGGTCTTGCCACAAAGTATCCTTGGGCCAAGTATGAAGACTAGCTTGAATAGTCTCCGATAAAATGCCAACATTAGAGTTTACCACCGACGACGGCGGACGGCGGACGGACGCCGGACGGACGACCACAGGCCCAGAACATAGACTCACTTTTGCTCCGCACGTTAGCCCCCAAAAAAAAAAAAAAGGTGGTCCCTAAAAAACCCCAGGTTTTACAGTAATCTGACGGAATTCTTACGTCTGAACAACACGATAATCAAGGAGTTACAAACTTTAAGTTTTTACAAGTTTCTCCAAATGTCAGAGGAAACGACAAGAAGAAAATCGTAAACTTCAATTTTTTTCGACAAAAATTGAACACCATCCAACTGCAAGAGGCATAGATCCTCATGAGCCCCCGCAGTTGCGGGGGCTCATGAGGATCTATGCCTCTTGTTGACACTGGTCAGTTTGAATCCATGTTCCTGGGTAGGTTCGGGCAGTTGAGCGTTTGAGTGTATGAAGACTGCAGATTGCGTCCCTTGACAGTGAAAGGTTTAGGAACATGCGATAACCGTTAACAAAGTTGTGGAGATCTCTAGTCCAAAACGATCAAACCGTCGGGAGAAAAATGCTTACAAGGAAATGTCTTAGAGAAACTTGTCAGTAAAGGTTTTAGAACGGGGCGCAGAGTGTCGCCATTTTCTGTCTCGAAGAAAACGCATCAGAAAAGATCATTGGATTCGCGCGATAAGCAGGGGCCAGTAGCACGAGTGGGCTTAAATCCTGTTCACGCCACAAAGCAAGGTGCTCCTGGGGCCAGTTGCTTGAGAGAGCTAAGTCCTGCGTCAGCCACTAAGCAAGGTGCTCCGCTATAGCGGAGCACCTTGCTTAGTGGCTGGCGCAAGGACTCAACTCGCTTACGCAACTGGCCCTGTAGAGGAGCACCTTGCTTAGTGGTGCGCGCAGTCCACTCGTGCAACTGGCCCAAGGTCCCTTGTTCTTCCATTTCCAGGGTCGAAATTGAATCAGGGTTTAAAAGGAGGACTTTTTAAACAAGAGAACAACAAAAATGCGTGTCTTCTCTATTTTTCATCTAATGAAGTTCGACGACATCTTCGTCTGATATTTTTTTGGGTTCAAAATTCGAATGTTGATGCGGGACTGTGTACTAGGTGCATTTCGTTAACTTTTTGTAAAGTTTCTTTTTAACAAAAACTGAACACTACCCAACGGCAAAGGGGCTCGCAAGTTTTCACAAGTCTTCACAAGTTTTCACAAGTTTCTCCAAATGTCAGAGGAAATGACGACAAGAAAATCGTAAACTTCTATTTTTTTCTACGAAATTTGAACACTACCCAACTGCAAGAGTTTAGATCCTAATGAGCATAAGTTTCTCCAAATGTCAGAGGAAATGACAACAAGGAAATCGTAACTTCTATTTTTTCTACGAAATTTGAACACTACCCAACTGCAAGAGTTTAGATCCTAATGAGCATAAGTTTCTCCAAATGTCAGAGGAAATGACAACAAGGAAATCGTAACTTTTATTTTTTCTACGAAATTTGAACACTACCCAACTGCAAGAGTTTAGATCCTAATGAGCATAAGTTTCTCCAAATGTCAGAGGAAATGACAACAAGGAAATCGTAACTTCTATTTTTTCTACGAAATTTGAACACTACCCAACTGCAAGAGGTATAGATCCTCATGAGCCCCTGCAATTGCGGGGGCTCATGAGGATCTATACTTCTTGACACTGGTCAGTTTGAATCCATGTTCCTGGGTCGGCTTGGGCAGTTCAGCGTTGAGTGCAGGAAGACTGCAGATTGCAGATGGGGGAGGGGGGGGGGGGCGTGGGAGGCTTGAGAGAAGGATAATACATCTCAAAACGAGGAAGTCCGTGCAGTGTATCACCTGCTTCTGATTAAGAGATAAGATCAAAAACGGCGATAGTTTCCTTGTATTCAAATATAGACGTGTAGTAGTATAATTATATAATAATACTGATACCCTCACCCCGAACAGTAGGCAACAGGTCCACGGCACCGGAAAAAAAATTAAATCTTGTTATTAAAATAAAAGTTGACCCCCCCCCCCCCCCCCCCCTACCAATTCAACACAACATGCAGGAAAGTCAGGGTTTACCTGCTACTGCATACATGAAGGAAACCAGCGAATTGAGAGAGCCATTTCCAGGCCGCATTGTCGTTCCGTCTTCTCTCACGCACTACAAAAAAACAACAACAAAAAAACCACGCAATGTAAGTAAAGCAGTAAGTAAGCCAATGCGCAAAGGGTCATCGGGCCGACGTCGGCCAGATGGGTATTGGGTAATTAAGTAATAATAATAATAATAATAGTAAAGATGATGATGATGATAATAATAATAATGATAATAGTAATAACAATGAGAATAATAATAAGAATCAAAACACATATACAAGTAGGCTAGGTCAATGCAGCTTCAGAACTTTAGAAATTTGCGACAAAACTGTGCAAGGCAACACTAGCAACAGTCACATCCGAATGACAACAAAATGTGAAGCACACAGCCAAACGAAAGCTCCGCTCGGGAAACAATAGGCATATAGTTATTATCGTGAACATGTCTCTCAAGAGATATAGATTCTCATGATCCCCTGCAATTGCAAGGCCCGATGAGAGTCTGTGCCTCTTGTGTGGGAAAGAACCTGGTTAAGGGACTTTAGTAATATCATTATCCTCAAACACGCAACCACGGTCTCTCTGTGCATGATTCCCGACAGCCAATTTCCGCACTAGATGATAGAGGCGGAGCAGTTACCTCGAGGGGGGAGGGGGTTTCAAACATTTTGTTTCGGACCTTCAAAATCGCAAAAATATCAAAACCCTGAAACCACCTCCCACCCCACCCCCGAGATCCGGCCCTGAGATGAGGTCCCAAACCCTCTTTCTGGGGAAAAAACGGTGACAAATGCATTTTTGCACATCAATATTAAATAAGACAAGGCTTGAGTAAACGCATCACGCCCTTTTCCCATTTCTTTTTCTTATTTTCCAGGTTAAAAAAAGTGTCTTATCTTCTTATTTCCAACACAAAAAAGTTTTTTTTTTTTTTTAACCTGGAAATTTTTTTGTGTGTTTCCTTATGTGTCTGTTTTCTTTTCGGCTGTTTCCTATTATTCTATTATTTCCATTCGTCTGTTTTTACTTTTTATTTGTTTCTTGTTTTCCCCTGTTCACTTGTGTGTCTCCCATTTGTCTGGTGTCTGTTTTCCGTGTTCTGTTTTTCATGTCTCATATTTTGCCAGTTCCACCATTCTGCATGGATTACGATGCGATTGACACAGTGTATCGAGCAGATTCAGCCTTTTTATTACCAGCGACCTGAAATGATGTCTCCCAAACCATCGCAAATCACTGCAACTCGAGGCATACAGATATAAATTAGGCCAGCAAGAGGCATAGATCCTCATAAGCCCCCGCAGGTGCGGGGGCTCATGAGGATCTATACCTCTTGTATTTTTATGTTCGTTTCTGTGTTCCGGCGAGACAAGTCTGCTTATTCGCTACGGTCATTTTTGTTGTTGTTTGGCTCCTCAGAAGTGAGAGGTGGAAAAACAGAATGAAAAACAAACACTTCAGTTCTTTCAGCAATGCGACTGCGCAATACGGTTTGTGACAATTCAAAGAAGTTAAAACAAGAAAGCAAATGGCCCCCAAAGAACGTTTTCTAGGCTGAAATACCGTGGATTGTCTTTTTCATGAGCACTGAAGAACCCTGGTAATCATCAGTCATTGCTCTCGCTCGTAATGATCACCGACAAAACGGTCTGATACCCTATAAAGACCAGAACATTTTGAGAATAATACTTAACCCATTCAGCCCTGAGAATTAACTCATTCGAGACGTGCTGCATACGGATACGCGGCTTTCAGCCGCGCATCCGTATGCGGCACGTCTCGAATGAGTTAAAACTGGATATGGATCGACCATGGTCCTAGGGGAGGATCGGTGAAATATTTTTTTCTCAACACTGTATGGTCTCTATATGTAATAATATAACAATAATGATATTATTATTATTATTATTATTATTATTATTATTTAATTTATTATTATTAACAGAGCACATATGCAATGATAGTTTAACGGCGGCGTCGGAATAGCTTGTCGTCTCTAGGCACTGCCCTTCAATGATCTTCAACGTCAGTGTGGTCTTCAGACGGAACACCCAAAGTGCAATGTGTTAAAATGCTGAGAAATGTATTTTAAAAACAATGAAGCAAACAAAAGAAAAATGGCGACAATAAAATCGCTCTTTCTCCCACAAACCGGATTATTTCCATCTTAAAGAGCTTCCTTCCTGAACAAATGAACTCGCGATTAGGAGTTTGCCACCCATGAAAAAGCACTTTCATTCCGACAACCGGAATAAAAGAGTCAGATTTAGGGACCATTTTTTTTTTAAAGATCTCCGCACGCAATCTCCGATCACCGTGCGCGTCCGAGGAGCACTGATGTAAGACACTTGGTACATGTCTGCAAGTGACATTGATCCTAATCAGCCCCTGCAGGGGCTGATTAGGATCTATGCCACTTGCAGATTACGCAATGTGTTGCTTATGCACATTTCCCCCCCCCCCCCCCCACTCAGTTTCAAACCAATGACACCCTCCTTTATGGAATAACACAGATAGCGGTTACCAGCAGAAGGAAATAGATTGACCTGATGCCTGCATGAACCCCTCGCCTTTGATTAGGATCTAGCTCTACCCTTTGCGTATCGGTAGCGGTTTTAGTCGCGATGATTCCAGCCTACAGGCAGGAATGATCGCGACTAAAACCGCTACCGACACGCAAAGGGTTAGCAGACGGATGGAGTTTTCCTATAAGCCATTTTTCAAGCCCTCGAAAGCAGTAACAGGCCCAACCTGGATATCTTCCTCCATCCACGCATATAAATGGGCCAGGACAGGTCTGCGGAAGCAACAGGCCTAGTGAGAATATAATATGCCTCTTGCAGCTGCAACGGAACTGACGGAAAACTGAGGAACTGGTACTGACTACTGAGGGGAAAAACAAACAAACAAACGCACACACACCATCACACACACACACACACCATCACACACACACACACACACACACACACACACACACACACACACACACACACCGGCACACACACACACAGAGAGAGAGAGAGAGAGAGAGAGAGAGAGAGAGAGAGAGAGAGAGAGAGAGAGAGAGAGAGAGAGAGAGAGAGAGAGAGAGAGAGAGAGAGAGAGAAGTTCTATCCATTTAAGGATATGCACGGGGCCTGCCTGCGCCAGCAAAAGGGGCACGGATTCTCAGTCTTGGCTTGCAGAGACACGCCAGTGCCTGTGTCTCTCACAGATGGGCAGGGCATGGCCGCGGGACCTACCAATCTGAGGGTAAAGAATTAAATTAGAAACCAAAGACTGCGCCACACCGTGGCCAACTTAGACGGTCATTGTGCCGCAACCTGCCCGCTGCCAGTTCCAGAGGGACGCCTGATTGCTTATTGACTGATTGATCACACGCTCTCTTTTTTTAATTTTTTTTTAAAGTGATTTATCACGCCTGCGCCACATGTCTAAGAACTCGGCGCTAAGTAGGCAAAACTGAGATCCTCGGGACGACGTCGGACGTCGTTGGCCCGCGCACGAACGTGCGCGGGCCAACGACGGCCGACGTCGTCCCGAGGATCTTTTGTTTTCCTGGGAGGGGAAGGGGGGAGGGGGGGGGGCACAGCTTGCGATCGCAAACAAACAAACTGCATGGTCGGTAAAGTCGAAAACGCACGCCTGCAATGATTCCCAAAGGGGAGTGAGCCGCTCAGAACGTCAGGACGTTGGAAGCACACCGACGAACTAACTAAACAAAACCCTTACAAATCCAACAAACAGTTCTGGTGTTGGACGGTCTTTCTTTGAGCATTGTCTTTGATCCGTTCGAGTGCTTCTAAATTGTGGCATGCCCTGCTTTCAGGATATCAAATATTGGAATGAAAATCTGCGCACGTGTAGGCTCTAATCAGAAGTCGTACATAAACAAGCATCAGTTTCAAGGTCTGGCGCACGCCTGCAATCTTACCCGCGGTTCTCGTTGACTGTTAAAAAAAATAAATCTTTTCCCATCTTGACTATCAGTGTTCATGTTTTAGTCATTTTCTGTTCTTCTGTGTAATTTGCACATGTGGTTTCATTTGTCACTTTTGTGTAATACGGCGCCTAAAGCATCTTACCATGTATAGGCGCCTTATAAATCCTCTTTATTCTTCTTATTATTAAAAGAAGTACCCAACGGAGAAAGAAACACGCTTAGAAAAGACGGGTACAACACAATTTATTAATATTTCGGGTAAATACCCTTTGTCAAAATAGACAAACAAACAAACATAGAGATTAGCCGCTACTTATCTTCAATGGCAGAAGGAATGTGGCATTATTATAATTATTATTATAACTCATTATATTATTATAATTATTATTATAATTATTATATATTATTATAATTATTATTATAACTCATTATGAATATTATTATAATTATTATTATAACTCATTCGAGGTGTGACGCTATACGGGTAAGTGGTGAACAACAACCGCCTATCCGGATGCGGCACGTCTCGAATGTGTTAATCCCTTTCCTGCCAGTTGACGCCGACGGCCTTTTTAACTTGAGAACACTGTAAATTCAAGGTCAAAGATCCAAAGCCGGCAAAAGAACGTGGGTGCAAATGGGTTTCGGCAAGAGGCATAGATCCTCATGAGCCCCCGCGATCGCGGGGGCTCATGAGGATCTATGCCTCTTGCAGCTGGGTGACGTTCAACTCCTCTCGGAAGTGAAGTGGTTAAAAGGCCCTGGGTGACGTACCTCCACCAGCAGCACATTCGGTCCGACGTTTCTGTGCACGTGGTGTTCCTGTCTGACCGTGCTGTGTGGTCCAGCCAGCGTGACGTCCTGACCCAAGCTCGGGGCGTCCGCGTGGTCACCGTCAGAGGACAGGGTCAGCTCTAGCCACGCACCCTGAAACAGAGAGAACATTGCGCGGTGCTGTGAGTCAGCTCTTCCAGTCCTGAGGCCCGATGTCAATTGTCCAGTACTTCATTGTGATTTTATGTTCTACACGGGGCATGCATATGTGACGTTTTTGAGAGAATGGATGGACCATACAATGACTCTGTATTTTCTGTCGGTTAACCCTTTTAGCCCTAATGTTCCATTTCTCAAATATTGGAAGTGTTGCCTAACGACTATGTACCGGTTGCAGGAGATGGCTTGACCATGGTAATTCAAGGGTAGTGCCAGATTAGCTTGGCGCCTGAAGGCGCCAAGCTAATCTGCCACTAACCTTTAATTATCCTTATCAAGCCATATCCAGCTGTAGTGATCCGGGGCTAAAAGGGTTAATATTTCGACGCCAAGGGCCAGTTTTCAAACATATCGTTGCTTACTGACGTATAATGAAAATAAAAATAAGAAAGGAACACATCTTGATAGTTCAAGGGTAGTGCCAGACTGATGTGTCGCATAAGAATGAGCTAAGGTAGTCTAGCACTACCCTTGACCTTTCCCGGCCGACGTGGAAGTTGATAGAGTTAACCCTCCCCCTGCCGAGAAAAACTAAACACGATCCAACTGCAAGAGACATCGACTGATCCTCATGAGGCCCTGCAGTCGCGGTAGGAATCATAGCGACTAAAACCCCTACCCACACGCAAAGGGTTCATTCATACCCTCATGAGGCCCTGCAGTCGCGGTAGGAATCATAGCGACTAAAACCCCTACCCACACGCAAAGGGTTCATTCATACCCTCATGAGGCCCTGCAGTCGCGGTAGGAATCATAGCGACTAAAACCCCTACCCACACGCAAAGGGTTCATTCATACCCTCATGAGGCCCTGCAGTCGCGGTAGGAATCATAGCGACTAAAACCCCTACCCACACGCAAAGGGTTCATTCATACCCTCATGAGGCCCTGCAGTCGCGGTAGGAATCATAGCGACTAAAACCCCTACCCACACGCAAAGGGTTCATTCATACCCTCATGAGGCCCTGCAGTCGCGGTAGGAATCATAGCGACTAAAACCCCTACCCACACGCAAAGGGTTCATTCATACCCTCATGAGGCCCTGCAGTCGCGGTAGGAATCATAGCGACTAAAACCCCTACCCACACGCAAAGGGTTCATTCATACCCTCATGAGGCCCTGCAGTCGCGGTAGGAATCATAGCGACTAAAACCCCTACCCACACGCAAAGGGTTCATTCATACCCTCATGAGGCCCTGCAGTCGCGGTAGGAATCATAGCGACTAAAACCCCTACCCACACGCAAAGGGTTCATTCATACCCTCATGAGGCCCTGCAGTCGCGGTAGGAATCATAGCGACTAAAACCCCTACCCACACGCAAAGGGTTCATTCATACCCTCATGAGGCCCTGCAGTCGCGGTAGGAATCATAGCGACTAAAACCCCTACCCACACGCAAAGGGTTCATTCATACCCTCATGAGGCCCTGCAGTCGCGGTAGGAATCATAGCGACTAAAACCCCTACCTACACGCAAAGGGTTCATTCATACCCTCATGAGGCCCTGCAGTCGCGGTAGGAATCATAGCGACTAAAACCCCTACCCACACGCAAAGGGTTCATTCATAACTTCTTTATCTCGGTTTTTTAAAAAGAAAATTTTAATACATTTCTTTTTCTCTCCGCGGAACCGTCTGCTTCACTAAATCGAAACCGTCTTTCGTCTTCCATTACCCCAATCTCGTTTCCCGCTCTTTTTGAGTTATCTCCTCTTTTCCTTTTTTTTTCTTTTTTCCCTTTGATCTCAGCGCGCGTCCCAGGACAGTTCTCAGGTTTTTAGCGCCACAATTCAGCTTCGGCATGGCGGATATGGATTTTTTTCAATGTGTGTTGGTCTGTGATTTTGGACCTTACGGTCATAGGCTGTAAGGTCCAAAATCACAAACCAGCACACTAAATAATGTCTGTGCGTGCGGTCTTACGAGGACAGGGTAAAATAATAATAATAATATAATTTTTAAAAATAATAAAAAAAGAAAAGAAAAAAAGACGACCTCTAAAAACGGTATCGAAACTGCGACAAATGCCGACAAAATTAACCCTTTAGCTGTCGGTAGCGGTTTTTGAGGCGATGGTTTGCTGCAGGAATCATCGCGACAAAAAAACGGAGACAAATGCCTACAAAGTCAACCCTTTCGCAGTCGGCAGCGGTTTTTTGTCGAGATGATTCGTGCACAGCGGTTTTTGTCGAGATGATTCGTGCACAGCGGTTTTTGTCGAGATGATTCGTGCACAGCGGTTTTTGTCGAGATGATTCGTGCACAGCGGTTTTTGTCGAGATGATTCGTGCACAGCGGTTTTTGTCGAGATGATTCGTGCACAGCGGTTTTTGTCGAGATGATTCGTGCAGGAATCGTCGTGCCAAAAACGCACAATCGAAGCCAATAGTCCAGAACAGAAAGGTGACTACCAAGCGTGTAAAATTCAGAGAAGAACCCAACGGAGAAAGAAACACGCTTAGAAAAGACGATTACAACACGATTGATTAACCCGTTTAGGTACAACGCCAGTTGCATGAGATGGATTGACCATGATAATTCAAGGGTAGAGCCAGATGAGCTTGGCGCCTGAAGGCGCCAAGCTCATCTGGCTCTACCCTTGAATTATCATGGTCAATCCATCTCATGCAACTGGTACATAGTCGTTAGTGCGGCTGTGGGGTTAAATGGGTTAATATTTCAATTTTCAAAGTAGACAAACAAACATACACGAACTATTAATACATTGCGTCGTAACTGTCTTTTCTAAGGGTGTTTTTTTTTTCTCCTTTGGGTTCTTGTCGACAGCCAAAAGGCCGGTTAATAACTCATATCATACTCAGGCTGAAAGCTTCAAATGTGTACTGCCATAATAATGCAAGCTACATTATAGCACTTACAGATAAGGATATAGACCAGTGGCTTTAGTTCAAGGGTGGTGCCATAATAGCTTGGCGCCTAGAGGCTATTCTGGCACTACCCTTAATATATTGTAGTCACACTTATTTCTCACACTGGTGTATTCCGAATGATAAGGGTTATAGAGCTTCAGCCAAGGTCTTCCCGCTCCCTCCAAGAAACTGATACAATCCGGTAAAAAATAAAATGTTGATACAGGCTTCCACCGCCCACATCTTCCGAGGATGAAGCTGCGGAAAAGACTAGTCTCAGCACTGTTGAAACCCATCATGGTAAGTATGTTGTGACAGACTTGTGGTCTCAGGGAACAGCCTGAATAGATTATTTCACATCTGCTGTGTGAAAGACTGCAAGTCCATTTCCGCTAAATGCGAGATTTCCATAGTAATGCATTGAAAGCCTCGCTTTTCACACACACAAAAATAACTTGTTGTCTTTAGTATTAATACACTGGGAATTGAAGATTATATACGGACAGAAACTAATTTGTATGTATTACGGGAAACAGACTGCCGTATTGATATCGTTTTTTTAAAAAATATTTTATTTTAATTTCACAAGCATTTTGAGCCAGGCAAAAATAAAACCTCAGGACGTGGCACAGGATTAGGAAACTTTAAGGCCCGCGACAGCGCCTCTTAGCCCCTTTGAGGCCACGAGGACATCCTATCGTCCTAGCGACGTGCGACAGGCTTTGTCGTTGTCTCTGGAGCAATTAACCAAAACAGTCAACATAGGTACAGAGGCACTCCCTGAACCAGAAGTGGGTTAAACATTGCACGGACTCCAAACATTCAGTGGGTTCACCCTGTCAGCTCCATCTGCAAGAGGCGAATATTCTCATGAGCCCCTGCTGCTGGCAAAATGAGTTGCCTCACGGTCATACACAGTTGTCAGTATTTGTTGGGTCCCAACCTCGGCGTCGACCCAACCTCGGCCAAAATGACATATACTACTCACAAATAGTCAGGTATATTAACTTTTCAGCTTGAATTACTAAAAGTCCTCAGATGCGGTATAATCATGGGTATATCTGTGATTAGTCATCCCAAATGGCCTACAATTTCACAACACTGGTGTGACATATAGTGCTCACAAAAAGTAAAGGACGTATTAGTATGCACGACTGCTACCAGGACACATCCTGCAGTGATGGGGGCCATCCAGCCAAACGGCCTCTTTAGTCCTTACTCTAAAGGGGTGCAACCTAATCTCCTTCCTTACTAGCAAGGGGCCCAACCTACTGTCTTTGACCTGATTCTGATTTAGGGATGAAGTCTCTCGCCCCGACGTTGTTTAGGTCTGTGTCGTCAAATGACGATTCTGAGACCGGCGCAGATTCACTGCCCTGATATAAGCGTCTGCGTGACGCACGTGTGTACGGGAACCCATTAGGCCAGCAAGACGCATAGATCCTCATGAGCCCCCCGCGGATGCGGGGGCTCTATGAGAATCCACGCATCTTGAATTATTCTGGCTGACACCTAAGCCCCCAGCATGACGGGATTAGCGAGCGTTAACCCGTTAACTGCCGTGGACAAGACGAGTGCTACCCATCTGCAAGAGAAGAACCCAACGGAGAAAGAAACACGCTTAGAAAAAGCAGTTACAACACAATTTATTAATATTTCGGGAAAATACCCCTTTTCAAAATAGACAAACACACAAATATAGAGATCAGTCGCTACTTATCTTCATTATTGCAGAAGGAATGTGGCAACTGTATTTACCCGAAACACGAATAAATTGTGTTGTAACGGTCTTTTCTAAGCTGCATTTTACAGTCTTGGCAGTAGTCACTTTTTTGGTCTGGATCCCATCTGCAAGAGACATAAATCCTCATGAGCCCCCGCACGCGGGGGCTCATGAGGATCTATGTCTCTTGTAAGTCCTGTATTGTGCTCATAATTAACTGGTCCCGTTTCGTTAGCGTTCTTGAGTCACGCGAATGTAGGTAAGTGCGCAGTGCTTTCTGAAGCGAAATACGCGATCACTGTCGGCGATGAGGTTGATGCGCGTCCGTTTGACCTTATCAAGGCCGGACGTCTGTGATCCCAACTCATTCCAATCTCTTGTCACTGCGCCGCGGAACAAAACACACAATTAATTCTCTGTACTTCCTCTTACTAATCCCGTGTGGGATGATCAACTCTTTGAAAGGTCTCGCCATCTGCCGTCACAAAGCCGGCTGATTTCACTGAGACGCACTTTTTATATCACTCTTTCAAATTCGAACCAAACGACTCGCGGTCGTGTGTAAGGGGTGGTGGTGGGGGGGGGGTGTGTGCGGTGTATGTGTGTGGGGGGGTGTGGGTGGGGGGGGGTGGGGGGGGGGGTGGGGGTGGATAAGACCCGTGGCTGGTGCAGCAAAGCTAAATATCATATTATTTTGCGTTAGCTGTACTTTTATCTTTTTTTCATGGGGATTTTTTGTTTCTCGTTTAGTACACGTGCTTGTTTTTATGTGATGAAACCAAAGAAACCTTTCAAATACGGTTAGACCATGAAGTATTTTGATTTTGTAACGACAAACGACGCAAGTACTACGACCTCATGACAGCTCATGGAACGTGGTTCTTTATGGGACAAGCAGTCAAGATACGTATACATACGTAGGCCTACAGAGAAACAATTAATACCTAAAGCCGGGCAATACGCAAACAAGCAACCCAATGCGCACAAGGTCATCGGGCCGAAGTCGGCCCGATGACCTTGTGCGCATTGGGAACTGAGCTATCCTTAACCCCTTCACTGCCAAGGAAACTGAACGCCACCCAACTGTAAGAGAGGTATAGACCCTCCCTTTTCTTGCTGAAAACACTTTGTAACCACGTTCCTTTAAACGGCTGGGGGATAGTCACTGATGCATTTTTTCGACAACTTTATTTGATGGTTGTGGTGTAACGACTGGAACATCGTAACTTCATCTTGTTACAATCGGAATTCAGTTCGACTTATTTTCAAGTTCGTGCCAGCCTATGTTTTTCAAAGAAGAGCGTGCAGATGCGGAACTCCTAATCATTTTTTTATGTGCTATTTTGGGCTCCATCCTACATAATTCACAGACTAACGCATTGCCAGATGTTTCTTTATTCTGGCTGGCTCCACAGAAAAGCTTGGAAGCATACAGAGAAGCATTTACCAGCGAGCTTTACTACGTTCTTACTGCGTTTCACCGGGGCGGCCGTGTTTACTTGGCCGGCCGACCTTAGCTGACACAATGCATGACAGATCAGTGTTTCCCAACAACCAGTGAACACGACTGTGTGTGTTTCATGTGGGGAAGGGGGGGGGGGGGGTGCTGGTTTTATTTCATTATAATGACTCATGTTGCCATGACATTTATATGTTATAATAGTGTTGACGGACTTTGTCGGAGCGGTGTCCTCTAAACACCGGCGCTGTAATATGGCGACGGGCTCCCAGGTGCAGTTTTGACCGTGGTTCTATGTTGCATAGATCGGAGATCATCATTCTATCGACGGCATTTTGCTTCTGTTGTTAACTTATTTTTTTATGTACTAGAGTTAGTCAAGTAGGAACTTAACAAAAAAAAAAAAACCATACAATAGTGTGTTCACTGTTCAGAAGACATAGGGCTGTCTCAGTATTCTGCTTTTGTCACGGAGGTTCGGGATGAGGCCACTCAGTGGCGCTGGCCATTAGATGCCTTGGCGACGGGCTTCACCCGTCCAGAGTCACTGTCCATTTTGTAGCTCTGTTATTGTAAATTGTGGAATGAACGAGTGAGTGAATGTGAGCAGCACCTGTGGTGGCAAAACTGTAATTGCCCTTTAAGGGATAATAAAGTTGATTTGAATTTGAATTTGGGGATCTTTGAGGTTAAATTTACTATGATTTCAAAAACACAGTCTGCGTCCACTGGCAGTGAAGGGGTTAATACACATCAAACACAGCAGAAAGCCAGTGATGATGACGGTGATGACGACGGATAGCTGAGTAACCCTTTGGGTGTCTGGAGCACTTTTAGTCGCGGTGATTCCTTCAGAATCACCGCGACTAAAAACGCTACCGACACCCAAAGGGTTAAGAAATATCACATTGTCAAAAGCTCGTTATATAAGCGTGCATCCCTGTACACGTCAAACCCTACGGCGGCATGGAAGAAACAAGACGGGCTCGTTCAATAACATGTCCGTTGAAATGCCCTGGTAAATCATGGTGGAACGGCGCAGTACGCCTGAACTGATCAGTGTTGAGGTCGTACTCCATAGGAAATGGATGTCCTTGCCCCCCCCCCCCCCCCCCCAAAAAAAAAAAAAAAAAAAAAAAAAACCCATAGCGACATCAAACACACGAAACACAGACGAAAACCCAAAATCAAAAAACCCACCCCTCAGCGCAATCTAGTGTCACTCAGGTGCCAGCGGACGATCAAACCATCGAATCAATCAATCAATCAATCAATCAATCAATCAATCAATCAATCAATCAATCAATCGTGAAACCCGACAGACAAACACGATAACGAGTCTACGCCGCATGTAGTTTCCGTGCAAGAATGATTTTGAAGCATGTTCATAAGGACCACACGTCGCACTCAATTGTGGCGCTGAAGTCCTGACAGACGGCCACGCAATTCCAAAAGTTCACGCACACTAATTCCCCGCAATCCGCTAGAAGCTCGTCCGTGCCGATGGGTGGTGCGTGTTTTGAACCCGGATAGCAATTAAGCACATCTCTAGATCTTGAGCGATCATTTTAATGCATCGCCGGCGACTTGAACTAACTTTACTGCCTAGTACTAAATCGTTAATCGAATGGGAGTTAAATTAACTTTTTGGCTGTTTTGGTCGGTTAACTCATTCGAGAAGTGCCGCATCCGGATGCGCGGCATATAGCCGCGCATCCGAATGCGGCACGTCTCGAATGTGTTAACTAGAGTCGTCATGCAAACACTTCGACAGTCAAAGGGGTGCAAGTTTTCGCTCGTGTATAACCGCCTCCCTTGACACATCATGCCCATTCACTGATTCTTAACTCATTTTGCCCGAGGTACAAAATACCCACATTTTGGAGTTATCCTCTGAGGACTGCATTACAAGTCAGGAGACAGATCGACCATGATAGTTCAAGGGTGGTGGCAGAATAGCTTGGCGCCTATAGGCGCCAAGCTATTCTGCCACCACCCTTGAACTATCATGATAGGCGCCAAGCTATTCTGCCACCACCCTTGAACTATCATGGTCGAGCAATATCTTGCTGTGGTGTAGTATGTCGCGGGCAGAATGAATTAAAAGCAATAGACCTACTTCGGAATTCCGCGCCTACTCTCTAACCACATGATTTAGAGAGTTAACTCCCATGTTACTGGGATCAAAATGGTGGAGAGGAAAGCATGGCGATTGAGCGAGCTACAAAGGTTTTTGCAAGAAAGAGGAGTTTGTGTTGGCCAAAGCAGAAAAGCAGAGCTTTTTGATCTCGTACAAAAGGCTCTTGACATTGGACTACCCGTTGATCCCGAGTGCTGTGCTGACGATCGGGTAGAAGTGATCGGAGCAAAGCTCAAAGATGGGAACATCGAACTGTCGAACCCTGCTTTGTTATCTGGGACTACAGACCTGAATATTTTGCCAGAGTTCTCTATATTCGACATCTGTACATATTTACTAAATCAGAACATGAACTTATCAGCCATAAGGGACTACAGACGATCAGAAGCCTATAGCCTGATGCAAGATGGTTATGTACTGAACAGCTTGGAAACAATCCAAATGACTGATGGCTATTTCGCAGTGAAGGCCTCAGTCAAACCAAGGACAAGAGACAGGGATCCTGTTACCAAAGCCCCATTTTATTTTACATGGTCTATCCTGACAAAAGTGGATGTTGACACGAGAAGCTGCATTTTATCTGCATTTTGCACCTGCAAGGGGGGGGGGGGGGGCGAGTCAATTATTTTTTTAAATAATTTATGTAGTGTATTTTTACGGATACTAGTCTATGCAAGCAACCGGTCCGTTACTTTTTAATTTTTTTGTTTCACTTGTTCGTTTGTGTTAAATCGGATCGTGGCAGAAAATAACCAAAAATGATGGGTCTTGCTATTCTACACTAGAGGTAGAACCTCAGTAGTAGTATGTTGTGTAGATTCAAGATGGTATTGATCGTGCTGGTAAAATCTATACATGTATCACAGTATTGTATGGTATTTATTTTAAAAACCTTTTACCCTCATGTTAAATCTTAATGAGGGTCACCGGACCCATGGCAACGGTTTCCGTGCCTACCAATTCTGAGTACTTTTTGTGCTCTTAGTAAGTACTGTGTGTTTTGTTGCGCAATTTAAATAAGTACATGCACGTGTTCGTGTGATATATGGAATTTTACTCCAATGCAGCGTTCAGGATATCTGCTGTCTGTTTTGCATTCACCCCAAGCGCAACGTTTGACTGAAGGCATTTTGTTAAAAATGGCATTGTGCGTTCCCTGTAACAGGGGAGTTAACTCTCGAAATCATGGGGTTAGAGAGTAGCATCGGAATTCCGGATAATGTCCATTTGAATGACTCCCTTGAACTAAAACAGCTGATCTATCTCCTAATCTGTAACGTAGCCTTCATAGGGCAACAAGCACAGTTTTACAAAATCAGCTTCAGGATGTAAGGAGGATGGGGGCTGGGGGCTGGGGGCTGGGGGGTGGGGGATGGGGGGTGGGGGATGGGGGCTGGGGGATGGGGGATGGGTAATGGGGGCTGGGGGCTGGGGGATGGGGGCTGGGAGTGTCGCAGACTGCGTTTTTCCCCAAAATACTTTATAACCCATCTAGACTCCACCCACAACAACAGGTGATGGATCGACAATGATAATTCGACCATGACCATGTCCATGATAATTCGACCATGATCATGATAATAATCGAATGGTTGGTTGAACATTGCTTAACGTCCCGACAGCAACAAGACTTTCTCAGGACGTGCCTGCGCTTCTTGTGGGGAAGAAGAAAAAAAAAAACAGAATATTGAATGTATGTCGCCAGCCGGTCTAATACGCTACATAAAGCTAAGACCATTTAGCAACACACATCCAATATCAAGAGCTACAGACAGCGCAGACAGTGGGGAGATTTTTAAAAAGGAAAATACAGGTAAATGGACCAAGAGTAGACATGCCCCAGAATAGAGGGGAAAACCCACCCTGTGGGGCTGACCATGGTGACCCTGGGAACTAAAACGTAGTTAACCCCACCCAAGTCCCCCAGGGCAGAACCGGGTGGGAGGATAATAATCGACCATGACCATGATAATTCAAAGGTAGTGCCAGATTAGCTTGGCGCCGCCAGGCGCCAGGCTAATATGGCACTACCCTTGAATTATCAGGGTCGATCCATCTCCTGCAACTGCTACGCAGTAGTTTGGTGACTATTTCAAAAATTGGGAAATGCGGCCGTGGCATTAAATGAGTTAATCGAACGGCAAAAGGCGTATATGGACCGTGGATACAACCGGCAACACGAGGCACGCACACACGCGTGTTTATTGCAACCATATCAAGAAAATCAAATAACGTTAACCCATTCAGCCATGACGCACTACAGCAAGAGATGGGTCGACCATGATAATTCAAAGGTAGTGCCAGATTAGCTTGGCGCCGAATCTGGCACTGCCCTTGAATTATCATGGTCAATCCATCTCCTGCAACTGGTACATAGATGACGCCTCTAAAATTTGGGAAATACGACCGTCGGGCTGAATGAGTAAAATCAGTAATGTGTCGAAGACCTTCCCTCGTAGCGAGACGCACAGATCCTCATGAGCTCCCTCCACTGCGGCGACTTCTGACGATCTACGCCACTTGCGGTTGGATAATGCACATCTTGGTAGGTAAAGCGCGCCAAACATTTTAAAAATGTTGAGTTGCACGTAATTTTCAATGCCAGTACCTGCCTGTCATAGTTCCAACGGCTTTGTTTTGAGCTGTTTTTAGCCCTAAGCAAAAATCCCTATGCAATGCAGAGGGCCAGTTGGTTGGCAGTTACTGGCCTGTAAAAGTTTCCCTCAACCGGGGGCTGACCTCAGCTCTCCCTTTTTTTTTTCTCCGAGGAGACACAACTCATCACCGAGAATGTCCAAACAGCTGAGCTGCCGCGGCTGCTCCTGTTCATGTGCGGTGCGAAAGTGATGCTTGGGTTCAATGAAAGTCCAGTTTTTCCAGGTCAGATTCCTGCTATATTCGGCGTGTCTTACGAGGTCAAACTGAGGTCAGACGCCCCACCCTCACCCGGCGCGGTCCACCTCTGTGAGCAGGAGGCATGGGCTGTCGATAGCCTCTGGGCAGCTGGGACAGTTGCATGCGTGGGCTTAGTCCTGCGCCAGCCACTAAGCAAGGTGCTCCGCCGTAGCGGAGCACCTTACTTAGTGGCTGGCACAGGACTAAGCTCACGTATGCAAATGGCCCCTGTTGTGTTGTAATGCAGAAGGAATGGACACAGGAATAGCATCCCGGAAAACGACAGCGGTCATTTCAAGGAAAGGCTGGATCGACTTGAAAAGTGCAGGGATCGGCTGAACTGGGGAGATTACTTTGAAGAGCAAACAGGCAAGAGAATTTCGCCGAAAACATCTAAATGAAACCAGTCTTATCAAAAGAAAAAAACAAAACAAAACAATAAACTTCGGAACAGAGATAGGCTAGAATAAATTGTATGACAAAATGACGTATCCATGGCTTGCAGACAGACATGTAATACTTTGACAAATACGTACGTTTTTCCTCCTATAAATGATTAGTTTTCGATATTAACTGGCACATGCCTTGACAGACTTATTATGATATTTCTTATGTCACAGGGCACATGCACCGCTAAAGCATAGGTCTTAGACAGGCATCAACAAAAGAAATTGAGACAGAGAGTTATTTTTCAATTTCCTGAGATTAAAAATAAAGTATTCTTTACAAATTCAATGTAAAATGCAGTAAACCGAATTTTGCAATAACAATTATTTTTTAGGAGGGGCCGTAGGAGGGTTTGTGTGGGAGGGGGTGGTGAGTTGGGATGGGGGCGGAAATGGGTCAGACACATACAAATCCATACAAAGCAATATCATGAAGTCGCTTTAACCCATTCAACCCCACGGCCGCATTTCCAAAATTGTGGAGATGTTGCCTAACGGCTATGTACCAGCTGCATGAGATGGATCGACCATGCTAATTGAAGGGTAGTGCCAGACGAGCTTGGCGCCTTCAGGCGCCAAGCTCATCTGGCACTACCCTTCAATTAGCATGGTCGATCCATCTCCTGTTGTAGGGCGTTGGGGCTAATGGGTTACATTAGATTTACCGATATTTGCACTGAACAACCATTATTGACTAACCGATATTTGTTCGAAACACACATTTTGTTTTCGGACCCTCCCCCCCCCCCTCTCTCTCCCTCCCCCTCCCCCTTTCTCCACCCCGCGTGTGTTTAAAACGAGAGAAGAGGGTGGGGGCCTTTCTCTCGTTTCAAGCACATGCACATCATCATCATCATCAGTCCCTTGCCCGAACTGGGCGTTGGGGGGACTGAAAGGCAGCAGCAACAGACAGTGCTCTCCACTGAGTTCTATTTTGGGCGGTGGCAAGCAAGTCTGGCATCTCGAGTTCAGTCCATTCTTTTATGTTTGCGACCCAACTCTTTCTCTGACGACCTCGCCGACGACTTCCTTCCAGAGTGCCTTGGAGGATAGTCTTGGACAAGGTGTTGTGTCGGGTCACGTGGCCAAACCAAGCAAGCTTGCGCCGTTTCACGGTTGCCAGAAGGGGTTCATGTGGGCCCACCAGGGAAGTGACGATGCTCCGTACATATTCGTTGGTCTTGTGCTCGCGGTACGAGATGCGGAGCAACTTCCTCAGGCACTTGTTCTCAAAGGCTTGGATTTTCTTTTCTGAGTCTGCAAGCAGTGTCCAAGTCTCACAGCCGTAGAGTAGAATAGACACTACGAGGGACTTGTAAAGCCTGTACTTGATGGTGAAGCTGATGGAGTTACTTCGCCATATCCTGTCCAGCCTGGCCATTGCGGATGTTGCTGTACCTATCCTGATACGGATCTCTGCTACGCAACTACCGTCTTTGGACAGGGTGGCTCCCAAGTACTTGAAGCTATTGACCTCTTCTAGCTTCTGGCCGTTCATGTGAATGTTGCTGCTGCTGTCGCTTGTGGTGTTGATCATCACTTTGCTTTTATCCGTACTGATCTCCATGCCATAAGACCCTGCGCTACTTGAAAGTTTGTCTGTCAGGTTTTGGAGCTCACTATTGCTGCCTGCCATGAGGTCAATATCGTCTGCGAATCGAAGATTGCACAGGGATCTGCCACCAATAGAGATTGAAGTATGGTGGTCGTGGAGGGTTTCCTGCATGATCTTCTCCAGGAATATGTTGAAAAGGACAGGAGAGAGCAGGCATCCTTGACGGACACCGATCGTCGTCCTGAAGAACTCGCCTGACTGATTGTTAAGTAGAACCGCGCTGCAGGCGTTCTTGTAAAGCGCTTCTATCATTTGGATCAGTCCCTCCTCTATGTTGAACGATCTCATGACTTGCCAGAGTCCGTCGTGCCAGACGCGATCAAATGCTTTCCTGAAATCAATGAAGTTGTGGTAGAGTTCGCGCTGATGCTGCAGATGTTTCTCGATCAGGACGCGGCAGTTGAAAATCTGCTCTACAGTGCTTCTTCCAACTCTGAAGCCAGCCTGTTCTTCTGCCAACAGTTCCTCGGCGAAAGTTTTGAGGCGGTTGAGAATGATTCTAAGCATTACTTTGCTAGGGTGACTTATCAGACTGATAGTTCTGTAGTTCTGGCACTGTTTCATGTTTCCTTTCTTGGGGAGTGGGATCACTAGAGACTGTGTCCATTCTACTGGCCATTTCTTTTGCTCCCAGATCTTTTGACAGAGTGTAGTGAGGACCTTCGTTGTTACTTCTCCTCCATGTTTCAACAGTTCAGCAGGTATGTTGTCTACACCTGGAGACTTTCCTCCCTTCAGGCCGCGTACGGCTGCTTCCACCTCTTCAGCTAACACTGGCAGGTCTTCAGCCTTAAGACTTGCACATAGGCAAGTGTATCTGGCAAAATTACTTGAATAAACATGTACTGTTGAATTATGCCCGACTTCCACCTTGCATGCCCCAAAGCAATGATTACCTAGGCATGCGAAGAAACGAGGCGTATCATGTTTAATTCCCTGATGTACATCGTGCATGACTCACGCACGCTGGTTGTCTCGCTCTGCAGTGAAACGAGGAAGACAACTAGTGTATAAATGACTCACATTAACCAATTCACAGCCAGTGGTCATGAAGTGTGTGTCTGACACCATGAAAACTTCAACGACAGATATTATAGACCTTCTCACTGGAGAAACACGGATGTAAAAGGCGCCCAACAAGAGTGAAAGAACACCATGTGCCTCCGCGGATGCGCGGGGGTGGTGGGGGTTGGGTGGGGGTGGGGGGCTCATGATGTTCTTTGCCTCCTGCATTTGAAGGGGGCGAGGGGGAGGGCGGGGGAAGGGGGTATTAGTGAATCGCAAACTAAATAGTTGTGCATCCGTGATGGTACCCCCACCTCCGTCGTGCATCCGTGATGGTACCCCCCCTCCCCCCCCCCCCCCACGGTGGTGGGGGGGGGGGGGGGGGGGGTCCCTCACGGATGCACGACTATTTAGTTTGCGACTCACGAATCCAAAACTTTTCACGTTTCACGTTTCGCGAAATAACCAGGGCGTTTTCACGGATCTAATTTTGGCTTTCACGAATAACGACAAACCATTCTTCGACGCATCACGAAGACGAACAAATTGCAATCACGAAATCACGAAAACAAAATAAAACGCCAATCACGCATCACGATTTTAGTCATAACCCCCTCCCCCCCCCCACCCCCACCCCACACCCCTCTCCACACCCTCACATTTGGTCACAACATCACAGCAGTCTAGGGGTTAACCCTTTCGAGACGTGCCGCCTCCAGATTCGCGGCTTTATGCCGCGAATCCGGACGCGGCACGTCTCGAAAGAGTTAAACAATTCGACAACACGACATTGTTTTTTTGAAACCAAAAACTTCTAAAAAAAAAAAATAAGGACCATTCTTTCAGCTAATATTGTTTTTCGACTTCATGGCGATTGCAAGCGGCCAGCACGCCCTCCAGGAAGTATTAGCCTGCGCAATTATTTCCTCCCTCCGTGCGCACGAACACCTGTTTCATTTCCAGCGCCAGCGACGCGCGACGGATCGGATCAGCTTGAAGGCTGAAATTCTAAAGTTGCGCTTGTTTAAAAACGATTTGCTGCCCAGGTCGCGCTGGTGTCCTGGGCAATGATGGAACGGACATCCTTGCTGGCAAGGCAGACACAGGGCCTACGGATGGGCAGATCAGAGGTGGTGAGAAACCTGAGAAAGCATGTCCAGGAACAGAGCCAAGGGCACCACACATTTCAGGGGCGGATCTGGTGGTGGTGGGGAGTTACAAGGGTTCCGGCTCCCCCCCCCCCCCGACCTAAAATTCTTTAAAATGCTATATGCTTTAAGAAAGTCGCTTTTTGGGATATTTGGACACCCCCCCCCCCCCTCAAACAAAAAGTTGGACCCCCCACCCTCGAGGTAACTGATCCGCCCCTGCATTCGATCGCTGCCGTAGCAAAGTCAGCGGATGATGGGCTGACTTGAGAGGACCTGGGAGATGCACTGTCAACCAGACCTATATTGGCAAACAAATCGAGCTGACTTGAGAGGACCTGGGAGATGCACTGTCAACCAGACCTATATTGGCAAACAAATCGAGCTGACTTGAGAGGACCTGGGAGATGCACTGTCAACCAGACCTATATTGGCAAACAAATCGAGTGAACAGATCTCATCTAGGGCCGAATTGAACTGAAAACAACTTGCTTCATGCTATATTAAACATTGTCAACACTTTAATGTCTGAAACACAACGCTGACCAACAGACAGAATGACAATCATAGTTCAAGGGCGGTGCCAGAACAGCTTGCGCCACGAGGTGCAAAGCTGTTTTGGCACAACCCTTGAACTATAACTACTAGTATCATGGTAACTCAACAGTAATATAATGTAATGTTCGGAGTGTACGTTTCCAGTGCGCAAGAGCAGGTCATCGGACCGAAGTCGACCCATAATGGGCATTATTCGGACGAGATGATTCATATACTATTTATTTTTTTAATTTATTCATTTATTTATTTTATTCCTTAAATTATTATTATTTTATTATTATAAGTAGCAGGATTTTATTTTATTATTTTTTATTATTTTATTTTAATTTAATTTTATCACTTTATTTTAATTTTTTTAATTGATTATTTTTTATATTATTATTATTATTTATATTTAATATATTATTATTATTATTTTAATTTATTAATTTTTTATTTTTATTTATTTTTATTATTTATTTATATTTTTATTTTATTTATTTATTTATTTATTATTTTTTATTTTATTTTATTTTTTATTATTTTTTATTTATTTATTTTTTTTATTTTATTTATTTATTTATTATTTTATTTTATTTATTTATTTATTTATTTTTTTGGGGGGGGGGGGATGTTCACAGTGTCGGCGGCAGAATTACGCACATAATTACTTTATGTGTACGTGGCAAAAGCTGACTGGTTGACACCGGCAGCTCTCGGGTAGTACCTGTTAGCCTGACGTCCCTAAAGTCTAATGTTAAGGCATCCTAATCAATCCATCACCCGCGCCGCAGACAGTGAAAAAGTGAGTTCTAGCACACGGACGGACACTCCCAAGCTGCATCAACATTGCTTTCTGCACTGTGTACAGCGCACACACGTCACACGGAAACACCGTGTCCTGCATTGGTGATGGAGGACGCAAAGGTAAACTCCCAGAACACACTCCCCTGTTAACTCATTGTACCCCAAGACCGAAATCCCCAAATTTTGCCGCTGTCCTCTGAAGACTGCAGTGCAGTGCAGGACACAGATCGACCACGACAGTTCAAGGGTGATGCCAGAATAGCTTGGCGCCCATAGGCGCCAAGCTATTCTGGCATCACCCTTGAACTATCATGGTCGATCCATATCTTCCTGTGGTATGTCTGGGGTAGAATGAGTTACGGTAAAAGACAGAGTCCATCTTCTTGTGAAAATCGAGGTTTTCATTGTAATACAATGACAATCTGGATATCGGCAAGACGGGCTTGCTGTCTTTTGCCTTCCCAGGGCAGGCTGTTCCTCAGACCCTTCCCTCTTCAGGAGGCACATATTATTGTCATGCGCCGTGCAATCTCGGCCAGCAAGAGGCGCAGATTTTCATGAGCCCCTACGACCGTAGGGGCTCATGAGAATCTACGCATCACGTTGGACAAGAGGCTGCGAGAGTTTATGAGAGTCTACTCATATGGCACGTTAACCCATTTCATCCTGAGGCTGATATTTTAAAATCTGCTGATTGTCCTATGAAGGATACATTACAGATTAGGAGATAGAGCAACTGTTTTAGTTCAAGGGTGGTGCCAGAATAGCTTGGCGCCTGATGCGCCAAGCTATTCTGGTACCGCCCTTAAACTATCAGTTAAATTTATTTCAAGCAATGGATGTCGTATCAGGATGATTAGGGTTAAAATCAGCTTGTGCGGTTGCTCAGAGAAAATAGCAGAAGACAGACCTGTCCATCCGTCCATTAGCTGATGAGTTATTGCAGAAAGTAGTTCACCTCTCGGCCGTGCAAACATTAACCTTTTTAGCCTTACAAGGGTGTGCCAGAACAGCTTGACGGCTTTAGGCGCCAAACTGTTCTGGAACTACCCTTGAACAATAAGTAGCCAATCTGTCTCCGAGAGGGAGTGTATTCCACAAAGAAAAGCTCCAATTTTTTTTCGTCTTAACGGGGTGCAACGTTTTAGGAAAAGCTTGGTGTTACGTGACGGCGCTCTCTTCTCTCTCTCTCTCGTCTCTCTCTCTCTGCTCTCCACTCGACTTCATGCGTCTCTCACCCGTGTCGGGCCTTAGGTGCTCTTTGCGTCTCTCTCTCTCTCTCTCTCTCTCTCTCTCTCTCTCTCTCTCTCTCTCTCTCTCTCTCTCTCTCTCTCTCTCTCTCTCTCTCTCTCTCTCTCATTTTGTCATTTTGCTGTGTGTGTGTGTAATCTTCAGCGACTTTGGAACTTGTATCGGAATGTTACACAAGTGACCTGTGGGTGTAGCCGCTTGTTTTGGGCTGTTAACATATTGTTTTAATGTTGCTTTTAATGTTGTAGTTTAGCAAGGACAAACATGAAAAGAGGCCTGTGCGCCTATTGTTTCCATCCTTGAGAAATAGTAAAGTATCATTCATTCATCCATTCATCTCATCTCTCTCTCATCTCATCTCATCTCTCTCTCTCTCTCTCTCTCTCTCTCTCTCTCTCTCTCTATCTCTCTCTCTCTCTCTCTCTCTCTCTCTCTCTCTCTCTCTCTCTCTCTCTCTCTCTCTCTCTCTCTCTCTCTCTCTCTCTCTCTCTCTCTCGTTGTGTCGCGCGCGCTTGTGCACGCCCGTTTATGTATTTTAAAGAAATAAATAAACGTCTGCATGTACAGAGACCGCATAAACGGAGACTGTTTCTATGATCAGTCCGTCAACTGTCCGCCAATACTTTCTTACTTTCAACAATCAAATACCAAAATGTAAATTAAAACAAACAAACAAACAAACAACAACGAAAAAAAAGACAAAAACAACAACAGCGTATACAAATGTGAAAGGGTAGTTGCACAACAGCTTGCCCCCTTAGGCGCTAAGCTATTCTGGCACTACCATCGAAATATCACGGGTCAGTCTGTCTCCCAGAAGTCGTATATTCCACAAAGGACAATTCGAAGATTTTTTATTTTAATCGTGTAAGGGTACACTGTGTTAGGATATTCTTTGTGTTAGATTGGTGATTCGTGACGTCTCTCTCTCTCTCTCTCTCTCTCTCTCTCTCTCTCTCTCTCTCTCTCTCTCTCTCTCTCTCTCTCTCTCTCTCTCTCTCTCTCTCTCTCTCTCTCTCCCTCCCCCCCCCTCTCTCTCTCTCTCTCTTCCAGGCTTGGCGTGCTTATTCAGCGCAGTTATTTAACCCATATCATACTGAGGCTAAAAGCTTCAAATTTGAACACTGCCATATGCAAGCTACATTATAGTACTTACAGTTAAGGATATAGACCAATGGCTTTAGTTCAAGGGTGGTGCCAGAATAGCTTGGCGCCTAGAGGCGCCAAGCTATTCTGGCACTACCCTTGAACTATTTTAGTCAAACTTATTTCACACAGTGGTGTATTCCGAATGATAAGGGTTAACTGAGATGCTTCCAATCTGATACAATTGCACAGTCAGCCGATACTGACCCGCTTCGCCGAGTAAACTGAGACGTCTTCCGGCTACGGCCGGTCGTCTGCTGCTCAGTCTTGTAGTAAAAGATAATAGAACCCCACGATTATAACAATAGCTTTCTTCTTCAATGAAAGGAATTCGTTCAATAACACCATTACAGGGTCAATCTGTCACGCGATTTTGTTGCTTTTTTTCTGACATGTGTGATTGTGATCGAAAAGTAACTTGACACATGCTGACTATGACAAAACCAAAATGGCGCCAGATTTCAGTGTGTATTTCAATCCTCGTACGCAAAACTGCCTCGCGATTCGAAGAACAGACTTCCACGAACAGGTTCAGTTCAGATTGTGCAACTGAAGTGTCGCTTTTTATTGTATTACCAGTTATTGTTCATAGGGGGCTGCAGTAATTATGTATGATATCTGATCCAAAATGTCAAGTTTACATGGTTGCATTTGACATGTTTGCAGCACTGTTTTGGCCACACTCAGTTCTTTCTGCACACACCCAGCGCCAGATGGCAGCAGGATGTCCAAACCCATCGGGATCTATGGAAGTGGACAAGCACGCCCTTTCCTGGCATATGACCAAGGCCCATGCCGGCAAAATTAGTCAGCTGCAGCAGGATAGCCCAGCCTCTGCCGGAGAGGGTGCGTCTGGTAGGAGGGGGCATAGACGGCAGCGGAATGCCTCCAATTACAAACTGATAAGTGATTCTATGATCATCTTCATTTTATTGGTTCGCGTGCGAAGCAAAAGTGAGTTTATGTTCTGGGCCACTGGTCGTCCGTCCGTCGTCCATGGTAAACTTTAACAGTGGAATTTTCTCTTAGACTATTTAAGCCACATTCTTCAAGCTTGGCCCAAGGATACTTTGTGGCAAGACCTTTTTAAACATACCATTTTGAGTGACCTCTCTCAAAGGGTCACGCGGGGTTGACAGATGTGTGAAAACTGCTTACATTTTCAGAAAACATGGATTTTGCTGCTGCAGAAGCCAGCCCTCGTCACCAAGGTCACACATATTATGTAAATCGGTCATACACGGGATTACTCTTTTTACTCTTGTGCAAGGCCCCTTAAACCAAAATTGGGCTGTTTAGGTCCTAATGCAGCTTTTGTTTCTTTTCTTTTTTCCAGTTGGCAAATGGAGCCTGGTATGAACCTGAGAGTGCAAGCCGCACAATACAATAATGATTGATTGATTGTACATTGCTTAATGTCCCGACAGCAACAAGACTTTCTCAGGACGTGCCGGCACTGCTTGTGAAAAAAAAAAAAAAAACTAAACAGAATATTGAATGTATGTCGCCAGCCAGTCTAATACGTTAAATAAACCTACGACATTGGGCCTAAATAAAGCTAAGACCATTTAGCCACACACATCCAATATCAAGAGCTACAGGCAGCGCAGACATTAGGTAGAGTTTAAAAAGGCGAATACAGGTGAATGGACCAAGGGTAGACAGAAACACATGCCCCAGAATAGAAGGGAAACCCACCCTGTGGGGCTGACCAGGGTGACCCTGGGAACTAAAAAGTAGTTAACCACACCCAAGTCCCCCAGGGCAGACCCGGGTGGGGAGCATCGCAATACAAGGACAGTGATGACGAGGAGTTTGTTCCTGGCTCGATTGTACATTGACTGTACATTGCTTAACGTCCCGACAGCAACAATACTTTCTCTGGACGTGCCTGCACTGCTTGTGAAATAAAACTAAAGAGAACATTGAATGTATGTCGCCAGCCGGTCCAATACATTAAATAAACCAACGACATGGGGCCTAAATAAAGCTAAGATCATTTAGAAACACACATCCAATATCAAGAGCTACAGGCAGCGCAGACAGTAGGGAGAGTTTTAAAAAGGCAAATACAGGTGAATGGACCAAGGGTAGACAGAAACACATGCCCCAGAATAGAGGGAAAAACCCACCCTGTGGGGCTGAATAGGGTGACCCTGGGAACTAAAAAGCAGTTAACCCCACTCAAGTCCCCCAGGGTAGACCCGGGTGGGGGTGTTCCTGGCTCGAGCTCACAGGATTCAGACGGTGGGTTGCTATTAATCTCTGGAATCTCTGACACAGACAGTATTGATTGACTATGTTAGATTTCAAAGTGGCAGGTTCAGGGTGGGCAGGTGTTAGTGAAGCAAGTACAAGCAAGGTGCAGTATGCGTTAGGGGGTGAATTAGGGGGTGGCAATGAGAATGTGGATAGGCAAAAGGAACATGACGTTGGGGGTGGGGAAAGAGCGCTTACAGAAGAAACAGGTGTAAACGTGTTGCAGCGAGGGAAAGGAAAGTACAAATGGGACAAGAAACATGCATGCAAATTGTGTAGCAAGCTTGTCTTGAAAATGAGCACGCACTTACAAGATGTCCATGCAGATAAGGCAGACATTGCTATAATTTTGTCGATGAAAAAAGGGACAAAGCAAAGACGTCAAGCATAGATCAGACTACAAGATGAGGGTGATTACATGCATAACGTTGCCGTTCTTAAAAAGAAATTAGGATGTTTGATTCCTAAGCATCACACCAAAACTAGTAAGGTAGACGACCTTCTCGCCTGTAGCCATTGCAAAGGGCTCTATCAAAAAAAGCTGATATCCGTACACTCAAAACGTTGCTGGTTTCAGTTCGCTAAGAGAGGTGAGGCGGCAAGATATGGGAGGCTAATGCTTTCAATACCTTTAGACTTTGACTTCTATCATAAGGTATTAGCCATACACAGAGATAATGAAATAAGCCGTCTCATCAGAACTGACCCTTTGCTTCTTGAGTATAGAAAGAGATTATTTGACCGCATGGACATTGAAGAACACATGGCTGGACAAATCAGCTCCAGGATGCGGGAGTTAGGGAGACTATTAAAGATTCTCAGAGTGAGGTCAGAAATGAAAATCGCAAATTTAAATGCTGTGATCAATTCAGCTAGCTTTGGTCATGTTGTACTGGATGTAAAAGAGCTAGCATAATTTGATGAGGACACACATCAGTTCAAAAAGCGCAATCTCGCAATGCGCATAGGACATGCATTGAAAAAAATGTTCACAGATCAAACAGTAACAAGCATCCAAACAGCTTGGGCATGGTTCAGATGACAGGTGGCGACAGGAGCTCTCTGAGGCGCAGCGGTTTGACTCTGTCTTCACCGGGGACTGGTATGATTGTGTGTCAGCTACAGCAGCCCAGTCGGTCAGGAAAATGACCATGAACAAACCCAAGCTGATCCCATCATGTGAAGATGTGAGGAAGGTCCAACAGCTTCTTGAGACAAGGATGGTTTCGGAAGATTATCCGACAGTGGTTAAAGCAACTCTTTGCGCTGTATCACTTTTCAACCAAAAAACGAGCGGGAGAAGTTCAGAGAATGAAGGTATCAGTCTTCCAGAATGCTAAGATTGGATCGATCACCAATCAAGATATATTGAAAGGTCTCATAGAGGTCGAGAAGAAAATGGTGAATCATTTTCAGCGAGTGGAAATCAGAGGCAAGTTTAATAGGACTGTTCCCATTTTGCTGACGAAGAAGATGATGACAACTGTAGACAGAATCCTTCAAATGAGGCAATCAGTGCCAGCTCTCGCTGGTTCCCAGTACATCTTTGCCACACCTTCTGGTCAGAGGCCTTACAGAGGCCATGATGTTTTGAAGGAACATGCGCTAGAAGCACGGGTGTCAAACCCAGCCATGTTCATATTTACTCAGTTACGGAAGCAGGTCGCAACTTTGGCTCAGTCAATGGCCATCTCAGAGTTAGACCAGGATCAGCTGGCAGACTTCCTTGGTCATGATATTCGGATACATCGCCATATCTACCGCCAACCTCAAGACATCCTTCAAAAGGCAAAAGTGGCAAAGATTCTTCTGTCAGTTAACAATGGGATGACACATTTTGAGAGTTGCATTAGAGCTGAGATGGGCAATGATGAAGAGATTGACTTTGACAATGAAGACACATCAGAAACTTGCAGAGAGGTCTCGGGGGAAACACCACCTGTGAATGAAGCAAGTAGCAAGTCAACAACATAGGAATCAATGGGTATGACAGAGAAAAGACGTCCAGAGCCTGATGACAATCTAGATAGCTTTGATGATGACAGTACTGCGTCAGCTCCTGTTCGAAAGAAAGCTAGTTAGTTATTTAGTTATTTGGGTTTAACGCCGAGCAGGCGACTAAGGCCAACTCACGGCGGGATGGGTAAAAATCTGGTCAGCCAGGCTAAAAGCAAGGTCTTAAGACAAGATGTAAATATAGCTTAAAAATGTCAGGCTAAAATGTCGCACATGTCTTTAAAAGAAACGTCTACAGACTCTCAAAAAGGGCAAAATAGTCACATAGTCTATGAATGCTTAGATCTTGTTAAAAATATTGCATTCTCTCAAGAAATTGAAGATTTTGTCCGGGGGAACATAACCTTCAAGGAGTCTTCTGTGAAGTGTTTATATCTCATGTCAATTAGATCAGCACAATACAGCAAAAAGTGTCGAAAACAAAACTGCTCATCACAGGCAAAACACCATGGACAATCATCTTATTTAAGTAAGTAAGAGTGCGTCAAAAGAAAGCTAGACTTTCAAGGAAACCATGGAGGAAAGCTGAAGAGAAAGCTGTTCAAACTCGTTTCAAGACACACTTCGTCGTGAGCAAACTTCTTGGAAAGACGGAGATACAGCAGGCAATCGCAGAAGAGCCCGCACTTAGACATAGGTGCTGGAAAACATTAAGGATTACAACCGCAACAGACTGAAAAAGTTACAAAAGAAATGAATTGAGATTCTCCAAAAGAACACACTCGCGGCATTTTTTCGTTTTCATACAGATTTATTACAAGAGTGTTATTATTGGGTTGGTTTCAGTGTGTAAGGCTTGTTTTTATCTGATGGATGCCTGGATCATTTTGTATACTGTATAACCTTTGAATTTGCCAAAAAACAAAAAACAACAAAAAAACCCAAAAAACCAACGAAACAGCAGCTGGGGATGAAAGACAATAATAAGATAATAAAACCATTGACAATGTAAAGATTTATTACAAGAGTGTTATTATGGGGTTGGTCCGCCTGGATCATTTTGTATACTGTATAACATTTAAAGCTTTGCAAACGGAACAGCGGTTGGGGACGAAAGACAACAATAAGATAAGAAAACCATTGTCAACATAAAGATTTATACAAGAGTGTTATTATTTCAGTGTGGATAGCTTGTTTTTATCTGATGTACGCCTGGATCATTTTGGAAATGTCTGTAACTTTTTTGTTACTATAAAGTACTCTTTGCATACTGTGCATTGTTTCAAAAGTCACAGGAAGCATAAACCTTAGCTGAGTTGGTATGCCTCGCCCTCTACCTAGGTTAAACGCACCAGCGGCACCATTGTTGCTATTTTCACACCAGACCAGTCGCTCGGACAGGTCATGTGCATCAGAACTGTGCGCGCAGGTTGGCTTCTGCACTTGTAGTGTGGTCTTGTACTTTCACGCGGAAGATTGTGATCGCAGTCACAAAAAAAAAGGTTCGTTTGTGGTTTTAACTTTTAGCCGCGCCTTTTACCTCCCCTAACACACCAGTTTTGTGTTGAGATGGTGGAGGCTTGTGTCATGTCCCACGCCACTGAAGTACATGTAGTGCGCTCATTTCTCGAACTTCAACTAAGACGGTGCTTTCTGCCACAAACAATGCAGATTTCACAAAATCACCCCCATTGAGGATTAAAAAAAGCTATTTTTCAAATCTGCCAAATCGCATAATGTTTCGTGGTGCTAGCATAAGGATGGATGCATTATTGCCGGATTGCATATGGGAAAGGGTTTATTTTTTATTCATGTTATTTTACAGCAATCAAACGATGGTCACGTGATTCTTTCTCCGAGGTTGCCCATTACAGGTGCAGAAAGCACATGCTCTAAACCGACGGGTCCGAGCAACTGGTCTGGTCCAAAAATAGCAACACTGGCACCGCTGGTGCGTTTAACCTAGGCACTGAACGAGGTATACCAACTCTGCTAAACTTTATTGTCGCACTTGCTAGAACTCAGTATATTTCTCTCTCCATTTTATGAATAGAGGCACATAAGTCGCTGAAACCCTTTACGCGCCGAAGGCAAGAACTACTTTTATTCATCACAAAGTTGCCAGAAAAAGGTTTGACTGCTCTTGATTGATTGATTTGAATTGTTTACAAACAATTACAGTGTTTTTATATGCATGCACCTTTGATGTGATTAATAAAGGCTGAAGTTTCAAGTGATTTCTTATGTTGTCAGTTAATTAATTAATGTCCGTGTTCTGTTTTGTCATTTTAACTCATTCTACCCCAAGACCAAAATCCCCAAATTTTGAAATCGTCTTCTGAAGACTGCGTTGCAGTGCAGGACCCAGATCGACCATGATAGTTCAAGGGTGATGCCAGAATAGCTTGGGCCCAAAGGCGCCAAGCTATTCTGGCATCACCCTTGAACTATCATGGTCGATCTTTATTTTGCTGTGGTGTGTCTGGGGTAGAATAAGTTAAGTGTTAGTTTCTTCGTCTGGGTCTTTTACTATCTTTCATATTTTTCCACACTTAATAACCCGCATCATACCGAGGCTAAAAGCTTCAAAGTTGTACACTGCCATATATTATGCAGGCTACATTACAGTACTTACAGATGAGGACGTAGACCAATGGCTTTAGTTCAAGGGTGGTGCCACAATAGCTTGGTGCCTAGCGGCGCCAAGCTATTCTGGCACGACCCTTGGACTATTTTAGTCACAATTGTTCCAAACACTGGTGTATTCCGAATAATAAGGGTTAATATTCAATGTTGCTGCTTGTCTCAAACTCCAGAGTACATAAAAAAAAGTCCTTTAATTTCCAGAATACATTACGTTGATTCTCACATAAATGCCATGATAAACTGTTTTGCTTCAGAAGGACAAAACGCAGCAATGTTTAAAAGATTTCCTCTGTAAAAATCATAATCTAAAGGTTACAGGCCCTTGTTCATTCAATTTAGCACCATACAATGTTAAAAATGGTAATGCATACATACACATTAAGTTGAAAAAACAAAGAAAATGAATGTGAAAAAGAAGTATTCCATGAACTTGACCTTATTACAGACGCCTAATGTTGTGAAGACACCCATTTTCACTGTAATGCCAGTTTTTGTGTGAGAGGCACCCACTTTATTGGTAGAAACCCATTTTTTTTCTCTCCATCTAGTGGCTCTGTTTCTAGAAAATGTCTATTTTATTTTAAGTTATAGAGCTTAGTTATAAGGTGAGTTCTAAACATTCACATCGATTCCAGAGCCCTAGAATAAATAGAAATATGGGAACCCATTTTGACATAAAATGGTAGGTAACCCACTCTGCGGCTTTTGTCTCCAGTGTGTGTGTGTGTGTGTGTGTGTGTGTGTGTGTGTGTGTGTGTGTGTGTTTGTGTATGTGTGTGTGCGCGCGTGTGTGTGTGTGTGTGTGTGTGTGTGTGTGTGTGTGTGTGTGTGTGTGTGTGTGTGTGTGTGTGTGTGTGTGTGTGTGTGTGTACAAGGACATGATTGAAAACAGGTCTATGTACCTAATCATTTATCCTTGAAAAATAAAGTTTCATTTCACTTCTCTTTGTCGTTGTGTTGCGAGTGCTTGTGCGCGTCCGCTTATGTATTTGAATGAAAAATAAATTAGCAAATATGCAAAGGCTGTTGGAGACTGTGCAATACTCTCTATGTCCGGTACGTCAAATGTCTTCCAATACTTTCTTACTCTCAACAAACAAATAACAAATTTAAATTTTAACAAGAATGGCAAAGCCTTCAAGGCTCACGTGCATCCAATCCACATAATTAATGAGCTTGTGACCTTGACTAAGTGTTCTAACATATCATAAGAAAAGGGTTGGCATTTGTACGCGCAAAATCCATGTTTTCTCAAAATTTACACATTTTTCACTTTTGTCAACCTCCCATGACCATTGACCTTTTATTTTTTTTAGTACAGGTAGTGAACCAAATTATCATGCATAAAAAGGACTTATCATCAGCTACCGTTCTGCCAAATTTTGTTGAAACGTTTTGCATAAATCGTGATAAAAACTAAAATTGAACAAAAACTAATGTTAGAATGACAGGAAGGTCTTACCATCAGGTATCTCTGTACTAGGTTTAGGATGTAAATTGTAAATAGCATTTGCGAAAAAGCATTTCTTGTCAGAAAATGGCTATTTGTTACCCATTTCCTGATCACTTGTGACCCTTGACCTTTCCGAGGGGTCATCCAAATTGGTATGCGTAGGAAGGTCTTACTTACTATCAGGTAGTTAACTATCAGGTATCACAGTACAAAGTTTGGGTTTGAAGTTGTGAATAGAATGTCATCAAAATATGACTATTTAGGACCTATTTCATGAGCCATCGTGACCCTTGACCTTTTCAATGGCTCAACCAAATTAGTTTTCATAGAAAGGTCTTACCATCAGGTATCTTTATACCAAGTTTGGGTTTGAAGTTATGAATAGTATTTGAGCAAACAAAAAACAGTTTGTCAAAATATGGCATTTTTTAAAAATCTATTTCCTGATCCCCTGTGACCTTGACCTTTAAGGGAGGTTACTCAATTTGGTATGTTTAGAAAGGTCTTGCCGCACAGTATCCTTGGGTCAAGTTTGAAGACTGTGGCTTGAATAGTCTCCGAGAAAATGCCAACTTTAAATTTTACCACGGACGACGGCGGACGGCCGACGGACGGACGGACGACCACTGGCCCAAAACATAGACTCACGTTTGCTTCACACGTGAGCTAAAAAGAGCGTCTATAAAATGTGAAGAAGAAAAAATAAAAGAGCGAAAAAAAAAAGAAGAAAAAATAGAAGGAAATTTGATCAGTTTAGTTTATCCGCACGCGACCTATTCAGTACTCTGCTCACACGGAGCACTTTAACTGTCACGGAGCTGGACTATTTTACCCCCAAAACGACCGCATCATCTTGTCACGCGAATATCCTGCGATAAGTCAGAAATTTACTTAGTACCACGAAATGGCTTTAGCCCACATTTCAAACCTAAGCAGTTTTGACAGTTAATTTTGCCAGTTAACTTTGCCCAACATACCCTGCATTTACAAAAATTACAAAGGGGCGAAAAACCAGGACATCGACCTTCTTGTAAATGTACATTAAGCTACATACAGCCTAGGGTAGAGAAATGCGTTTACACGAATTGCATCCAGGCTTTCCACTACGATTTAAAATTGTCCGTCATCATGACGGACAGCATGACAACCAATAATCCGTCCCAGCGCTCTACAGTCCGTCCGTCGTATACTTTAACCTTTTAATCCCCAAGGTCACATTTCTCAAATGTTGGAGGTGTTGCCTAACGACTATGTACCAGTTGCAGGAGATGACTTGACCATGATAATTTAAGGGTAGTGCCAGATTAGCTTGGCGCCTTCAGGCGCCAAGCTAATCTGGCACTACCCTTGAATTATCATGTTCAACCCACCTCCTGCTGTAGGTATCCGGGGCCAGATAAAGTTTATCAGTACTGATCGCAAAGCTGCACGTACACACCAAGAGTACAAGGTGGTGTAGTAGGGTGTTTATGGGGTGAAGTGTGTGTCATCAGGTAAACCCTACGAAACCGGAACGGTGTTAACATTCAGGACGGGTGCTTCATTTTTATCACACGCTTGGCGCGCCTAATCTCTCCCTCTCCCTTCACTCCGCTGGATTTTTCGGCGACTGGGGAAAAAAAGGTCTGCGTTGGGAGGCCTTTTCAGGTCACGGTATACATTTAAATTGGGAATTGATTGTACATTGCTTAACGTCCCGACAGCAACAAGGCTTTCTCAGGACGTGCCTGCACTGCTTGTGAAAAAAAAAATTAACAGAACATTGAATGTATGACGCCAGCCGGTCAAATACATTAAACAAACCTAACACATGGGGCCTAATAAAGCTAAGACCATTTAGCAACACACATCCAATATCAAGAGCTACAGGCAGTGCAGACAGTAGGGAGAGTTTTAAAAAGGCAAATACAGGTGAATGGACCAAGGGTAGACAGAAACACATGCCCCAGAATAGAGAGAAAACTCACCCTGTGGGGCTGACCAGGGTGACCCTGGGAACTAAAAAGTACCTAACCCCACCCAAGTCCCCCAGGGCAGACCCGGGTGGGGGATTTAAATTGGGAAGTTCAGGCAGTAAGAAGGTCACGGTATACATTTAAATTGGGAAGTTCAGGCAGTAAGAAGGTCACGGTATACATTTAAATTGGGAAGGTCAGGCAGTAAGAAGGTCACGGTATACATTTAAATTTGGAAGTTCAGGCAGTAAGAAGGTCACGGTATACATTTAAATTGGGAAGTTCAGGCAGTAAGAAGGTCACGGTATACATTTAATTGGGAAGTTCAGGCAGTAAGAAGGTCACGGTATACATTTAAATTGGGAAGTTCAGGCAGTAAGAAGGTCACGGTATACATTTAAATTGGGAAGTTCAGGCAGTAAGAGGCCACGTGTTTTTAAAAATAATTTTTGCCTTGTTTGAAATTTTGCAGTTGGGCTGAATGTTGGAATTTGCTGTAAATTTGTGGTTAGCTGAGAGGAGACATGTTTGGTGCTTTGATTCATACCATCCTGAGTTTATCCAGTGGACAATTGTGGGCCTATGTTGAGTTGCCTTTGACGTAGTGATTTGAGGGGCACGCTGATTTTCAGCTGTGCTTGGGTGTGGGGTTGGTAAGGAACCAGTTTCATAGCCAAGAAATGAGACTGTCAATGTGCTGGTTTTTTTTTTTTTTGTATTTTGTGCATGGCAAATGTGCAGCTGGTGGGCGGTAGTGTTTAGGGAATTGAAAAATTAGGAGATGACTGGGACTGACTAAGGCTAAGAGACTGGACAGTACGGAAACAGCACTGTGGTCCGTGGCCTTTTGTGTCAGGTTAAAGGTCCCAAATAAAAAGTTGGACCAACCTCCCCCCTCCCGTGCAGGTAACAGATCCACCACTGTAAACTGTGTTGTGGTTGGCCTAACTATGACTTGTTCATGGTTTATTTTGTATTTTTTTGCACTTTACACGACTCTTTTGTCTGGTGTTCACGAACTGTCAAATAAAAATACTTTTTAAAGAGCTTCAGCGCTGTAATGCTGTTAAAAAACAATTTAAATGAAAAAAAAAATAATAGAAATAAAAATAAAATTCTGTGGTCTATTATTAAACGCCCGGAAATTACATCGGATATATTTTAAAAGAAAATGTGCACCTATGGCAAAAAAGGACCCAAAAATGACTAGAAGAAAAATAGCAATGCAGAAATAAAGAGGATTTAATGAGTGTTAGCCGAGAGAGAGACATAAAAGAAAGGAAATAAAATGAAAATGGCATATAAAGAGCCGGATGAAGCCAGGAAGGCGCAATTCCCAGCAAGCAGAAAGCTCCTCGGGCCGACGTCGGCCGCAGTGGGCCCGCGCACGACCGTGCGCGGGCCCACTGCGGCCGACGTCGGTCCTAGAACCTCTCGCTCTCCGGGTTAAAATCTTAGGTTATTCAACTGGAAAGTTTGGCGTCATTTTGATTTCGGATCCAGGTTCTGAGCCAGAATTTTGGTCGATCTTTTCACTTTTTTCTGCGTCCACGGCGGGAGGTGGTTCGACAATGACAGTTCAAAGGCACAAGTGCCTGATTCGCTTCGCGGCTTTGCACGCGAGAAGAATAAATCAGGGGGCTACCTGAGCTGTCAATGAATGTCGAGCTGCCCTCCCACGTTGCCGTGGCCATAGAAAATTGGTGTTGACACAGATCCAGCGACTTTCAACTGGTGACATATTACATTGAATATGGCTGCTAAAGTGCACTCCTGGTTTTAGCTGAACGCCAGCGCTAAGCTTATCATGCACTGCACTACCGACCCGTCTGTCGTGACGTGTACGCACGTTACGGTGACGTTTAATTTGCAACGAACGACTCCTTCCAACGATGGGCATTGAAATCACGGCGGACAGACAACACTCCAAACATCTCCAAGTGGCATAGATCCTCATGAGCCCTCGGGACTCATGAAGATCTATGCTTTTTTGGAGGTGTTTGGCGTGTTTCATATGGTTATGGAAGAAGCTGGTTATCCGCCGTGCAATCAGATGAACCTTCGCAGACTTGGGGGTTCATAAAGCAGCGTATTACAGCGTTGAATTAGTGCTTCAAACCTCTGTAAGAAGCGGCTTGGATCTACACATGAAACGGATAACGGACAGTCGACAAACAGGCATCTCTGAAAATTACGTTCGCTCAAAAAAGGAACAAAATAAACTCAGTTATAAAAGAAAAAAGATGAATTAATCAATGGTAATCAATGGCCGATCAAATTCAGGTGACAGTGACCCTGAACAAAAGAAGCCTTCTTTCTCACTAATTTTCAATCATATCCATGTCATAGTGACCCCGAACTAGAAAGAAGCCTTCTTTCGAATAGAATTTAATTTGCGCCCATCCGAAACCCGTGGTCGTTCGCACCACATCGCATAGTGCGGAGTTCAAGCAAAAACATTCACATCGCGAACTGTGTTAACCCATATCATACTGAGGCTAAAAGCTTCAAATTTGTACATATGCACGCTATTATAGTCTAGCAGATACCCTTCATAGACGATCAGCCGTTTACGAGATAGTGATTTTCTTCAGAGTAACAAAGGTTTGGGTATATAAAAACGAAGTATAGTATGAATAAAAGCAGTGCGCACTGATTTTAAACTGCCGGAGGAAGGAGACAGTTTTCTGTAGCACATTTTGTTTTCAGTACGTATGCAGACGAAACCAGAACTTTCGCAGCCATCTTCATAGGGGATCAGTAGTTTACAGGGGCCTCATTGTTTCTGTATTCAGTTGTACTATGCACTATATGTTAATTAAAATGATTACAATTTTATTTTTTTTAGTATATTTCTACATTTAATTATATTAAATAAGAGAAGAAACAGTTACGAAAAAGCATGCCTTGTGCTCAAATATCGTTACTCAACAATCATCATCATCATCATCAGTCCCTTGCCCGAACTGGGCGTTGGGGGGACTGAAAGGCAGCAGCAACAGACAGTGCTCTCCACTGAGTTCTATTTTGGGCGGTGGCAAGCAAGTCTGGCATCTCGAGTTCGGTCCATTCTTTTATGTTTGCGACCCAACTCTTTCTCTGACGACCTCGCCGACGACTTCCTTCGAGAGTGCCTTGGAGGATAGTCTTGGACAAGGTGTTGTGTCGGGTCACGTGGCCAAACCAAGCAAGCTTGCGCCGTTTCACGGTTGCCAGAAGGGGTTCATGTGGGCCCACCAGGGAAGTGACGATGCTCCGTACATATTCGTTGGTCTTGTGCTCGCGGTACGAGATGCGGAGCAACTTCCTCAGGCACTTGTTCTCAAAGGCCTGGATTTTCTTTTCTGAGTCTGCAAGCAGTGTCCAAGTCTCACAGCCGTAGAGTAGAATAGACACTACGAGGGACTTGTAAAGCCTGTACTTGATGGTGAAGCTGATGGAGTTACTTCGCCATATCCTGTCCAGCCTGGCCATTGCGGATGTTGCTGTACCTATCCTGATACGGATCTCTGCTATGCAACTACCGTCTTTGGACAGGGTGGCTCCCAAGTACTTGAAGCTATTGACCTCTTCTAGCTTCTGGCCGTTCATGTGAATGTTGCTGCTGCTGTCGCTTGTGGTGTTGATCATCACTTTGCTTTTATCCGTACTGATCTCCATGCCATAAGACCCTGCGCTACTTGAAAGTTTGTCTGTCAGGTTTTGGAGCTCACTATTGCTGCCTGCCATGAGGTCAATGTCGTCTGCGAATCGAAGATTGCACAGGGATCTGCCACCAATAGAGATTGAAGTATGGTGGTCGTGGAGGGTTTCCTGCATGATCTTCTCCAGGAATATGTTGAAAAGGACAGGAGAGAGCAGGCATCCTTGACGGACACCGATCGTCGTCCTGAACAATAAGGTATCCCAAATCACGTGATCGTCACATGATACAATATGCACGCGGACTCGTTGCCGTAAATTTCGGTGTGCCGACGAGTTCTTTCGATTTGTTCTATAGAAGCTTGTTTGTTTCTCAAGAAAAGCAACGTGCAAAGTTTTACGTCATATTAAAGGTTTTTGCGTTTATTTCCATTCACTTTACCATCGCTTTGCCCATTTCATTTCGACACCACAGCACCAAAACAAAACACAACCCACAAAAACAAACGCTATCTTCGAAACCGATGTCCTAAGTGCAACATGCTGCATGCTCTAAAAGAGAAAGAGTGCCACACCACTTTGTTTTAACTGTCATGGCTGAACAAAGTTTTTGAACTTGATTAATTATACATTACTTGTAACAGGCGTGAAGTCGCAGTAAGGGTTCCTTTTGTTTATTAAGCAAAACCCTGACAAAGACAAATCAACATAAATAAATAAACATCGAAAGTACATATTAACACCACATAAATATAACTTATATAAATAAATATAACATTCACTTTTCTATATAAATCATGTAACCATGCACACAAAATAATGAATTGATAACATTGACAAAAATAGTTACAAAACCAAATGATTCCAAATCAAAACCAGAACAATCTACAAAATACACTTAAAAATAAACACTATAAATATTAAAGAGCACACACTGATCAATCTGCTCCAAGACTCACGCAGTCTACAACAGATTGATCAGGGAGAATGCTATAAACATAATCAAACGACACCATTCAATCCTAACACCAAACACACAAAAATCATTCTAATCCGACATACATACGATCATAATTATAATAATAAAAAATATAATAATCAAATAAAATAGACAATAAACTTACCCCACCAGCAGTCGGGTGCAGCATGTCAAGAGTACAACCGGTGGCAAGCCAATGTCAAATACAGTATAGTGAGTATAGATTGCTGTGAAATATAGTGATGGTGAGTACAGATCAGACACGGAGTTCAGTTCACTATGTTACAGACTCCCCTGCTAACAGTTGGCGTCCTCGACAACATCTAAATATCCTGCCACGCCTCTTTCTAGGAGAATCTTCATCAGGAGAGTTTGCGTCGTCAACAGTTTCTCAAACAGTCCCATTTCTTGCTGGATGGCTGTAACGGGGAGATGGTGAGGGTTGCTATGATACCCCTTGTTGTGGCGTGTCGATCTCCGGGGAATGCTACGCTCCCCTGCTTGAGCATTGCCGGGGTCACGTCCTGAGGGTGAAGCTCCATCTCTGACCTGTTGTCTCATGTCACCAGCAGTGGTATCACAGTGTGGTTGTTGTCGCTGTCACCGTTTGTGGTGAGAATCTGATGGTCACGCACAGAGTCTGGCCTTGATGGGGACTCCGGACTGTCGTCACCAGTGTCGCTCGTTGACGACGGTGATGGAGAAGAGGCTGTTGGCTGAGGTCTTTGCTGCACTGGCGATCGCGGTACGAGTAGTTCGGTACGATGTAGTGTCCTAACAGATCCGCCACCGTCCGCAGATTGCACCATGTAAGTGTTTCCTTGTGAATCTGGCCTCCGGAAAACTGTGTACGGTTCACTATTCCACGCGTCTTGGATCTTGTTTCGACCTCTGACCTGACGATTGCGAGCGTAAACAGTCGTCCCCTCTGCAATGCCCTCATCATTAACCCTTGAGGCCGCAGCTTCCTGTCGCCTTGAGACCTCTCTATCCGTCAGCTGCTGTGCCAGTTTGTGGGCTTGCTGGAGACGCTTCTGGTGCTCTGCGAGCCAGCCATCAACCCTAACGGGAGAATCCGTCAAAACTCCATCACCAGGAATTCCAAGAAGGCTGTCGATGGGCAGGTAAGGGTCTCGGCCAAAGAACAGGAAGTATGGGGTGTATCCAGTTGTTGAGTGAACTGTTGCATTATAGAAGAAGACCAGCTCTGGCAAATGTTCCGGCCATCTTCGTTTCGCTCTTTCGGGGAGTGTTCGCAGTCGGTCGTGCATGGTTCTATTGAAGCGCTCACATTGGCCATTTCCGCTTGGGTGAAATGGTGTAGTGCGACTCTTGTCGATGCCATACAGCTTGCATAGTTCCTTTATGACATCACCCTCAAAATTCCTCCCTTGGTCGCTGTGCAGACGTTTGGGTATGCCATACTTGAGAAACCAGCTGTTTACCAGGGCTTTCGCTACACTCTGTGCTGTTTGGTCTTTGCAAGGGACTGCTTGAGTGAATTTCGTGAAGACATCGGTCAGTACCAACACGTTCTCCAGGCCACTGGTTGAACGTTCGAGAAGAGTGAAATCCATTGCGAGGACTTCTAGGGGATGGGTGGCGGTGAGCGTTCCCATGGTGGTGTGGACTCTTCTCCCTTCCTTTGCAAAGAAACATCTTTCACAATCATTTGTGTACCTGGTGATATCAGCCATCATGCCTGGCCAAAAACACCTCCCCTGGGCAAGCTTGCAAGTCTTCTCCGCTGCTGGGTGCCCGGCGTCATCGTGGACTGCTTTCAGAACGTCTGGTTTCAGTGATGAAGGAAGGAGGACCTGGAGTACGTCTCTACCGTTGTCCTGCGCCACCCTATAAAGGGTTCCGTCCCGGTCCCTCAGCTGGTTCCAACAGCGGATTATTTTCCGCACGTTGGGGTTTTCCCTAGCTGCTTGTCGTTTGGTGGGTTTGTGACCAATTCTGTAGAGCTGCCAGACCCTTTTCAATGTGGGATCATGCTGTTGCAACCTGGGCAGGTCAGCTGCTGGTAGGGAGGAAGGAGCAGAAGCATGCGTAGACCTGACCTGGATTTCGTGCAGAACAAACTCTGGAGTGAGGTTTACGATGGCTGTTCTAATTTCATTTGGTACGGCGGTGGCTGCAGCTTGAGGCTCGTCGCATTCTGCCATCAATTGCTCGACATGGACCTCCCTTCTGCTGAGTGCGTCCGCGTTCCCATTAGATCGCCCAGAGCGGTATTTCACTGTGAAATTAAAGTTGGCCAGTTCTGCGGCCCAGCGAGTCTCTGCTGCACCTAGCTTGGCGGATGTCTGGATGTAGCTGAGAGGATTGTTATCAGTATAGACCGTGAAAGTGCTGCCCTGCAGAAGATCTCTGAATTTCTCCGTGACTGCCCAGCGGAGCGCAAGCAATTCCAACTTCATGCTGCTGTACCTTTTCATGGATGTCTCTTTTTCCCTGAGTCCCCTGCTGGCGTAGCCAATGACAACTCGCTTTCCGGTCTGTTCTTGTGATAACACAGCTCCCAGGCCTTGGAGGCTGGCGTCAATCTCCAGGATGTAGGGCAGAGTAAAATCTGGGTAGCCGAGGACTGGGGCTGTTGTTAGCTTTTGCTTCATGGTCTGGAATGCCTGCGTACATTGCTCGTTCCATCCGCTCAGACGTTTGCTGCGTCCCGAGCCTGGTGTTTTATTCAGCAGAGCGTGCAAAGGGGCTGCGATCTGAGCGAAGCCAGGTATAAATCGGCGGTAATACGAGGTCAGCCCGAGGTAAGCCCGTAAGTCTTTCTCGCTGGCGGGCAGCTGCCAATCTGCCACTGCGGAGACTTTGTCTGGGTCGGGTAGTATTCCATCAGGTGTAACCATATGACCAAGATAACGCAGACGGCTGAAAAACAGGTGGCATTTGTTGGGCTGTGCCTTTAAGTTGAAGTTTGAGAGCCTTGATAGCACCATTCCCAGTCTTTCCAGCGTCTCGTCGAAGCTTTTCCCAAATACCAGGAGGTCGTCAACGTAAATGAGTAGGGTCTGGAAGTTCTGATCACCAAAAATCTTGTCCATTACCCTCATGAATGTGGCCGGGGCATTACAAAGCCCGAAGGCCATTCTGGTGTATTCATAGAGACCTCCAGTGCCGACCCGGAACGCCGTTTTTTTCTATATCTTCTTGCGCCACTGGAATCTGGTTAAAGCCATGAGCTAGATCCAGGCTGCAGAAGTATTTAGATCCTTTCAGCACATCCAGGGCCTCCTCGATTCTGGGCAAAGGGTATACGTCTTTGTGTGTCTTAGTATTCAATCCCCTATAATCAACGCAAAAGCGGATCTTGCCATTTTTCTTTTTCGCAATAACGCACTGTGAGGCATAAGGGCTGCATGACTCGCGGATGATGCCCTGTTTCAAAGCAGACTGCAAATAGTCCCTCACTTCAGCCCAGTACTGGGGTGGGATCCTGCGGTGTGGGACCTTGACGGCCGTGTCATCATCCGTTACGATACGATGATGGATTAGATCGCAGCAGCCAAGGTCATCCTCGCCTCTGCTAAAAACATGCTCATAACTGTGGAGGAGTGTAGAGAGACGCAGGCCCTGCTCTTGGGTGATGTCGCCGACAGATACTTCAGACATGATGTCTCTAAGTGCATCGTGTGATGGCAGTACTGTGGCTTCCTCGATGAGGATTTCTTCCTGTGTTACAGTCACGCTGTACTGGTGCGGGGTGTCGGCTTCAGCTGCACATGCTATAGGGACGTAGGGTTTGAGGTAGATATCTCTGTCACTGACATTAGCGACCTGAACTGGTACGACCCCTTTATCGCTGAGTTGAGAGAGGCATCTCCCAACTCCGATTCCGGCTGGAAGGTACAGCTTGTCCGATGGCTCGACTAGAATGTCGCGCGTAGTACCCGGCGCAGCTGGCTTGGTTGTGCATGAGATTACTTTTAGGCTGCGTGCTGGGATCAGAACGGGCCGTCTCCCCAGTGGTTTCACGTAACTGTCGCTTGACACGGAAATGGCGTTCTCTTCATACAGGGCACTTACGCCTTGCCATAGAGTCGAGTCCGGATGGCTACCTCCCTCGACAGTCTTCAGGTGTCTTAAGATGTTGGAACCGAGCACACCGGGTACCTTCTTCTTCCTCTCGGCCATGACACCCTGAGGATCTCTAACCACTAAGAATGCCATATTGGGTAAAGTTCTATTCATCACTGTAATGTCTAGCTCTACATAACCAATAAATGGCACCTCGAGGCCTTGAGCGCCGGAAACCTTTAGGTAAGGGGAAACATCATCAATGTGTGTTGTGTCACTAAAAACATGTCTAAAGAATGTCTCAGTCAAGGTTGAAACCTGTGCGCCTGTATCAACAAGACATTTTACATCACTCCCCCCAATGTTTATAGTTACCACTGGACACTCTCCAACAGCTTTCTCCAGCCGTGATGAGCCACTAGCATATTGACCTCGTCCACCTGTCATCTGGCTCACAATGGCAGGTGTCTCCCGTTTAACGGTCGTCTTCGGCCGCTCTGCTGACGCTGTGGACAGTGCCGTTGAAGGTGTCCTGTTGCATGACAGATGTAGCATCGACGGGCTTCCCCTGGCTGGCTCCATGCTGTGCCCTCTGCTTGGTGACGGCGTGTAAGGCCCTCCAGATGAGCTGTGAGCTGGGCGATCTGCTGCTGCTGAGACTTTAGGATGTCCAGGAGCTCACTATGTGTCTGTTTCTCTTCCAGACGTGGACGCAGTGCCGCTGGGGTACCCATCCACTGGACGGCTTTATCACGGAGATCAAAGAACGTCAGTGTAGGGACCTCCTCATTCAGCCGTCGCAGCTCTCTCCTTAGAGTGACATCTGTAACTGCTTCCGCAAGCCTCTCTTTCAAAATAATGTCCTTCCGCTTGGAAAAAGCAGAGTCTTTTTCTACACCTTGAATCTTGTCCGCCAGAACAGCAAGATTGTGTGAGCATGTCAGCAGATCCTCCCTGTCCTGTCGATAGGAGTAGAACTGTGACTGTAATCTGGGAAGTGATGCGCCATCACCAAAAACTTTCTCCAGGATGGACAAGATCCTATCCCCCGAGAGGCTGATGCCACCTCTGCCCACGATCTCCCGTCTCGCCTTGCCACCAAGGTGTTCCAGAATGAAGGCTGATCTGTCGGTGCCCTCGATCCTGCGCGAACTGATAGCAGCATGGATGTCGTCCAGCCAGTCTTGCAGAATGATGTCGCCTGCATCACGTGGCCTGTCACAGAAGCGCGCGATCCTCGCTTGGTCAGAAAGGACGAAAGCGCTGGGCCGTGCTGTCCTGCATGACGCTGACTGTTGGCCCCGGTCTGCATCCAGCTGTGCCTGAAGCTCGGCCACCTTCCGCTGGAGGTCCTCGACTGCTGTTGTGTCCACCTTCCGATCCTCCATGCTGATGGGGGTTGAGTCACTTCTGACACCAGATGTAACAGGCGTGAAGTCGCAGTAAGGGTTCCTTTTGTTTATTAAGCAAAACCCTGACAAAGACAAATCAACATAAATAAATAAACATCGAAAGTACATATTAACACCACATAAATATAACTGATATAAATAAATATAACATTCACTTTTCTATATAAATCATGTAACCATGCACACAAAATAATGAATTGATAACATTGACAAAAATAGTTACAAAACCAAATGATTCCAAATCAAAACCAGAACAATCTACAAAATACACTTAAAAATAAACACTATAAATATTAAAGAGCACACACTGATCAATCTGCTCCAAGACTCACGCAGTCTACAACAGATTGATCAGGGAGAATGCTATAAACATAATCAAACGACACCATTCAATCCTAACACCAAACACACAAAAATCATTCTAATCCGACATACATACGATCATAATTATAATAATAAAAAATATAATAATCAAATAAAATAGACAATAAACTTACCCCACCAGCAGTCGGGTGCAGCATGTCAAGAGTACAACCGGTGGCAAGCCAATGTCAAATACAGTATAGTGAGTATAGATTGCTGTGAAATATAGTGATGGTGAGTACAGATCAGACACGGAGTTCAGTTCACTATGTTACATACTGTAACATTTAATTCAATCAGTAAGCTATGTTGAGATGTGTGATCACTGCCAATGCAGTCTCTGTGATCACTGATGGCGCAGTACACTACACATTGAAAGAATACAGTTAGTTAGTTATTGGGGTTTAACGCCGAGCAGGCGACTAAGGCCATCTCACGGCGGGTGACAGAATACACAGCACAATGTGAACACGCTTGAGCTCGGAAGTTAATGCAATGCTTTGTTTAAAATTAAACCCTACCTCGCTAGCAGTAGCCTAGCTGCACAAAAGAGGAACTGTATTTTGCTGCTGCATAATTTGCAGTTTGTCTGCATATTGACATTTGAACTTCGCTGCAAGGACTCTTAGCAGCTCGCATTAGCACTGACACTCATATATATTGGGGTTAAAACAAGAAAGAAAACGGGAAAAGGTGACACAGAGATGATTTAATAATTCAGTCAGTCAAGTGATCAATGAATGAGATATGTTTTATGATGAGCAGCTAGTTTTAGGGTGAGGGTGGGGGTGAGGGAGGAGGAGGCACGCACTGCATAATGTACATGTACTATTTCTTTCAGTGTTTCCATCACCCACTCATAACACCATTGGGCTCAATGACTTCTCATGCTTTATTTGAGCGATTTACAAAATACATGTACTTACTGCTGTTATCTTATTTTCTTACTGGCTTTGACATTTCGCTGGAAGATTTACAGTTACATACTTTAAGCCTGTCCCGCCTAACGCACACGGAGGTTAACTGTATCATATGTGTGTGTAGGTAGCGTTTCAGGTATTTGACTGGTGGCAGTTGTGGCCTCATCTTTAAGTTTGGTGCCCCTGTGCATGTGGCCACCGGTACTATTAACAGAGCTGAGGGCTGCATGTGCAGGCTAGTTCACGGTATCACTGATCAATGTGTGTTGGGCAGCCTGTTGTTTGAAGTGATCAGTGGTGGCATCATCCGTGTCTGTGTGCATTTGGCCACTAGTACTGTTTACAAAGGTGCTGTTTACAGAACTAGTGGTTGCGTATGTATATTAGTTCTGCTATTGTTATCAGGTGTGGCCTCATCTCTAAGTTTTGGTGCCCCAGTGCATGAGGCCAACAGTACTTTTCACAGACTGATGGCTGCATGTGAAGTGTGATTGACTGTATACATGAGATTTGTAGGTGGGAAGCTAAAATACAGACGGTCAATACAAGCCACTTTCTTAACCTCAAGTCTCTATATCAGTAGGTTTTACAGTCCACTAATGCGTATCAGTATACAATTGTGCATGTCTTTGGTGTCTGTGGGGTGGGGTTGGAGCAGGCGGTATGGCACCTAGTACCACGTATGTGTATGTTCTCATGTTGTATGCTGATGAGTTATGTACAAAACCTACATTACAAACAAACAAACAATCAAAAAATTAAATAAATAGTTAGTTATTTGGGTTTAACGCTGAGCAGGCAACTAAGGCCATCAGTTGCCATCTCACGGCTGTTAAATAAGATAAAGTAAGTCAAAGATACCTGGGCCATATGAATGCTAAGTAAAGGATAGATCATAAACATGCACAGATGTACATGTCTTTTAGTGGGTGTTCTGCGTTTTTGTGTGTATATATGGAGTGGGATTGGGAGCGGGCGGCATGGCACCCATTACCATGTATGTGTATGTTCTCATGTTGTATGCTGATGTGAATGTACAAAACCTACATTACAAACAAACAAAATAAATAAATAATTTAAATAAATAAGATAAAGTAAGTCAAAGGTACATGGAACACATGAATGCTAAGTAAAGGATAGATTATGAATATTCACAGATGTGCATGTCTTTTGGTGGGTTTTGTGTGTGTAATTGGCATAGGGTTGGGAGCAGGCGGTATGGCACCTATTGCCATCTCTATGTATATTTTCTTGTTGTATGCTGATGTGTATGTACAAAACCTACATTACAAACAAGCAAAAATAAATAAATAAATTAAATAATAGTTATTTGGGTTTAACGCTGAGCAAGCGACTAAGGCCATCTCACGGCGGTTAAATAAATAAGATAAAGTAAGTCAAAGATACCTGGGCCATATGAATTCTAAGTAAAGGATAGATTACGAACATGTCCACAGATGTGCATGTCTTTTGGTGGGTGTTCTGCAGTTTTGTATGTGTGTGTCGTGGGATTGGGAGCGGGCGGTATGGCACCTATTAACATCTATATATGTGTATATCTTCTTGTTGTACGCTGATGTGTATGTACAAAACCTACATTACAAACAAACAAAAATAAATAAATAATAAATTTAAATAAATAAAATAAAGTAAGTCAAAGATACCTGGGACATATGAATGCCAAGTAAAGGATAGATTATGAACATGCACAGATTTGCATGTCTTTTGATGTATGTTCTGTGGTTTTGTGTGTGCATATGTGGGGTGCGGAGCGTGTGGTATGGCACCTATTACCATAATATGTACATGTATGTTCTCATTGTGTATGCTGATGTATATGTGCAAACCTATATAACAAACAAATAAAAATAATAAAATAAATTTAAATAATAAATAAATTTATAAAATGAGGCAGAGATACCTGGGACATATGAATATGAATGCTAAGTAAAGGATAGATTATAAACGTGCACTGATGTATGCATATAGAAAAATTTCTTCCTTTCCTATCCTTAGTGGCCATCACCATACCACTAAAGTGATCATGTGCATCAAGGAATTCCTTCCATCCATAATTAAAAGGATAAATAGTAAATAAATATCTAAATGAATACATAAATGAATCAATAATAAATAAATAAATAAAACATGTAATATAATGGAAAGGGCTACTATCTGTATTGCGTCTCATGCAGTCCTGATAAAGCTTGATCATAAGAGTTCTTGTGAGTACTTGAGTGCGGATTGGTTGAATGGGTTGCAAAAACAAACATATCTATATTTAGGTGTTCAGCTGAACATGGTGATTTAGGTGGAAACGGTTCGGAGATGGATTGCCGTCTACCTGGCTTGTGCCTAAGACCAGACGGATAAAACCGGGCTTGACCAGTTAAAAATCCCATCTCCACTAATCAAAAATAGCAGGCCTACACATAAAGCTGTTAGGCTGGAAAACAGACGAACAGCATGCATGTCATATCTGGACAAAAAGTCTTCAGAATGTTGAGGATGGTCGGCAGACACAATGCAAAACATGCGCGATATGCTTTCATCCCACAAAAGACCCGAGTTCTATGGAAAAGGCTGCTTTCAAGACCAGGAAAAATAACGCATATGACGTTGATAATATGTACTTCAAAGTTCAAGTCCCAAATAATCTCTGTCTCACTTCAGGAGCAAAGTAAACCTGCATCAACCGTGCGCGTCTGATTGACTTCTTTCGAAGGCATCTCTCTGTTCGCCATTTTAAAACTAGCGACGCGAGTATGCTTACGGCATTAAAAATATTACTTTTCAAACTATTTTATCGTAAATCTGTATACATGTTTACTTGCTCATGATTTTAATTTGATCACTGAAATAGATTTGTAACTTGTATGTGATTGAAATGTTCAATGCTCTGCATAAAAAAATGTCTTGCGCCTTATACGGGCCGTGTACGAGGACTGGTTCCATCACAGCAAACAAATAGCGCTCGAAGAACACTTCTACAAAAATGTCTCCATCCTAAGGACAAAATATAATATTATTGTTATGCATAAACCATATGGCATTAGTACTTTCGTTTCGTACCTGCAAACCATTGTTACTCTTTTGACGAACTACTTACCTCTGCAGAAATTGCGTAATCTGCTAGACTATAAATTATAGTACTTACAGATAAGGATATAGACCAATAGCTTTAGTTCAAGGGTAGTGACAGAATAGCCTGGCGCCTCGAGGCGCCAAGCTATTCTGGCACTACCCTTGAACTATATTAGTCACACTTATTTCACACACTAGTGTATTTCGAATGATAAGGGTTAACACATGCCAAACGTCCTGCATTTGGGTACACGGCTTTATGCTGCGTATCCGGATGCGGCACGACTTGTGACGTCTTGAATGAGTTAACACCCTAAGCCCTAAAGGTCGAAATTACCAAATTCGGGAGGTTTCCTCTTAGACGGCATTACAACTTCTGAGACTGATCGACCATGATAGTTTAAGCCTGTGGGCGCCATGCTATTCTAGCATCACCCTTGAACTATCATGGTTGATCCATATCAGTCTACGTGTAGTGCGTCAGGACTAAATGAGTCAAAATGAGCAACAGGCATCAAGCTATTCTAGCACCACCTTTGAACTATCCTGGTCGATCCATGTTGTAGTTGTAGTGTGTCAGGACTAAATGAGTTAAAATGAACAGGGGGAAAAATCGATAAAAATAAAAGGAAAGAAAAGAAAGATTTGAAAGGGGCGGTTTGAAATAGCTGCTGATTAACTGCTAAAATGTCTTGCTGTTTGAGAGTTTATGCGTCGCTAAAAGTAAAAATGAGCTGAGAAGCAATCACCTTCTTGAAAGGAATTTAAATTTGAAACAGGGAAGTGAGTGAGGGAGGGAGGGGGAGAGGGAGGGAGGGAGAGAGAGAGAGAGATGATGATGAATCTTTATTTATTCAGGATAAAGCTATTAGGCAACTCAATGCCTGTCTTACAAGCTGTCCTGTAAACAAACAACATAACAGGAAAATAAACAGAGCATGCAAATACTAATAATAATAATAATAATAATAATAAGAAGAAGAAGAAGAGGAAGAAAAACTACGGGAAAAAAACGCAATGGAGAATTTGTAACTGCCTCCGATGCAAAAAGCAAGAGAACGAAACGCGTGCACAGCATTAATATTATACTCATCTAAGACAGTGTCATAGAATCAGCAGCATCAATAGCGTATAGTGACACCGACAACACAATAGATGATCAGGTAGCAAATTTAAGGAGAAAGAGAAAAAATTTGACGTTTACGTGTTATCAGCAGAATTATTTTTATATGGCAAACTGTGAAGTCACGCTGATTGGAAGTGAGTGTGCAATGCACGTTTAAAATGGATTTTATCGCAAAATGATTTAATGTTTAATGGCAATGAGTTCCAGACAGAACTACCAGAAAATAGAAGGCTTGACTTGTAGAGATCTATCCGTGGGCGGGGTAAGTGAAGCAAGTCATTCCTCGTAGGTAGGTGATGCCGAGGGCTGAAGTTAAATATCATGCGCAGATATTCCGGGGCTTGATAATGAAATATTTTGTGCATGAGGACGCATTTGTTAAATTTGAGTTGTTCCTTCAGTGTAAGCAGGCCAAGGGATTTTATTTTCTCAGCCGTGGAAATAGGGTTAGGAATAATTAACTTAACTGAACGACGATACAGCGAGTTTAGTTTTTTAAAATGAAGTTCACTGCATTCGTCCCACAAAGAGGACGCATAGTCACAGTGGCTTTTAATGTGTGCGTGAAAAAACAATGTACAGCACTTTGTACTAAGAATATGTCTAAGTTTAGATAGCAGAAATACATTCCTGGACAAGGTTTTGCACAAACTGTCGATATGTGGCGACCAGTTCAGCTGGTCGTCAATTACAACTCCCAGTAGGCGGTGCCTGGATACTTGTTGGATAGGTTTATTGCCAAGTGACAGTTTCAGAGGGGCAGGATGTAGCTGAGAGAGAGAGAGAGAGAGAGAGAGAGAGAGAGAGAGAGAGAGAGAGAGAGAGAGAGAGAGAGAGAGAGAGAGAGAGAGAGAGAGAGAGAGAGAGAGAGAGAGAGAGAGAGAGAGAGAGAGAGAGAGATGACACCGGTGCCAGAACCGGGATCCAGTACGAACACAATGTTACCGGCGAATCTGCACACCAAGCTCGTGTTCCTTTGTCTGTTCATTAACAACAAGGAGAAATTAACTTTCTTTTCACGAAAGCATAATTTAAACATCGTCTTGCATATTAACCCCTTTAATGCCAGCGGCGATTGAAGCGGCGTCTCTCAAAGCAGTATAGCAGGTATCTGATGATGTCACGTGACAAAGCAGAGGCAATCGCCCATGACTGAGGCAGGTGCGGGAGCGCATGAGGATCTATGCCTTTTGCATTTGGATGTTCTTCAGGGTGCTCAGCACTGAAGGGGTTACAGACCACACTTCAAAAAGAAAAGCCGAGTGTTCGCTTCAAATAAAACTACAAAGTAGGTCAGTCACCGAAAGAGCGTCCGACTTTTCTGTGAACGCATACAGTCGTACATTGGGTGTCTTTCTGCGCAGAGGCTCGTGACCCAAGCACGCCAAGGCCATCGGGCCGCAGTCTGCCGCAGTGGGCCCGCATATGACTGAATGTGTGCGGACCTCCACTGCGGCCGACCTCGGCCTGATAACCTTTTGCGTACTGAGGTGAGTAGCTCTGCCTCTTGCAGGCTGAACTCAGCTGGCCAGTGGACCGGATAACACACGTGATGGCTTCAGGGCGGACGAGAAAAACTGACAAAATGCGTTGCATAAATATGTATGAGTACTTAAGACGGCGACTGTTTGCTATTCCGCGACTTGTCTTCCAACTATAACAAATTGCGATTCCTGTATCGGGGTGACAGGTGCAGTATCTAGCCGTGTAACCTACCAAGCTTTTGCCGTCAGAGAAAAACACCCATCATATTTTGTACTAAATACTTTGACTTTGTTCCCAAAACCGCAGAAGAGCTCTAGAACAAGTCAATGTGCACAGATAAGATGACCCGATTTGGTGAAAGGTAGCATATGGAAAATTGGACCATCAGGTTTAGCATGTCTCTTTGATAAAAATTAACCCCATCAATCCCGACTAGAATGCAAACATGATCAAAATGCAAGAGACATAAATCTAAATAGGCACTAATTTGTATCCATATTCCTTGGACGATTGGAGCTCTTTGGCGCTGAATTAAAAACAACAACAACAAAAACCAACAAGATGAGGATTTCATCCCAAAGTTTACAGAATTGTTTTGACCTCACATGCGTTTATCTTTTAGGAACATTCAGAGTTGTTCATATTTTTAGGCTTATTATGCTGATCCATTTCCCTCCTCTCTAAGCCAACCTCTGATCAACACACACGTCGGCGCACACAAATAAAGACAGACACCCGGCGCTTCCCGCCATTAGTACGCTCTGTGTGCTCGTGTAGCGACAGGAATCTATCTCCTTCTATTCTAACCTACCCTCTTATACACACACACTAGCACACAGAAATAAAGACGGACACACGGCGATTCCCGCCATTCGTAAGCTCTGTGGTCTGGCGTAGCATAGCTATTCTGAAAACTAATAGCACGAGCATCAAAATGACGTCACTTCAAGCTTCACGTCATGATTAGTCCCACGACGCCGTGTTCATAGTGACGACTCGATATTATACGTCACTCATCGCAGTACTAACATTTGGCGTATCAGAGGATCAACTTTGCAATATTTTTGCTGATTTTCACGTCTAGGGCTTACAGGTCACAATTTGCCCTAATCCTACCCCAGGGCCGGGACAAACAGCAGGTTTATGCACACACTGTTTATGAAAAATCATGCGGGTATTAATGAGAAGATAGGTGGGTGGGGGGGGGGGGGGTTTCGTAAAAGAAAAATTAAAGTTATGTTAGCCTGACTCTGACAAATGACTCCGAAAAACTGTGCAGAAAATTGTCTGATTTTCACACCTAGGGCATACAGGTCACAATTGACCTAATCGTACCCGACAGCCGAGACAAACTGTAGGCTTATGTAAATACCGTATACGAAAAATCATGCGATTATTAATGAGAATAATGTTTTTCTCGTAAAAAAAATTCAATTGTTTTAAGATTAACCCATATGATTCGAGAAATTAATCCCCAAAAGGTGAAAATATATATTTTAAAACTAATATTTCATGATCACTCAAAACGTTCTAGAGGTACAATGCTGGTTAACGTACTCATTCAATATCGCTCTCTTTTATCTAGTTATATGCAAAATATCTAGTAAAATAAGAAAACTTACAGACTCCAATGTGGATCAACCGGTTATTGTGAAACGGGCCATTTTCTCGCCAATGAGCATCTTAATAAAAAAAAATCGAAAAAAAAGGTTTCGAGATAATTCTTTTCGGGACAATATCCTAAAATGTTAAGCTTGTCCGTCCTCATACGCGGGTTCTGGTCGCTGTCACATACACATGTGCATGCACCGGAATGCGTTCCGACCAGCCCCATTTGAAAGTCTACCGTATTTAAAATACTGTAGACAAAAAGACGATCTGAGATCACAGGCGGTAAAAGAGTTAAACCGCGCAAGCTGCAAACAAACACGATTGACACACCCCTCTCAGTCAAACCAGACCACCTTTTACTGGGTCAGCCCAGTCAGTAGGCCAATGTATTTCAGTCTAGAGATCGCTGTCAAGAAATACCCAATAAGACAACGATAACGCTTAGAAAGGACAAGTACAACCATGTTGGGCCACTTCATCATCATCATCATCAATCCCTTGCCCGAACTGGGCGTTGGGGGGGACTGAAAGGCAGCAGCAACAGACAGTGCTCTCCACTGAGTTCTATTTTGGGCGGTGGCAAGCAATTCTGGCATCTCGAGTTCGGTCCATTCTTTTATGTTTGCGACCCAACTCTTTCTCTGACGACCTCGCCAACGACTTCCTTCGAGAGTGCCTTGGAGGATATTCTTGGACAAGGTGTTGTGTCGGGTCACGTGGCCAAACCAAGCAAGCTTGCGCCGTTTCACGGTTGCCAGAAGGGGTTCATGTGGGCCCACCAGGGAAGTGACGATGCTCCGTAGATATTCGTTGGTCTTGTGCTCGCGGTACGAGATGCGGAGCAACTTCCTCAGGCACTTGTTCTCAAAGGCCTGGATTTTCTTTTCTGAGTCTGCAAGCAGTGTCCAAGTCTCACAGCCGTAGAGTAGAATAGACACTACGAGGGACTTGTAAAGCCTGTACTTGATGGTGAAGCTGATGGAGTTACTTCGCCATATCCTGTCCAGCCTGGCCATTGCGGATGTTGCTGTACCTATCCTGATACGGATCTCTGCTATGCAACTACCGTCTTTGGACAGGGTGGCTCCCAAGTACTTGAAGCTATTGACCTCTTCTAGCTTCTGGCCGTTCATGTGAATGTTGCTGCTGCTGTCGCTTGTGGTGTTGATCATCACTTTGCTTTTATCCGTACTGATCTCCATGCCATAAGACCCTGCGCTAGCTGAAAGTTTGTCTGTCAGGTTTTGGAGCTCACTATTGCTGCCTGCCATGAGGTCAATGTCGTCTGCGAATCGAAGATTGCACAGGGATCTGCCACCAATAGAGATTGAAGTATGGTGGTCGTGGAGGGTTTCCTGCATGATCTTCTCCAGGAATATGTTGAAAAGGACAGGAGAGAGCAGGCATCCTTGACGGACACCGATCGTCGTCCTGTTGGGCCACTTATTATTTCGTAATTCTTTCGGGGTGGAGCAAGCCGCCATGTGTTTATGGCGAAAATGGTCTCACTAACATTCTATGCGCACTGTAAGTCCAGTAGAAGCTCCCGTGAAATTGGAGGGAGGCTTGTATCATTATTATCATTATCATTATTATTATTATTATTATTATTATTATTATTATTATTATTATTATTATTATTATTATTATTGATTCACTGGCCCAGAAAATGTCCATTGGAAAGAACGAAGAAGCCAAAGAGTGGACAGAGTTCAGCAAAGTACGCCACACACAACAACAAACAAAAAATGATCCAGCATGCAGAAGTTGAAACTCCACAGGACAACGGGGAGGCAATCTAGTCGAGCTGAGGGACACACAAGGACAAATTGCTGGTGAACGTCCTAAAACGAGACTTGTCGCTTAAATAACACGAATGATAAATGCAAATTTATATTTTCTTCTGATCAGCGTTTCCTTTCATTTACAGCGCCAGAAATGGAAGATGAGTCAACCGTGATTGCTCAAGGGTAGTGACAGATTGGCTTGGCGCCTATAGGCGCCAAGCTAATCTGTCACTACCCTTGAGCTACTATGCTTCAAAAACAAGGTGATAAGTTATGTCTTGCTTAAAAAGTATGTTGTCGGGGTTAGAACGACGCTGGTAAAGACGGTCATTCAATTCAAATCTGAGCCTGTCATTAAAAAAGAAACAAACAAAAACAAAACAAAAAAAACAAAACAACAACAACCCACAGTTATAAATGCGATGGTATTTCTGCACATAACGTGTAAATCTGCCGCTTCCAGCGCCAACTGCCGGAGATAAAGAGAAAAATAAAGAAAACGTGTATCAGTCAAAGTAATGAACCACATACACACACACACACACACGCACGCACGCACACACGCACGCACGCACACACACACACACACACACACACACACACACACGCGCGTGCGCGCGCGAACGCACAATCGTAATCGCACGCAGCGAGGCAATAGAATTTAACTGAAATAGAAAAGATAATCCAAAATGATGAAGAACTGCTCCTCAGGCAGATCTGCGTCCCAGAACCCCCGCCGCCCCCCCCCCCAACCCACCCCCCCACTCCCTTCCCCACACCACCTTTGAAAGTGGAATCTCCCTCCCTCTCCGATCCGTCGTTTGAATGTTTCGGCTAGGGACGATAAGGTCCAAACACCTCCCCCCTCCCCCCCTCCCCACAGAAAGAGACTCAGCTGAGTCGGCCTCACGCGGAACGCGGGATATGAAAGAGACAGCTATATTTAAAAAAAAAATAAAAAAAAAACCCCATCTCGCTCCCATTCTGCTCGATAAAAACCGGACCTTAACAAAAATCTGCGCTAAAAAAAAAAAAAGATATATCACACGCTCCATCAATGTGGCACCATGACGGAGGCGCTCAATTCGTTGCCCCTGCAATGTATCTTACGTTTCCTGCGCCGTCTCTCGTCCACACACAGCCATCAGCAAGGGACTCAGGGCTCAGTTGCATGAGTGAGCTTAGTCCTGCGCCAGCCACTTAGCAAGGTGCTCCGCTGTCGGGGATCACCTTGCTAAGTGGCTGGCGCAGGACTAAGCTCACTCATAACAGCGGAGCACCTTGCTTAGTGGCTTGCTCACGACTAAGCTTCCCCGTGCAGCTGATTCACCTGGAGTGGTTCGCATAAACCCCCTTCTATCTGCAGGATGGACTTGGCTTGACTTCGCGAACGAAGATTTTATAGGAGTTGCCCACGACGACTGCAGGCTTGTTCGTGGCTGCGGAGGCCAATCCGAGACAGGCAGGTTCGACCGCCGTGGCTGCAGGGGAAGGTATGGCCAGGGTTCTGAGCGGCGGCATCTCTGTTTTTTCTCCTGAGCCGCTTGTCCTTAAGGCTAGCTCTGTGAGAGTCCTCAAAGGAGACAGCTGCCTTGTAAATGGTGGAGCGCCAGGTGTCACGGTCCGCAGCAAGCGAAGACCACTGGTGGTGGTCGATTTGGCAGGCACTAAGTGACCTCTTGAGACAGTCTTTGTATCTCTTCTTTGGTGCCCCTCTGTCACGGTGTCCAGTAGCAAGCTCGCCGAACAGGGTGATCTTTGGTAGGCGATGATCCTCCATCCTGGAGACATGCCCCGCCCAGCGGAGCTGTGTCCGCAGCAGCAAAGCCTCGATGCTCACAGTTTCAGCCTGTTCAAGGACCTCGACGTTGGTGACATAGTCACTCCAGTGAATGCCCAGGATGGTACGCAGGCAGCGCTGGTGGAAGCGTTCGAGGAGTCGTAGTTGGCTGCGGTAGAGGGCCCAGGACTCGGAACCATACAGCAGGGTGGTGAGGACCACAGCTCTGTACACGCTGATCTTGGTGCCTGTTTTCAGCTGTTGATTGTGCCACACCCGCTTGAAAAGTCGCCCGAAAGCGCTGTTCGCTTTTGCCAGCCTGCTGTCAAGCTCCTTGTCCAGCTTGGCATCCGACGTGATAATGCAGCCAAGGTAAGTAAACTGGTTCACTGACTTTAGTTCAGACTCGCCAATGGTGATGTGAGGAGGGTGATACACTGTCTTGGGTGCCGGCTGATGGAGGACCTCTGTCTTTTTCAGACTGACCTCGAGTCCAAAGAGCTGGGCAGCATCTGCGAAGCAAGACGTGATGCGCTGCAGGGCTCTCTCTGTGTGTGCAACGAGGGCAGCATCATCAGCAAAAAGCAGCTCACGAATCAGTTGGTCTAGGGTTTTCGTGTGGGCCTGCAGTCGTCTGAGGTTGAACAGGCTGCCATCGAGACGATACCTGATGTACACTGCATCGTCATCATCGAGGTCCACTGTGGCCTGCTTCAACATCATGCTAAAAAAGATGGTGAAGAGGTCGGTGCCAGCACGCAGCCCTGCTTTACGCCGTTGAGAATAGGGAATGGTTCTGAGAGGTCATTGTTGAGTCTGACCTGGCCTTGCTGGTCCTCGTGTAGCTGGACAATCATGTTGAGGAACTTTGGGGGACAGCCAAGTCGCTCCAGGATCTGCCACATGCCTTGCCTGCTCACAGTGTCGAACGCTTTTGTTAGGTCGACAAATGTTACGTACAGCCCTTTGTTCTGCTCGCGGCACTTCTCCTGTAGCTGTCTCAGCACAAAGACCATATCGGTGGTGCTCCTGTTTGCTCTGAAGCCACACTGGCCCTCTGGGAGTTGGTCTTCAGCGATGGCAGGTACCAGCCGATTCAGGAGCAGCCTTGCAAGGATTTTCCCAGCAATGGATAGCAGGGTAATTCCCCGATAGTTGGAACAGTCAGACTTCTCGCCTTTGTTCTTGTACAGGGTGATGACGACTGCATCACGGAGATCTTTTGGTAGTGTTCCTTCCTCCCAGCAGCAGAGAAAGAGGTCATGGAGCTTGTTGTGCAGTGCTGTGCCTCCATGTTTCCAGATCTCTGGCGGTATTCCATCAATGCCTGCTGCTTTGCCACTCTTGAGCTGGTGGATGGCTGTGAGGGTCTCTTCAGCGGTGGGCGGTTCGTCCAATTCAACCTTTACTGGGAGGTGAGGGATTTGTAGGACGACTGCTTCTTGAACAGTGCGCTCAGCGCTGAAGAGGCTCTGAAAGTATTCCGACCAGCGGTTCAAGATGGAGGTATTATCTGTGAGGAGTGCCTGGCCATTCGCGCTTCGCAGGGGACTTTGTACCAGGTGCCTGGGGCCATACACTGCTTTCAGTGCTTCGTAGAAGCCCCTGTAGTCACCTGCAGGATACGCCTCCAAGATAACACTGTGTCTGGCCGTCCCTCTCAGGCGGCGTATATCCAGTCGCTTGCCACACAGTCCTGCACTCAAAATGTAGAAGTTCTATCACTTGAATCCAGTGAGAAAATTCCGCACGTGATTGCTACAGATTCTGATATTGTCAATGGCTGCTTAGAAGTAGCACCGCTGGTAAACGTTTAAAATTCCAGCGGCGAAAATCAAGCGGCACGTTTGCCCGACCGATCCTCGTGGCCTATTCACAAGGAGTCGCGTCCCCTGTGTATTTCCCCGAAAATACAGTCTGACGTCAGAAATATTTGGCGCTTTACTCCTGACGACAGACAAACATTCGAGGCTTCAAATAGTGCGTAATTTAGACTGAACGACAATGGCATTGAACCGTCTGTGTTGGGTTACTTATCGGGTTACATCGTGGTTTGTGGTCCTCCGCTGAAGCTGAAGTTATCAGACCTCCGCGCCTTCGGCACGTCGGTCTGATAATCATCTTCATCGGACTACAATACCACGATGTATCCCTCGAAGTAACCCAAGACAGACGATTGTCTCTCTGAAGGCTGCGTCCCAAATGTCCTCTGCGGACTACAGATCAGCTCAAATGACAGCAAACGATAAACTGTCTTTTGTCCACCACGACATTGACACCTACTCCTGATACAAGCCACGCGCTTCTTTTCACTAGTTTTACATCAGACTGCTCTATTTGCAAGAGACACAAATTCTCATGAAATCCCAGGGTTAATGCTGGCTTGAAAAGATCAGTCAGTATCCGCGTTCTTCAGGCAGAGAACGTCTGGGATTAGGCCAACGAATGAACACCTACTTGTGAGGCAGACTACAGGGATAAAAAGAACCACAAAGCGACATAACAACCTCTTGATCACGAGGAGGAGCTGCCACCGACTCCAGTCTGCAAGAGGTACAGATTATCATGAGCCCCTAAAGGGGCTCATGAGAATCTATGTAGTCTCTTGCAGCTGGACAGGGCTGAATGAGGGGCAGCGGAACTGAACTAAACTATATTGCTTGACCGTTCGCGAAATCCTTCCAGACAGTCGCGAAATTTCAGAGGCAGTGAAAGCACGCAAGCGACAGAATTCTTCTACGAAGATGCCTTGAACTGACACAGACTTACCCCCTCGATGAATTCTCACTCTGAGAAAAAAACCGAGATGTCCGCAAAAGCAGTCCTCTTTTCAATCCTCAATTTCAAACCATCCGCAGTCTGACCGCCAAAGGCAATGACTGTCTTGACTTTGGCAGGCCTCAGCAGCTTATTAGGAATTATTTTTCTTTATGGCAAGAATCAGCACATTTACATCTGTGCTCAAAACTTGCAGAAGGCCGATGGGTCTGCAGTCTGTAACCGCTAAACTGTGCTTTAACTCATTTTACCCCAACACCGAAATCCCCAAATGTTGCCTTTGTCCTCTGAAGACTGCATTGTAGTGCAGGACATAGATCGACTATGATAGTTCAAGGGTGATGCCAGAATAGCTTGGCGCCCATAGGCGCCAAGCTATTCTGGCATCACCCTTGAACTGTCATGGTCGATCCTTATCTTGCTGTGGAGTGTCTGGGGTAGAACGAGTTAAGGAAAAAGCACAAAAAGCAGTCAGTCATCACGCGCCCCTGAACGTTGCAAGGACTTGTAAGGAAATATGCCACATTCTGTCGAGTGTTTTGGGGTATTATTTACGTCTGTGACCCCGGATAGTAACGATCTTATGGCTTCAAACTCAACCTCATCGTTTCTTCCTGACGTGGATGGTGTCAGTCCGCGTGTCACGGATGAGCTGACTGGACAAAGGACGGCTTTCAAGTTTGCCGTCTGGGAGTTCACTCGCGCGTGTAAACGGCACCGGAAATTCCCCAGTGACTTTCTCCGTTTGACAATCAGAGGTAAGAAACACACGCTGGCAAGAAGCATAGATTCTCCTAAGCCCCTGCAATTGCAGGGACTGATGAGAATCTATGCCTCTTGCCAACGGTAGGTTCTGGTCGTGAGACAACATCAACTGGACAAGATATCCCTTGGTGTTTGTCGCCAATTGAAAATTAGAAATCGGCAACAGTATTTGCAAGTGGCAAAGATTTTCATGAGCCGCTGCACATGCAGGGGCTCATGAGAATCTATGCCCCTAGGAGATCGAAGGGTTTCGGTGATGGACAGGATCAAAGGGTCAGGATGTCCTGCGGTGACTTTCGCCATTCGATACGAGAGAAGCAAGTAGACACCTACAGGCAGGAGACATACATTCACATAAATTCACATGAGCCCCAATAGCTGCAGAGGCTCATGAGGTACTGTGCCACTTGCAGGAAGGGGCGCCTGACTTCCGGACTGTGTGGCAGGATGTCTTGTGCTATCAGGGGGTTTCCAGAATGACGGGCTTGACCACACGATGTGGCTGCAACGCAAGACGAGTCACGGGCTAGCAGCAAAACCACGACGCACTAGATCTCTGTCTGAAGAGAAGACGTGGACGAACACCAGGTCCACCTATATAGCCCACATCTACAAGGGCTCATGAGGATCTTTGCAAATGGAGGTGGATCTTTGCAGATGTCTGCATCTACCCAGATCAAAGGCTACCCTGGGGAACTCTTCACCAAAATCTTGGCATAAACGTAAGATTGCCACCGCTCTCGCGCGGTTCCACTGATGTTTATCTTTTAATGCCAGTGTTTTGGCGTGGTGTCAGCCAACCGCCAAATAAAAAAGTTTGAGAAAACAAAGCACACAGTCAACAACCACGCATCACTCGCAGTTCCCAATGGGCATCTGACTTTTTAGTGATTTTAGTGATTAACACCTTTACTGTCGGAGCGCAACCAACAATACACAAATTTATACATGAGACATATACCCACATGAGCCCCGCATATGCGAGGGCTCATGTGGATTTATGTCTCTTGCTGGACTAACTCATAATCATATATGTACGCCCCGGGCGGTCGGAGTAACCGGCTCAGCAGCTAGCAGCCGGCCATACAGCGTTGAACACATTGCGGAAGGAATATGTGCCACCCTCTGTCAGAGCCGTTGCCGCTTTCAGAGCAATTTATTTCGTAGTTTATAACAGCAATATACGCGTCAGGCCAGCGCAGTGCTGCGCACGTTCTAAAACTGTTAATTTTCCCAGGGTCTGCAATCGCCAATTATCTGTTGGGTGTGAACTCAGCGTCTCAAACGACGTCAACCGACCCGGGAACAGTTTTGCGAGCGACTGTGAGGACTTTCTTTCCCAATGCGCAGAAGGCTATCAGTTAAGTAAGTGTCTGCTGGCTCAAGCATGAGCAACCGCTTAGCCCTTTATTAAAACGTTCCATCAATTCGGCAGGCACTTTGATGTCCTGATGGCGGGAGAGTATGGGTGGGTCGACCATGATATTTCAAGGGTAGCAGCAGAATATTCTGGCGCCAACCTTTGAACTGTCATGGTCGATCTGCCTCCTTATCCGTACTGTAATCTTCAAAGGACAACCCCCAGACTTATGGATTTCGACCATGAAAATCTATACTTCTTGCTGCAAGTAGTCCAGGCAACGGCTTTTAAAGAAGGTGTTTTAGAGATCACTAAGACATTACAACTACGCGACTGTCACAACCAAACACATCGTTAACATCTGACAGTTTAACAGCGAGTTCCTCTCTTCCTTACCTGAATAAGGAACGTGCCAAACACATCGTTAACATCTGACAGTTTAACAGCGAGTTCCTCTCTTCCTTACCTGAATAAGGAACGTGCCAAACACATCGTTAACATCTGACAGTTTAACAGCGAGTTCCTCTCTTCCTTACCTGAATAAGGAACGTGCCAAACACATCGTTAACATCTGACAGTTTAACAGCGAGTTCCTCTCTTCCTTACCTGAATAAGGAACGTGCCAAACACATCGTTAACATCTGACAGTTTAACAGCGAGTTCCTCTCTTCCTTACCTGAATAAGGAACGTGCCAAACACATCGTTAACATCTGACAGTTTAACAGCGAGTTCCTCTCTTCCTTACCTGAATAAGGAACGTGCGTATAAACGTGTTTCCTCTTTAGTCTACCGACCGACAGATGCAGGAAGCGATGATTGATACAAAGTACATAGATACAATATACAAATTGACAAAGAGTGTTATTGTACTGTATAAAGTTATGTTTTGTTCTTGTCGTGGATTGGTGATATATCATAGGAAGCAAACATGTCCGTAACGAAACTATTGTTCTGTGTTTGATAAATTGTAATCTAGTCTTACCACTGCCATTAATTTTTGGTTGAAGGAAGGGGTAAGGGAAAAAAATTGTGTGTTTACGCGTTTGTCGAGCGATAAGTGATTCCCGTTGCACGTTTACTTTCATCTACAGTGCACGCAAGAGGCACAGATCCTCATGAGTCCCTGCAGGGGCTCATGAGAATCTGTGTCTCTCGCACATTTTTGTACGGGACTTCGGCTAAGACGTCCACATGCCTTTATCTTTGACGGGAACCCCGCCAGGATGGAGAGCGACGATTCAAGTGCTATTATCCGAAAATTATCGGACATTACATCTGTTTCCGTCTCTATCAAAGTGACTTAAATTGAGATACTTCGGCAAGCCTGATTGTCGCCCCATTGTTGCCCATCCACAGAGCTCCACCAGACATCCATTGGGTTGTGCAAGAGGCATAGATGCTCATGAGCCACTACATCCGCAGGGCCTCATGAGAATATATGCCTCTTGCTGGCAGAGACATGCTTGTCTCATTCTCTCCGGAGTGGGAGACTCGATATCCAAGATTATTTCTTTGGCTGTCAAGTCGGCTTTCCCGTTTTTAAGGAAACTGTCCTGTTAGCGTCGCCAGAAAGCGTCAAGAGAACGACATCTCGAAATGTAGTTCATACCTCTCGCAGAGCATAGCAGGAGTGAAGAAAAAATGTGCGATTCGACTTAACTCATTCAGCCCGACGGCCGTATTTCCCAAATTTTGGAGGCGTCATCTAATGACTATGCACCAGTTGCAGGAGATGGATCGACCATGATAATTCAAGGGCAGTGCCAGATTAGCTTGGCGCCGAAAGGCGCCAAGCTAATCTGGCACTACCCTTGATTTATCATGGTCGACCCATCTCCTGCTGTAGGGCGTCAGGGCTAAATGTGTTAACAACGATTTTTTTTGGATACACCTCGCGACGTAATAACAGGCACGCAGTAATACCCGACACCAGTCTTGTCGTCTACAACTTTTTTTTCTGTCATTCTCTGCCTCTTGTTAAAAATTACGTGGTGGTGTGTTTTATTTTTACATGAAGATGCATATATTTCGTTTTTTACCCTTTGGCTGTCGGTAGCGCTTTCCGCTTTCCAGCGTCAGTTTTACCGACGGTCAGGGTAACACAACTCTTGGAATTCTTCGCCCTCTGCATACAGTATCACCTGTATATATTTCAATTAATTAATTAATTAATTGAATTCAATTCATTCATTCATTCATTCATTCATTCATTCATTCATTCATTCATTCATTTCACACAAGCACGCATTTATTTATTTAGATTCACCCATTACGCGAGTCAAGCACGACCAAGACCCTTCTGAGTCAATGCCCAGCAAGTTTGCTGAGAAATAAAACTGATGAACTGCCTTTTCCGGCTTCGCCGACACCGTAAACAAATCAAGAAAAATGAGATCGATCATATCGTCACCTTCCTCCCAAAATGGATTTTGAGTTACATGTTAACATTTGGCCAACTGTGAAAAATCAGTCCAGTCTGCAAACGGTACAGATTCTCAAAAACCATAGAGTTTGAAAGTTTAAGGCTGAAGTTGTCTGAATCGAACAAACTTTGTTTAGTTTATTTGTCTGCAAGAGGCATAGAGTTTCATTGTAGCAGAGATAGATGTAAATTAGGCCGATTCCAGTAAGCAAGAGGCCACAGGGGCTTATGAAAATCTATGGCCTCTTGCTTACTGGAGGCCTCTTGCTTTACATCTATCTCTGCTACAATGAGAGGAATCAGTAAGAGGTTTTTATCTTAATGTTTAATGCTGTCGATCATCGGGGACCAGTTGCACGAGCGAGCTGACAGAAATCACGTTATTTGGAAACCAAATCAGCTGAAAGATATCTTCGAAACTTTTCAATCTCTCACCGGAGCACCTTGCTTAGTGGCTGACTTCGGACCAAGTTCACTCATGTAACTGGCCCCAGCTCAAACGTGAGGAACTCACGAATGTGGAACATTACATATCAACACGCAAATCAACAGGACCTTGGATCTTACACAGTCATCCAGTGCGTTTGCTCTCAATATTTGGAATGGGTCTGACACTCAAATACGACATGCGGATATGCGCCGAGAGGGCGAAGCTTGGACATTAATTTAAAGTCAGTGCGGGCACATCTGTCAACGATACATATTTATGTTCCATACCCAACCGACTCCCCTCGCCCTGGCTCACTGATGATATAGCTGAGGCCAAGCGCGAGCGCAGACAAGCGGAACGCCTCTGGCGCTCAACTGACCTCACCGTTCACAGACAGATCTTCCAAACAACTAGATCCAAAGTCTGCAAATTGATCTCCGAATCTAAACGCAAACACCTTCAAAACCAAATCCTGGAATCCACCTCTTCCAAAACCCTCTACGCCACCATGAACACACTCCTAGGCACTTCTAAAGACTCTCCTCTCCCCAACACACACAGCAAAGAAGAACTCCCGTCTGCTTTCTCTACCTATTTTTCGGACAAAATCCAAAATCTGCGCGACACACTCGACACCCTGCCTCCTCCGCCTTGCCCTCCCGACCCCACCTTTTCCGGCACTCCCCTCTCGTCCTTCCGCCCCGTCTCTCAGGATGAAGTCCTCAAGACCATAAAGTCCATGCCCTTCAAAACCTCCGAACTTGACCCCCTCCCAGCTTCTCTCTACCATGACGGCCTTCCAAAACTTCTACCCTTCATTACCGACATCATCAACGCATCTCTAGAAAACGGCTCCGTCCCCGATATCTTCAAGTCCGCCATCGTCCGTCCTCTCCTCAAAAAACACAACCTCGACCCAAACGAACTCAAGAACTATCGCCCAGTCTCCAATCTCTCTTTCCTGTCCAAGCTTCTTGAGAAGGTTGTTCTCAACCAGCTCAACCTCCATCTCACCGACAACAACCTCCTCAGTCCATTCCAGTCTGCCTATCGCAAACATCACAGCACTGAAACAGCCCTTCTACATATCTTAAACGAGCTGCTTCTCTCCACTGACTCTGGCAACATCTCCCTTCTTACACTACTCGATCTCTCTGCCGCCTTTGACACTATAGACCACTCTATCCTTCTCCACCGACTCCACCACTCCTTCGGCATCACCGACTCTGCTCACTCCTGGTTTCTCTCCTACCTCTCCGACAGACAGCAGTACGTCACCATCAACGGCGTCTCTTCCAACCCGGTAACGCTCTCCTGCGGAGTTCCACAGGGATCCGTCCTGGGCCCGGTCCTTTTTACACTCTACACCTCTCCTCTGTCCAACATCATCCAGTCTCCTCTGTCCAACATCATCCAGTCTCACCGCATACACCACCACCTCTACGCTGACGACTCACAACTGCAAGACAATGACAAACTCGACAACACTCAGTCACTACTGACTCGCACGGCTGACTGCTACGAAGACGTGAAAAACTGGATGACAGCAAACAAACTGAAACTGAACGACGACAAAACGGAAGCCATGCTGGTAGGCACTCGCCAGAAACTCTCCCAGCTCCCTCCCTCTCTCCACCTTCAACTCGATAGCACCCCCATCTCCCTCTCTGACTCGGCCAAGAACCTCGGCGTCATCCTCGATTCCTCTCTGTCCATGACCAGCTTCGTCTCCGCCACGACCCAGGCATGCTATTTCCACCTCCGCCGCATCAGTCAGATCAGAAAATACCTCACTACCGAAGCTGCCACCAAACTTGCTGTCTCTCTCATCTTATCTCGCATCGACTATTGCAACTCTCTCCTTTCCGGTCTCCCTCACTCCACCATCTTCACTCTCCAGCGCGTCCAGAACAATGCTGCCCGCCTCGTCCTCAGAAAGAAAAAATCCGACCACATCACACCCCTGCTCACACTCCTCCACTGGCTCCCAATCCCCCAACGCATTCAATACAAAGTTCTGTCTCTCTGCTACAAATCCCTGAACAACTGCGCTCCTGCCTATCTCTCTAACTTACTTCACCCCTACACACCTTCCCGCTCTCTCCGCTCTGCCTCCGACCCTCTCCGCCTCCACATCCCTCGCACCAAACTTAACACTTTCGGCCCCCGCTCCTTCTCCGTCTACGGTCCATCCACCTGGAACACTCTCCCACTCTCTCTCCGTCAGAAACACTCTCTCTCCTCCTTCCAGTCCGCCCTCAAAACTCACCTCTTTCAACAGTTTTAGCACTATATCACCACACTCCCCACCCCAAGTTGACCGTCGTAATGTATTTCACTGTTTGTGGTACGTGAGTCATTGTCTAAAGCGTGCGCATGCGTGCGCGAGTTGTGAGTGTGCGCTTAGAGTTATAATTATTATAAGATAAGCGCATTATAAATACCGTAATTATTATTAATTATTATGTAAATGTCATTTGTTGACTTTCGCAGGATGCTGTGTTGTGATCGAAGACACAGACGAGCTGTTAAGCTGCACAAAAAAAAATGAGCGGTGCAAAAAACCAAAAACAAAAACAAATTGTTATTTTAAACTGTTCCTTATTTCAATTTAATTTAAATTAAATTTAATTATTGTATTGAATTATTTCATTTTAACGTATTTGATCTATCTCATCTTAGTTTAGTTTATTAACTTATTGATTTTTACAATAATTTAAATTAAATTAAATTAAATTAAATTTCCATCGACATTGTGACACAGCTGCCGTTCCAAACTAAAAATCAGCGTGGCCGTGCCGAGGCTGGAGTTAACCCATGTAACCTCGACGCACTACAGCAGGAAATGGATCGACCATGATAATTCAACGGCAGTGCCAGATTAGCTTGGCGCCAGCAGGCGCCAAGTTAATCTGGTTCTACCCTTGAATTATCATGGTCGATCCATCTCCTGCAACTGATACATAGCTTTTAGGTGGGACATAATTATAAAATTTGAGAAAATGGGGTTAAATGGGTTACGCTGTCCGTTAAAGGGTCTCTCTGTTCAAGTGTGCGCGAACCTTTGCGGAAAAAAGAGGGTGGGGGGGGGGGGAGTCTCACAGAAGCCGATGAAGGCCTTTCATCTATCAGAGACATAGATTCTCATGAGTCCCTGCACTTGGGGCTCATAAGAATCTACGCATCTTGCTTATATAGTATAGCAGGACCTGCTTTTAGCGACCGTCCTATGAGAAACCACCTGCCATCAAAGACCATCATTTAGGTGGCTGTAGCTGTGATTGTGGCTTTAATGACAGGTGACACTCTCCTATCCCTTTAACACTCCTCCTCTTGAGAGAGTGAAAGTTATCCAGCATTAGCGCGGACTTTGTTCTTTTCTAAAATTTCAACACCAAAAAAAAAAAAAAGAAAGAAAAAAAAAAAGCAGAATGGGAAAATTATGTGAAAAAAGAGTTCGTGTCATTGTTGAAAGGCCGACTTTTCATGTGAAAAATGAGACCATAATGGACCGGCTATTAAACGAAGACGACACCTTGTTCTTTCGCTGAACTGTTCTTTTCTTTTTAACCTTTTGGCTGTCGGTAGCGCCTTTTGTCGAGGTGATTCCTCGCAGGAATCACCTCGACAAAAGGCGCAACCGACAGCTAACCAAAGGGTTGAGAACAAGACCACAATTGTCACTTCCAGCACAGGGGAGAGGAAAATCCAAGACTTACGTGCCCCTGACAGGCACCGACCGAGCGTCAACAGGATATGTAGCCTACTTTTGTTCGCTTCAAATTAACCGTGCCATTTCTCCGCTTAATAAACGACACATGACGCCGATGGAATTTAACTTTTCATATGACCCAGGAAGTCAATGCGCAGCATTTGTTGTTTTTTTTTAAACATGACTTGTTCATGAGTTATTTGTAGTAAACGTCTGAAATATAATTACAATATCAATGAACATCATTATATGAACAAACAAATAGATCGCACTGAGGTTGCTTCGAGGTGAACAGAGTAGGCGAGAAAACCCTCAAGCATTCTGGCCAATGATTGGAGTCATGTGTTTCAAAGTTTTACAGACCTTTAACATTAACATATAGAAGTTAATGATAATCGTGTACCTGGAAAGATGCCCAGCAAAGCAGTCCTTATATTCTGCATGGTGACTACAGGATGGTGTATACATATTAACGTTCAGTCAGGGGGCATAACTCGGCTTCCCAATCCTATGCTTTAGCCCTATTCATCCTGATACACCCATAGCTTGAAATCTGTGTTAGTTCAAGGGTGGTGCCAGAATAGCTTGGTGCCTGAGGCGCCAAGCTATTCTGTCAACACCCTGGAACTTAAATGGTTGATCTATCTCCTAGTCTGTAATGTAGCCTGCATAGGGCAATAAGCAATTATTTTATTTTTACAAATCAGCCTCAGGATTGTAATGGGTGTGGGTCGACTGTGACCACAGGGGGAGAAAATGGAGATTATGGCTAGAGTTTCGCGCCCCCCTGACTCGGAGCGTCAATAGCGTGCTATCCTAGTGACGTTCCGAGGCAAGGAGCACGAAACTCTTTCCATATCTTCCCCTGTGGTGTGACAGGTAAGGGAATCCCTCGTGACCCGGGCTCCTGGACAGCTATCTCATAATTTGACGCTGTACGGATTACGGCTACAGGATATTGCCTTATTAACCCCTTCACTGCCACTGGACGTATTTTTTAAATATTTTTGAAATCTGTTCATTCAACGACCAAACACCACAACCGTCCCAAGGGACATGGAAACAAATAGGTTTAAGCAAGAGGCATAGATCCTCATGAGCCCCCCGCGACCGCGGGGGGCTCATGAGGATCTATGTCTCTTGCAGCTGGATCGCGCTGCCGTGAAGTGGTTAATAATAACCACGTGCCTGGAAAGATGCCCAGCAAATCAGGGAACTGCACAGGAATAGACATGGCGAATCCATCTCCCGCTTATTGAAAACAGCAACAACAACGACCAATAAAGACGCCTGTAACCCAATTCACTACACTGGACGCAGATTGTTTCTGAAATCATAAAATACAACTCACAGATCTGCCAGACGCCAAAGGAGTATGGGTACCAACTAGTTTTATAGTCTAGCAGCTTTTCGCAATTTCCGCAGAGGTAAGTAGTTCGTCAAAAGAGTAACAATGGTTTGCAGGTACGAAACGAAAGTACTAATGCCATATAGTTTATGCATGGCAACAATATTTGTCCTTAGGATGGAGACATTTTTGTAGAAGTGTTTTTCGAAAGCTATTTTTCGATGTGAGGGAACCAGTCCTCGTACACCGCCCGGATAAGGTGCAAGACATTTTTTGTGCATAACATTGAAAATTTCAAGCATACAAGTTACAAGTTTATTCCAGTGAGTAAATTAAAATCATCAGCAAGTAAACATGCATACATATATACGATAAAATAAGTTTAAAAGTATTATTTTTAATGCGGTAAGCATGGTCGCGTCGCTAGTTTCAAAATGGCGGTCAGCGAGACGCCTTCTAAAGAAGTCAATCAGACGCGCACGGTTGATGAAGCTTTAAGACTTTGCTCCTGAATTGAAAAAGAGATTATTTTCGATTTGAACATCTTATCAACGTCAAATACGTTATTTTTCCTGGTCTTGAAAACAGTCTTTTCCATAGAACTCGGTCTTTTGTGGGAGGAAAGCATATCGAAAGTAAACTCCCTTTGTGCATGTTGTGCAATGTGTCTGCCGACCATCTTCAACATTCTGAAGACTTTTTGGCCGGATACAACATGCATGTTGTTCGTCTGTTTTTCAGCCTAACGGCTGTAAGTGCAGGTCTGCTCTTTTTATTATTTTATTAGTGGAGATGGGTTTTTTAACTGGTCAAGCACACTAGTATCCGGCTGGTCTTAAGCACAAGCCAGGCAGAGTGAAATCCTTCTCCGAACCGTTTCCATCAAAATCACCATGTTCAGCTAAACACCTAAATATAAAATTTTAGTTTTTGCAACCAATTCAACCAATCCGCACTCAAGTACTACTCACAAGGACTCTTATGATTAAGCTTTATCAGGACTGCATGAGACACAATACAGATAGTAGCCCTCTCTATTATATTACATGTTTTATTTATTTATTTATTATTGATTCATGTATGTATTCACTTACATATTTATTTATTATTTATCCTTTTAATTATGGATGGAAGGAATTCCTTGATGCACATGATCACTATAGTGGTATGGTAGTGGTGACCAAGGAGAGGAAATTTGTTTTCAATATGCATACATCTGTGCATGTTCATAATCTATCCTTTACTTAACATGCATATTCATAGATCCCAGGTATCCCCCAACTTATTTTATTAATTTTTTGTTTGTTTGTTTGTTTGTTTGTGATGTATGTTTGCACATACACATCAGCATAAAATGATTGATTGTACATTGTTTAACGTCCCGACAGCAACAAGACTTTCTCAGGACGTGCCTGCACTGCTTGTGAAAAAAACCCAAACTAAACAGAATATTGAATGTATGTCGCCAGCTGGTCTAATACATTAAATAAACCTAACTAGACCCTTTAGCAACACACATCCAATATCAAGAGCTACAAGCAGTGCAGACAGTAGGAAGAGTTTAAAAAAGGTAAATACAGATGAATGTACCAAGGGTAGACAGAAACACACGCCCCAGAATAGAGGGGAAAACCCACCCTGTGGGGCTGACCAGGGTCACCCTGGGAACTAAAAAGTAGTTAACCCCACCCAAGTCCCCCAGGGTAGACCTGGGTGGGGGACATCAGCATACAAGATGAGAACATACATATACACATATATGATGTGAACATAACATGTACACATTTATGGTAATAGGTGCATACCACCCGCTCCCCACCCCACATACAAAACCACAGAACACCCATTAAAGGACATGCACATCTGTGCACGTTCATAATATATCCTTTACTTGGTATTCATATGTCCTAGTTATTTAAATTTATTATTTATTTTTATTTGTTTGAAAAGTAGGTTTTGTACATATGCTGATGTTCACATACACATATATGGTAATACTGCCCACTCCCAACCCCACTCCACAACCAGAGAACACCCACCAAACGACACTTACATCTGTGCATGTTCATAATCTATCCTTTACTGAAAAGAAAAGGGGAGACTGCCAGTGCTAATATTTTAGGAAGGTTACAAAGTAAAGTAGGTTATAGCACTGTCAGGGGAGAAAAATGTGCATGATCGCCCAGTGATCGTAGATCTACTGTGGCCAAAGCACAAAAAAAAAAAAAAAAAGAGAGACACCACAGTAAAATGTGGTTGTCATTGCAGGTAGGCAGAATTTCCTGCCTCCTCCAGTATTGCCGATGGTGTGCTGAAGAGGTCGCCAAGACCGAAACAGCTGTCCACACCGGCTAAATATCTGGACCCCCCTTGGGGGGACCTAGATTTAAATTTCCATGCACTGAGTGGCTGGAACAGTGGATATGTGATACGCCCCCCTTCGGGGGGGAGGGGGGGGGCTTTCATATGCATTGCTTTCAGTCACTTTCTTAGCGCCCCCTCTCTTTCCTATCTCTTTTTTTTTTTTTTTTTTTTTGTGCTTTGGCCACAGTAGATCTACGATCACTGGTCGATCATGCACATTTCTCTCCCCTGCCAGTGCTATAACCTAATTTACTTTGTAACCTATCCTTTACTGAGCATTCATATGTCCCAGGTATCTTGACTTACTTTATCTTTTTTATTTAACCGCCATGAGATAGCATTGGTCGCCTGCTCGACATTAAACCCAAATAACTATATATTTAAATTATTTATTTATTTTGTTTGCTTGTAATGAAGGTTTTGTACATACACATCAGCAAACAAGAAAATATACACATATATAGATGGTAATAGGTGCCATACTGCCTGCTCCCAACCCTTACCTAAATACACACATAAAACCGCAGAACACCTACCAAAGGAAGGACATGCACATCTGTGTATGTTCATAATTTTTGTGCCAATTCCTAATATGGAATATTTTTACTGAGCTCCTATGATTTGTCGATTTTGCTCTACACTCGTAAAGGTTTTGTGAAAAGACAACAACAAACTATTTACAATACCCTAAATAGAGCCCCGGCAGTGTGTGTGTGTGTGTGTGTGTGTGTGTGTGTGTGTGTGTGTGTGTGTGTGTGTGTGTGTGTGTGTGTGTGTGTGTGTGTGCGTGTGGGCGTGTTTGTGTGTGCGTGTGTGCGTGCGTTAGATTTTTTTGTTTGTGTGGAAGTCCCTATCCCTTCTAAATCTTCGACCTTCGGGTTTTTTGTTTTTGTTTTTGTTTTGTTTTGTTTTTGTTTTTCAAATGGCGGGAAACGAAAAGTGTCTGTAGAGAAATAAAAAAAAACAAACAAAGGAAGCAGTGTAAAATGACGACATGCCGACACTGGAACGAGCGAAAGTGATGAGCTATTTGATGAAGTTTCCCGTTTCAGTTAAAATGAGGGCTACACACACACAAAGATGAAGCAAAAAAATAGCTTTGAGAATGTTAGAATATGTGAAAACACACACACACACACGCACGCACGCACGCACGCACGCTCACACGCACGCACACACACGTACACACACACACACACATGCACGCCCACACGCACGCACACACACACACACAAACACGCCCACACGCACACACACACACACACACACACACACACATACACACAGCACCACACCCAACCATTCAATTACCCAATACGGCTTTCTTACGGGATATTATTGTACCTTAATGTTAAATTCAGAGACAGCATTTGAATCTGTCAATCTAATTTCTATTTTTTTTTAAAAAGTTTATTGGTCTGGTATTCTGAACCTTACCGCATGCACGCCCGCACCTACGCCCGCACGCACAGACACATAAACACATACAAACACACACAGCATCACACACAACCACCCATTAACCCAATTACGCAATATGGCTTTCTTACAGGGTATTCTTGTACTTTAATTTTAATTTAGGAACGGCATTTGAATCTGTCAATCTATTTTTTTAAAAATGTGTACTGGTCTGTGATTGTGGACCTTCCGGCCTGTGACGGAAGGTCTAATATCACAAACCAGTATACATTTTTGTACAAAAAGAAAAGAAATAAAAAAAAGAAGAAAAAAATGTTTCCCGTGTCACAAAGTTCCAGCTGACATCTGCACTCTAATGGGATCTGTCTATTCGCTAAAATTGTTCCAGCAATTCAGCGACCAGTCACGCCAGCGAACGCCAATGGTCAACCTGTGAGGAACACAGATCCTCACATAAAATCCGCTGGTGCGCTTGTGAAAAAATATTCCTCCTTTTTGTTTCTAGCTGAAATCTGAATCTCAAGCCGTAAGGTCCAAAATTACAGCCTAGCACACACATATAATATTATGTTCCTCAGAAGGAGACCATGAGGTGTTCCATCAACAAGGAAGTCCACTCAAAAGCCCTTTGAGAGAATCCGCGCAAAAGTAACAGGCAATTGTCGGCGCAAAAATCTTCATTCAGTTTAACAAATTGCAACTGATTGAGCATAAATAATATTTCTGACTCACTCCTGAGGAGGAAAAACTCCAAAAGAGGCATAGATCCTCATGTGCCCCCGCAGTCTGCGGAGGTCCATGAGGACTGAGATCATTGCCTCTTTCTGGTCTTATTTAGGCAAGTGTTTCTGAGAAGGAGCTGACTTGGCGTTGAACACACGATGGACAAGATTATTCGGTATCCATCAGCCGTGTGATTGCAAACCCAGACACATGTGATTAGCCAAAAAACAATCAGCCACTCGGGATCAGAAGATTTGCACAAAAGACCTAGATCTAGATTTATATCAACCCCAGCAGTAACACAGGATAATTAAAACGTATGTTTCTCGCCGAGCGTGACTGCGTCTTAAATTGAAAATGAAATATTCAAGGCAAAACGCTAGTCAAACAAATTCGTGAGGTTTATACAGACCCACACAGCAGCAGGGCTCCTGAGAATCTTTGCCTTCTGTGCAACGAGATCGGTTCCAGCCGTACTTAAACTTGAGGGGTTCTGGGGTTAGTTGAACGACTGAAAAAAATGTCGAGAAAATCTTAAGGGACAGGAAACGTGAATAGAGACGAATCCTGACAAGGGAAGCGGCTCTAATGGGTATTATGAAAACCGCGCTGGACAGAGTGAAGTTGACTTAACCCAGTAACTGCCAAGCAATGTGCAAAAGGCCATCGGGCCGACGTAGGCTCGATGGCCTTTTGCGCACTGGGCAGTTGTGATGAAGCTCTATGCTTGTGCATAGTGCTCGCACAACAGGATTAGTACGGTACGGTTTTTGTTGACGGTTTGTTTGTGCCGAAAGTCCGTGGGGCCTGCTGCCCACGTGGAATATGTAAGACATGGTTAGCACGGGATTTTTTAGTGAGTTCTGTTTAGTGAGTTCTAGGCGGAAGCTGTGACTGTGAGAGGTCTAGATCGGGAGTGCGGGCTATTTTGTCGTATGGAACGGTTGTGTTCGAGTTACCTAGCCCGCATTCCAAGACTCTGAAGCCTAGATTTCACAGTTCTTGTAACGAGAGTGGAAAGACGGACGCCGAGACGTCGAGTCGCAGGTGGGACCTACGTGAGGTCATCCCTCCAGCTCTTCTGAGAGTGCGTCTGACTGGGACCAAGACACCCAAGTCAAGCGAGAACTGAGTACCGTACGAGAACAAGGACGTCCGTGCCCAAAGAGAGACAGGACGGCAACAAGCGTACGACGAAGGACTTTCGCGCCTAGACGTGAGAAGGACCAACGTAACCAGACAACAACATCAAACAGGTTGGAGGCAATGTGAGACTAAGACCTAACCTGGCAAAGATATTGTGATACGTGTGTGGTGTGATAATAGAACAGTGTATATAGTTGATAGTCATTTAAGTCGTTCTTTTTCATTTATAGTGTATAAAGGTTACTTTAGAAAGGGAGCCCGTGTGTTGTGTTTTACCGCATGAATGCGCCCGTCTGAGTCAGTGGCGGTGTATGCGTCTGTTGCGTGAGAGTCTGTGCGTACGACTGTGGGCAAGTCTGCGTGCGTTACAGTGGTGACCCTGTTTTAGCGGTAGGTTAGAGGTATCTGCGGGCGATAGTGAGTAGCGATTTTAGGGTAGGTCACTATTTTCTGCGTAGGTTGATATTGTTGTAAGTTTTCATTTTCAGTTTTTCCGTTGATTTGGTTGTGGTATTTGTATTTTTACGTGCTCAAGTTTGGGAAGTTGTAGTAAATATGGAGGTAGACCCGGTAGATGCTTACATTAAACAGGGTGAAAGGTTAGGACTTAAGGATGAGAAGCTTTTTGATTACGTAGAGAAATGTAGGGATAGAGAAGATAGAGCGAGAGAAAGAGAAGCTCAGAGAGAAGAAAGAGAAGCTCAGAGAGAAAGAGAAGAGAGAGAAAGAGTCCTAAAGGAGAAAGAGTTAGAAGTTCAGAGGGTGAGGGACGAGAAAGAGTTGGAGATGCGTAGACTTAGAGAGGAGAAAGAGTTGGAAATGCAGATACAGAGGGAGGAGAAAGAGCTAGAAATTCAGAGAGAGAGAGAGAAGAGAAAGACAGAATACTTAAGAAAGAGGAAATGGAGCTAAAGGAGAAAGAGTTAGAAGCTCAGAAAGAGCGAGAGGAGAAAGAAAGAGTCTTAAAGGAGAAAGAATTAGAAGTACAGNAGAGAAGAGAGAGCGTTTCAGAGAGAGAAAGACGAGAGGGGACATGCGTTAAGAGATGATGATGAATCTTTTTTTATTCAGGATAAAGCCATTAGGCAACTCAATGCCTGTCTTACAAGCTGTCCTGTAAACAAAAGAGAACACAACAGGAAAAGAAACATAGCATGCAAATAATAATAATAATAATAATAATAATAATAATAATAATAATAATAATAATAATAATAATAATAATAATAATAATAATAATAAGATGAGGAAGCAAAACTACGGGGGGAAAAAAACACAATAGGGGAATCATCGAAAGGAGGAAAAAAAATGACAATGGAGAATTTGTAACTGCCTCCGATGCAAAAAAGCAAGAGAACGAAACGCGTGCACAGCATTAATATTATACTCATCTAAGACAGTGTCACAGAATCAGCAGCATCAATAGCGTATAGAGACACCGACAAGACAATATATGATCAGGTAGCAAATGTAAGGAGAAAGAGAAAATATTTGACGTTTACGTGTTATCAGCAGTATTATTCTTATATCGCAAACTTTGAAGTCACGCTGATTGGAAGTGAGTGTGCAATGCACGTTTAAAATGGGTTTTATCGGAAAATGATTTAATGTTTAATGGCAATGAGTTCCAGACAGAACTACCAGAAAATAGAAGGCTTGACTTATAGAGATCTATCCGTGGGCGGGGTAAGTGAAGCAAGTCATTCCTCGTATGTAGGTGATGCCGAGGGCTGAAGTTAAATATCATACGCAGATATTCCGGGGCTTGATAATGAAATATTTTGTGCATGAGGACGCATTTGTTAAATTTGAGTTGTTCCTTTAGTGTAAGCAGGCCAAGGGATTTTATTTTTTCGTCCGTGGAAGTAGGGTTAGGAATAATTAACTTAATTGAACGACGATACAGCGAGTTTAGTTTTTTAAAGTGAAGTTCACTACATTCGTCCCACAACGAGGATGCATAGTCACAGTGGCTTTTAATGTGTGCGTGAAAGAACAATGTACAGCACTTTGTACTAAGAATATGTCTAAGTTTAGATAGCAGAAATACATTCCTGGACAAGGTTTTGCACAAACTGTCGATATGCGGCGACCAATTCAGCTGGTCGTCAATTACAACTCCCAGTAGGCGGTTGATTGATTGATTGTACATTGCTTAACGTCCCGACAGCAACAAGGCTTTCTCAGGACGTGCCTGCACTGCTTGTGAAAAAAAAAAAATAAACAGAACATTGAATGTATGTCGCCAGCCGGTCAAACACATTAAATAAACCTAACACATGGGGCCTAAATAAAGCTAAGACCATTTAGCAACACACATCCAACATCAAGAGCTACAGGCAGTGCAGACAATAGGGAGAGTTTTAAAAAGGCAAATACAGGTGAATGGACAAAGGGTAGACAGAAACACATGCCCCAGAATAGAGAGAAAAACCCACCCTGTGGGGATGACCAGGGTGACCCTGGGAACTAAAAAATACCTAACCCCACCCAAGTCCCCCAGGGCAGACCCGGGTGGGGTCCAGTAGGCGGTGCCTGGATACTTGTTGGATAGGCTTATTGCCAAGTGACAGTTTCAGAGGGGCAGGAAGTAGCTGGCGCTTTTGGCGGGTTGTTATCAACATGCTTTTGGTTTTAGAAGTACTGATTAGCATGCGATTTTGCGTACACCAATCTGACACCTCATCGAGACTTTGCTGGAGGATACAATTTAGCGTCGTTTCACGTTTGTCAGATGTATGCAGCGTTGAATCGTCAGCAAAGAGTTCGCATTTAACCTCAGGATTTGAGATGGAAAGAGGTAGGTCATTGATGAATAAAGAAAATAAAAGAGGCCCTAGGATAGATCCTTGGGGGACTCCGTGCCTGACTATACCTTCTTTCGAATACCTTCCGTTTGAGAACACCTTCTGTCGGCGGTTACTGAGGTAGGAGGAGAAAAAAGCTATAGAGTTCGAATCAAGCTTATAGACTGAAAGTTTCTTTAAAAGAATGTTGTGATCGACTAAATCAAATGCTTTGGTTAGGTCCAGAAAAACTGCACCATTTAATTTGGAATTGTTTATTGATGACAGCCAAGAGTCAACAATGTGAACGAGGGCAGTATGACATGAGTGTTTAGGTCTAAAACCGGACTGAAGAGATACGAGGAGGCGGTGATTCTCCAAGAATTGGAGTAGGTGCTTATGAACGTGTCTTTCTAGTGGCTTCGATAATAGTGATAACACTGAAATAGGACGGAAATCGTTTGGACTTTTGGGATCTGTACATTTGGGAATGGGGACAACTTTAGCATCTTTCATGGCATCTGGAAAAATACCCTGCTTGATAGAAAGGTTGAATATAAATGTCAAGGTGTCAGCTGTGTATGGAAGGGACAATTTCAGTACCATGTTGTTTATTCCATCCAGGCCACACGATTTACTTGTTAGAGTAGAAATAGATTTACCTACTTCAAACACTGTCATAAGAGGTATGGAGAATGACGCACCAGTTGCAGACTCACAGTGTGTGCGCAGTTTATCAGAACAACTGTAACTATCAGTGCCACTGGAAAAAGACTGTACAAGGGACTCAGCAATATTTAAAAAGTGGGAATTGAAGTCGTCTGGAGTTATGCCTGGAGAGGTAGCAGCATTGATGGAACTCCTCTTCTTTGTAAACAAATTGATTGCATTCCAGACACTTCGGGTATCTTTACCCTCTGCGATAACTTTTTCCGCAAGCGTTTTCTGTGCTTTTCTAACTAAGGATTTTACAAGATTACGTTGTTTCTTAAAATCCGCAAACTTTTTCTGCCGTTTTAAGTCATCTCTTATTTTCATTGCGTGAATGATGTCCTTTGACAACCAAGGCGGAAGGGTAGGGTGTTTAACGCGTTTAGTCCTGAGTGGGGCATGTTTATCGAGGACCCAAAGAAATAGCTTGTACCAAAGCGAGAGGGCTTCATTGGGATCAGAAGTGTTATAAATAAGGTGAAAGGGCGTGAGTGAGAGGTCATGAAGAAAGTCATCTTTGTTTTCATTGTTTGCAAAAGTCAAATAAGAACAAATGAAAAGAGAGAAGGAACTAGACTATCAGAGAGAAGAAAAGGAGAGGGATAGAGAGGTGCAACTGCAGTTAGCTCGAGATGCGGGATCTAGACCAGATAGTGATTCAGTAGGCCGAGGAATACGCAATTTTCCTAAACTGCCGATGTTTAAAGAGTCCGTGGACTCTATTGACGCTTTTTTGTGCCGTTTCGAGTCTCATGCGCAGGCGTTGAGTTGGCCTCCTGCCAACTGGCCCGTTTTGCTTTCATCTGTGCTTGAGGGTCAGGCCTTGAGTCTTTACCATAGTTTGACCGTTTCGGGGAACATAGAGTACGAGACTTTGAAGGAGTGTCTCTTGCAGAAGTTCCAGTGTAATGCGGAAGGTTTTAGGGAACGCTTGAGAGCTTGTCGGCCAGAGACAGGGGAATCGTTTATGTCGTTTGGCAAACGATTGTCCCATTTGCTCGTACGTTGGGTCGAACTGTCAAAGATCGACCACACGTACGAAGCATTGTTCGATCTCATGTTGGCTGAACAGTTCTTTGGGAGCGTTTCCAAGGATCTAGCGGTATTTTTGAGAGAGCGTAACCTCAAGACTACGGACGAGTTAGTACAGCATGCGGAGGCTTTTCGGATGGCGCATCCTACGAAAAACCTCGCGCGTAGGACCGAGACACCGCCAGTCGGGTTGGTCGCTGCTAACACGACTGAGGGTTACCGGGGGGTCAATACTTTACGTGGAGGCCAGCGGATTAACGGTAGAGGTACTTTGCGTTTTCGACGCGGTGATCGAGGTAACAGCAATGGCGGTAGCGATCCGTACGCACGTGGAGGGACTTCTTTGCGTGGGTATGGTCGTGGTCGTGTTGCGAGTTCGGACACGCAGTGTTTTTCTTGTAGTGGGTACGGGCACTTCAGTCGGAGCTGTCCGTACTACAGTGAAGGCGCGCAGTATGCTAGTTATCAGGAACACGGCCATCTGGCTCATCAAGGTCCTAATAGTCCTGGTAGGGTGGATGGGGCGGTGCAGCCCACTCACGTAGCCAGTTTTGCGGTCCCAGTCGGGGAGGAACCACAGCTGGGCGCAGTGTGTTCAGATGACGGAGGTGGTTGCCTACCGCTGGTAGACGGTGTTGTTAATGGATGCCTTGTTTCTGTTCTCCGTGACTCCGGTACAACGACCGCGGGGGTCAGGCGTAGCCTTGTTAGACCAGATCAGTTCACAGGCGAGACACAGAAAGTAGTTTCGTTTGGAGGAAAGATAGAAGTTTTTCCGTTAGCTAAGATAGAGACTGATACAGAGTTTTTTTCAGGTAGTCTGGTTTCGTGTGTCATCGACGAGCCAGTCGTTGATTTAGTTCTAGGTAACATGAAGGGTGTGCAACCAGTCATCGCTAAAGTTGGAGCGATTAAGCGAGCTCATGTTCCTAGCGGTGCAGTCGCGACGAGAGCTCAGAGCAAGCGTGCTCGTGGGCAGAGGGAGCGTGTTATTTCCGTCCAGAAACAGGGAATCGGTCAGCGGGTGTGGCCCAACAGTCGGGTTGGTCTGAGGCGGCATACTTCTGTTGCGGACAGAAATGCGGCTCAGCACCCAATATTTAGGTAGATCGGAGACTAGGATCTCGCGTTTGTAGGTAGGTCGGAGACTGGGATCTCGCGATCGTGTGGGCAGTCGTTGGATCTTTTTCATTTCTGGAGGTTTAACGCGTTAGTTCTGTTTTGCTGTCGCTGTGCGATCTTAAGGTGTGCGTTGAGGCGTAAGGCTGTAATTTTTTTCTTGTATTCTAGGTAGTAAGAGTTAGTCCTTTCCTGTTTTCGGATAATATTACGTCGAGTAGTCTTAAAAAGAAACTCGGTCGTTTCTTTTTTTTTCCCGAGGAAGGGGGAATTGTGATGAAGCTCTATGCTTGTGCATAGTGCTCGCACAACAGGATTAGTACGGTACGGTTTTTGTTGACGGTTTGTTTGTGCCGAAAGTCCGTGGGGCCTGCTGCCCACGTGGAATATGTAAGACATGGTTAGCACGGGATTTTTTAGTGAGTTCTGTTTAGTGAGTTCTAGGCGGAAGCTGTGACTGTGAGAGGTCTAGATCGGGAGTGCGGGCTGTTTTGTCGTATGGAACGGTTGTGTTCGAGTTACCTAGCCCGCATTCCAAGACTCTGAAGCCTAGATTTCACAGTTCTTGTAACGAGAGTGGAAAGACGGACGCCGAGACGTCGAGTCGCAGGTGGGACCTACGTGAGGTCATCCCTCCAGCTCTTCTGAGAGTGCGTCTGACTGGGACCAAGACACCCAAGTCAAGCGAGAACTGAGTACCGTACGAGAACAAGGACGTCCGTGCCCAAAGAGAGACAGGACGGCAACAAGCGTACGACGAAGGACTTTCACGCCTAGACGTGAGAAGGACCAACGTAACCAGACAACAACATCAAACAGGTTGGAGGCAATGTGAGACTAAGACCTAACCTGGCAAAGATATTGTGATACGTGTGTGGTGTGATAATAGAACAGTGTATATAGTTGATAGTCATTTAAGTCGTTCTTTTTCATTTATAGTGTATAAAGGTTACTTTAGAAAGGGAGCCCGTGTGTTGTGTTTTACCGCATGAATGCGCCCGTCTGAGTCAGTGGCGGTGTATGCGTCTGTTGCGTGAGAGTCTGTGCGTACGACTGTGGGCAAGTCTGCGTGCGTTACAGCAGTGGACCCAGGTTGTGTTTTTGAAATCGTAAATTCAGCGACAAAGCCTCCCCCCCCCCCCCCCCCCCCCCCCTGTCAAAGGAGCTTGGATTTAAAGTGTTCTTAGCAGGAGGCATAGATCCCGTTGAGCTCCCGCAACTGATGGCGCTCATGAGGATCTACACCTTTCGCTTTGTCGGGTTGTGCTCCATTTTTCTCGGCAGCCAACGTGTTAACCCCGTAAATGCAAGTGGTCAGACATGACATCTCTTAAAACCATCACAGATTGGCCGGTAAAAATAATGATCTCTCCGCAGGAGCGACAGAGATACAGATAATTTGAGACAAAGATCCTCATGAGCCCCTGCGACCGCGGGGGCTCATGAGGATCCGTGCCTCTTGCATTTGGGTAAATATCTCTCACCAATGCAGCGCCTCGGCTCTGGAATCCGTCCGCAATAGTCATAGACATGATCCCCGAACGCGGACCGTCGGTTTTGTGAAAAGACAACAACAAACTATTTATAATATCCTAAATAGAGCCCCGGCAGATTTCAATATCAGGGTCAAGCATGCAAACTTCACGTAAGCCTACTCTCTGCCTCAGGTTTGAAAACTCGGCCAATTCACGTGAAAATTAATCTTTCTTATACTGAGCTTAATATATCTGGGGCACATTTAGGGATGTAAAATCAATCATTTAATGAAAAAAATCCTAAATTGTACGACAGAACAGCAAAACGGACGCATTGTCCGAGTTTCTTCAAAGTCAATCGTATTGGGTCCACTGTCACTGAATGATATTTGTTCTAAGATTGGTAAAGAAAAGTGGTTCTTTGCGGAGATATCTGCGAAAAACGTTGTGCGCTCCGATGTCAAACGACCTATACTTCCCTCCCCCCACCCCGCTTTAGGACGAAGGATGGTGGTGGGGGGTGGCCGGGGGGATACAATGAAAATCTGACTTAATAGCCTTTCATCTAGGACTATCGAACATTACGCGTCAACTAAAGTTACTGCATGTTGCTACATGCGTTGTACATGTGTTGCATACGTACAATAATAGTCTTATGAACGGGTTTATCAAAGCTGTCTTACCTCATCTAATGCTTGCCTATACCCTTCTCTTCACAACCTATCTAAGCAGGCACACGTACCAAACGAGTGCTTCTACTCTTTGCCTATACCTTTCTCTTCACAACCTATCTAAGCAGGCACACGTACCAAACGAGTGCTTCTACTCTTTGCCTATACCATTCTCTTCACAACCTATCTAAGCAGGCACACGTACCAAACGAGTGCTTCTACTCTTTGCCTATACCCTTCTCTTCACAACCTATCTAAGCAGGCACACGTACCAAACGAGTGCTTCTACTCTTTGCCTATACCCTTCTCTTCACAACCTATCTAAGCAGGCACACGTACCAAACGAGTGCTTCTACTCTTTGCCTATACCCTTCTCTTCACAACCTATCTAAGCAGGCACACGTACCAAACGAGTGCTTCTACTCTTTGCGCACAACGGAGGAACTCCCCTCGGTACAATGGAGAGGAAGAGAAGAAAGGACTTTTATCTGATGACTTGCAAACTTTATAACGTAAAGTTATCCCTATTGTCCAGCATTATTGTATGGCATACAACGAATATTTATAAAGTAGAGAATGCTGTTGGTTGGTTGGTTGTACATTGCTTAACGTCCTGACAGCAACAAGACTTTCTCAGGACGTGCCTGCCCTGCTTGTGAAAAAAAAACAAACTAAACAGAATATTGAATGTATGTCGCCAGCCGATCCAATACGCTAAATAAAGCTAAGACTATTTAGCAACACACATCCAATATCAAGAGCTACAGGCAGCGCAGACAGTAGGGAGAGTTTAAAAAAGGAAAATACAGGTGAATAGACCAACGGTAGACAGAAACACATGCCCAAGAATAGAGGGGAAAACCCACCCTGTGGGGCTGACCAGGGTGACCCTGGGAACTAAAAAGTAGTTAACCCCACCCAAGTCCCCCAGGGCAGACCCGGGGGGGGGGGGGGAATCTATCTATCTATCTATCTATATCCCGTAGTCTTGCCGACCGTTGGGGCACCACTGATGACTTGACAACCAGCTCCCTCCATTCCTCTCTGTTCTCTGCCATTCTCAGCGTATCGCCCAGCTTCAGTCCTGTCCACTCTGAGATATTGTCCTCCCATCTTTTCCTCTGTCTTCCTCTCCTTCGTCCTCCTTGCACAGTGCCTTGCAGGATTGTTTTGGCAAGCCCTGCTGAACGCGTGACATGCCCATACCACTTCAGTTTGCGTTTTCTCGCAATGGCTAATAAGTCTTCATAGGGCCCGATTGCTTGCCTGATTCTGCTTCCCACTTCCTCGTTTGTGATGTGATTTCTGTATGAAATGCCAAGCAGCCTTCGAAAACATCTCATTTCAGTGGCTTGTATCCTCCTTTCAAGGTCTGCTGTGAGGGTCCATGACTCGAAGGCATACAAGAACACTGAGATGACTAAGGAGCGCTTTAGTCTGATCTTGGAGCAGAGTGTGATGTTTCTGTCCTTCCATATGGTCTTCAATCTTGTCAGTGCTGTTGTTGTCTGCGCAATCCTGGACAGTATTTCTGGTTTTGATCCCTCATCTGTCACAATGGCTCCTAAGTATTTGAATTTCTTAACTGTTTCCAGTTTTTGGCCTCCCACCATGATTTCAGTGCCAATGCCACTGGCGTTATTGGTCATCAGTCTTCTCTGCACTGATTTCCATCCCATATGCAATGGCTGTACTATCCAGCTTTTCCACCAGCTAAGCTAGCTCCTTCACTGTTCCTGCAAGGCCATAAATGTCGTCCGCAAAGCGCAAGTTCGTGATTGTTCTGCCTCCAATACTGACAGTTCCTTCATGATCTTTCAGAGCGTCCGTCATGATTCTTTCCAGGAAGATGTTGAAAAGAGTAGGTGAGAGCAAACAGCCTTGTCTGACTCCAACTGTAGTCCTAAACCAGTTTCCTATTTTGCCATTGAAGCAGACTGCGCTAGTGGCCTTGTTGTAAAGGTTTGCTATGACTTTGATCAGGTTGGCATTGATGTTGAATAGCTTCATGGTGGACCAAAGGGCTGCATGCCACACCCTGTCAAACGCTTTCTTAAAATCCACAAAGACATGATAGAGGTCCTGCTGGTGCTGGAGGTATCTCTCACATAGAACTCTGAGGTTGAAGATCTGCTCAGATGTGCTGCGCCCTGGTTTGAAGCCTGCCTTTTCCTCAGCTATGAACCACCCGGGTCTGCCCTGGGGGACTTGGGTGGGGATAGGTATTTTTTAGTTCCCAGGGTCACCCTGGTCAGCCCCATAGGGTGGGTTTTTCTCTCTATTCTGGGGCATGTGTTTCTGTCTACCCTTTGTCCATTCACCTGTATTTGCCTTTTTAAAACTCTCCCTACTGTCTGCACTGCCTGTAGCTCTTGATATTGGATGTGTGTTGCTAAATGGTCTTAGCTTTAATTAGGCCCCATGTGTTAGGTTTATTTAACGTATTTGACCGGCTGGCGACATACATTCAATATTCTGTTTATTTTTTATTTTTTCACAAGCAGTGCAGGCACGTCCTTAGAAAGCCTTGTTGCTGTCGGGACGTTAAGCAATGTACAATCAATCAATCTCAGCTATGATTTCCTCTGCCTGTGGCTTCAGCCTGTTCAGTAGGGTCTTTAACATGACTTTGCTTGGGTGGGATATAAGACTGATCGTGTGATAGTTCTGGCATTGATGTAAGTTACCTTTTTTGGGGAGAATTATTATAAGTGATTGGGTCCATGGTGTGGGCTAATCCCCTGACTGCCAGATCTTATTGCAGATTGTTAGTAAGGCGCTTATCGTGTTCTCCCCCTTATTGGACTAGCTCTGCAGGGATGTTGTCTGCTCCTGCTGCCTTCCCTTTTTTCAGCGACTTCACTGCAGCCTCTACCTCTTCTCGGAGGATGGGATAGTTGCCATTGTTGGTCACGGGTGGGTTGACAAGTATGCCTGGGTACCCTGCAGCTCGGTGGTTGTACAAATCTGAGCAGTACTCTGACCATCTCTTCAGTATGTCTTGGTCTTCCGTAAGACAGTTCCCTTCACTATCTTGAATGATCGAGGAGCGTTCTTGTGTTACACTGGTCAGGTCTTTCACCAGCTGGTATGTTTTTTTTTTTTTTTGCTATTATTTTTGTTCAGATTTTCTTCTACGTGTTTACACTGATCTTCAATCTACTTATTCTTTGCCTTTGGGGGGGGGGGGGGGAATGCGAACTATTAACTCCTTCACTGCCGAGAAACAGTGATCGCGATCCAGCTGCAAGAGGCATAGATCCTCATGAGCCCCCGCGACTGCGGGGGCTCACGAGGATCTATACCTCTTGTTGAGACACATTTGTATGCATGACCCTTGGACGCTTGTGGCTTTTCGACGCTGAATGAACTCAGACTGCAGAAACAAAATATGCGTCCGGTTGCAGGGAAAAGGGTTAACCTTGTGTTGCCTGTTGCAGGCTTCATTAAGCAAATGATGCTTTCCCCCATTACTGCCGTTTGATTTCGCGGAAAGGGCCCTACTTCCCCTAAAGGTCGTCCTGCCTCTTGGACAAAAGAGCCAAATTTAAAGCGGCACATTGCCATGAAAGGCAAGCACTTCTAAAGTAAGCTTACATTCAGATTTAATGCAAAAGTAAAGCCACGCATTTCTCTTGAAAGGTAAATGTCGGCCTAAAGAAATACATTTCATCAAAAGTCAATATTCACCCCTTCCCTGCCAACGCTGATCCCGAAATGATGTTTCTGAGACCACTGTTTAATTGAAGAAACAAAGGTATTCACGTTGCCAGCAAGAGGCATAGATCCTCATGAGCCCCCGCACCTGCGGGGCTCATGAGGATCTATGCCTCTTGCCTTTGGGTTTTGTCTCCATTGCTCCGGCGGTAAAGGGGTTAGGCAATTCATGTTCATAAAGCTTTGACTTCTGACGGTCAGAGCGAAGAATGCCAAATGCCAACACGCCGTAGACAAGTCTGTGGGTTCTGAGCAGACAATGGGATTAAAAGGAAACTTGAAAGAATTCTGGTCTACATCAGTCTGACGCAGAGCCGCATGGTCGGTCATTCAGAGCTTCAGACATGTCCGCGAGGCATTTCAATTAAAAAAAAATTATTACGCAGGTCCACACTGAAAAAAAAAATCATACCTTTGTCTAATTCCATCTGAACTAGGCGTAGATTATCAAGTGAGCCTGCAGCGACAGGGTCTTTTGTCTCATGCTAACAGACTTTTCTCCATTTAGATCTCACGAAAAGAATACAGTCTACTTCGCATACAACAAGGTCAGATATTCAAAAAAGTGGGATACTTTTACAGAGGCCGGTCGCGACAGCACTCTTTCTATGTAAATTACTGCGCTTCTAACAAATTTCGGATAGAATAACAAAAAGTATATGATCCCATGGCTATTTATATATTCGAAGTTTACTGTATTAAGACATGTCTGCCCGGGGGGGGGGGGGGGGGGGGGGAAGAAAAAGCATTTCAATGTTTTCGTTTCTCTCCCCAAGTCACTCCGTTTGCACGAAGGCATCGAATCTCGGGGGACCCCGCAGACGCGGTTTGTGTTGTCTGTTGCTAAAGTTCCCCGCGTTGCCTAGGAGCGTCGGCGCGTCAGCCGCCATCTTAAGAGGATACGATAAACTTCAGATAGTAGCGAAGTAGCGTTTCAACACGTTTTTCTTCACGTTTCTTCCTCTTTGAAAACAAACAAAAACAGATTCTGGTTAGCGGTTTCCTACGCTGATGGCAAGACTTGCTGTTATTGCCTAAAGCACGTCAGGACTTTCCTGACATTGTCCTGACAGTGATTTCCCTATGAGCGCCTTTAGTCGCTATCCTCACAAGATGGCCGCCACGACTAGCGTGCTGGAGTCAGCTTCCCGAGCCCTATAAATATTGGATCCATTGACATTCTCTGGAGACAGTCGTCCGGGCTAAGCTACGTTTTCAGGTTTGGCAGTCGGTAGCGGTTTTTGTCGAGGTGATTCCAGAAGGAATCACCTCGACAAAAAGCGCTACGGAGTGCCAAAAGGTTGATTTGATGTTTTCGATTGGCCGACCCAGTTTGTCCCTGGTCGTGTCAGGTATGCTATTTGCTCTCGTATAATCACATATAGATCCGCACTGACCCGTTGTGTGGTTTCGAATTCCGACTGGCACTGAAGGTCTCCGAACTTCGGAGACTCTAGCACTTCTAATAATGTCACTTCCGCAGTCGCCCCTCGCATGTTTTCTTTCACCTCCGATGTTGAAAAATGTGCGACGCCTGCCGCTGTTGGGTTGTGTTACAATGTCTATATCAAACACAGTGGGCACTCTTTGAATGGGCATGCATGCTATTGAATGGAGACCTTGACAGATTGTGTACAGCTTCAAGGACCATATGGTAAATATTGTGAGCCTGCCCCCGAAATTAGGAATTCCTACTACAGTCATTTCGAACAGGCTATCTGAAAACGCAGAGCTTGGCTGTTCAATTTTGGGTGCAGAAACCATTTCCAGAATGAAGACAATACTCAAGAAAATGTCTTTTGATTCCCTGCGAGATTTTTGTGTGTTGTTGTTGTCGTTTTTGTTGTCAGTAGTGACCGTAACAGATTTTGAAGAACAAATAATATGGCATGAGGCTACATTTTGTGTGACGGTGTATAATCAAATCCAGAGAGCGCAGGTCGGTCTCAGTTTGACTCTTTGGTGCACAATGGCGAACATGGCTGGCCTTTCCAGCTCCGTAGCTGTTTGGAACCCTTCAAACACCCACTTGGTTTTAAGGCAGCAGACAAGAGACTATTTTGCTACGTATTTATACTTATGTTCTTGAAACGGTAATAACGAGTGTTAGGATAGCTTGGGCGGGGTGGGCATTGTGTCTAGTGAAGGGCTGGGACCCTTGGGAACTTCAAAAAGTCGTTTCATGGATTTGAAATCACAGTGCTATCACCTTAACAAGTTTATTTTCAATGTCGCCATCCCTCTGGCATTTCCATGAGTTCTGTCATCCTACCAGTCTGGCGTGTTTCTCAAACGTCAGTTTAGGAATGTCCGGTTGATTAGGACGTCGTGTGTCCATCGTTTGACTTCCAGCGCCAACTGTAGAAGACAAGTCGGCTAAACCGGAGGCGGCGGATGTTGGATGGTGCAGTGGGTTTAACTCAAACCTCGTATCGCCAGCACTACGTATCACCAGAACTACTTGTCGATAGCACTACAATAACTTGCACTACGAGTCGACAGCTCAACGACCGCAAACACTAAGTGTTGATAGCACTACGTTCGCTAGCACCGCATGTCTCCAGCACTGCGTGTCGCTAGCCCGACGGCCGTGTCCGTGCGCGGGCCAAAGGCGGCCGACATCGGCCCGATGGCCTTTAGCGCATTGGGTAGTGTTATCAAGCAGTAGTGCTACTTGAACGTATAGTTCTAACGGCCCTAGTTCTATCGACGCGTAGTGCTCGCAATACGTAGTGTTAACGGGACACAGCCTTTTACCGTGACAGCATGCACACGGGAGTCAAGACAAAAAGACCCACATTTTACATCCCACCGCTGAGAACTGGATACCCAAAACCTATGGCATAGGGGTCTGAAAATACAAGTAAACCGCTGCGCCACAACTCGCTCCAGACAACACCGAAGGGTGGCAATCCAATGAGCAAAAGGCCATCGGGCCGACATCAGCCAGCGTTGGCCAACGGATTGATTGATTGTACATTGCTTAACGTCCCGACAGCAACAAGGCTTTCTCAGGACGTGCCTGCACTGCTTGTGAAAAAAAACTAAACAGAAAATTGAATGTATGTCGCCAGCCGGTCAAATACATTAAATAAACCTACAACATGGGGCATAAATAAAGCTAAGACCATTTAGCAACACACATCCAATATCAAGAGCTACAGGCAGTGCAGACAGTAGGGAGAGTTTTAAAAAGGCAAATACAGGTGAATGAACAAAGGGTAGACAGAAACACATGCCCCAGAATAGAGAGAAAAACCCACCCTGTGGGGCTGACCAGGGTGACCCTGGGAACTAAAAAATACCTAACCCCACCCAAGTCCCCCAGGGCAGACCCGGGTGGGGTTGGCCAACGGAGGGACGTGCACGGGCCAACGGTGGCCGACGTCGGCCCGATAGCCTTTTGCGTATTGGGAAGATAGGTCACGACTAAAACTCAGAAGAGGTGGTGCATTGCGACTCGGCGACTGCTGTAAACCTTCAAAGCAACCCCGCCAGGAACAATCTCAGTAGACATTTTGCTACAAACTTTTTACCAACCAAAAAGATAGGTTGTTTCAAACAGGTTCTACGATAGTCTCAATAAAGGTACCAAGCTCTTGACGTCACTAATAAACTGAAACCCATTAACCTGCACTGCGCAGGCAGTAGCGACGGTATCTCATTCATCATCGCCAGCCCACACGAACAGTTTATGACTGGCCATATCCTTCCATCTGCATGCAAGAGGCATAGTCTCGTGTGCCCGTGCGAATGCTGTGGCCCATGAGACTCTATGCCTCTTGCTGGCAGAAAGTGGCCGACCAAACTCTTCACAAAACTGACCCAGAGTTCTATGTCTACACCCATAGTGACGACATTAGCTCGAAAGAAGGGGCTTTGATTTCCTTGTGAATGATCAATCCCTAACCCAGGCCAATATGTCTGCAAGAGACATAGATTCTCATGTGCCCCTGCAGTCGCAGGAGCTCATGAGAATCTATGCCCCTTGCAAATGGAGACTCTCTTTCGGCAGAGGCCGGCCCATTGGCATCCACAGGCTGAAGCCGCCAGGGGAGAGAAGCGTTTTTGACTTCCTAATAGGAAAGGGCAGAGAATCAATTGGATAGTAACCTCGGTGAGAAATCGTCCAATAAATTGTCCCGTCCATGGATGACATTTTCACGGCGATAAAGCCACCACAGGGCTCATTTTAAACGTTCTCACTTTTGCAGCTCACGGATTATCTAAGGCATTTGCCAGGGTCACACCAAACCAGAGAAACACCAAACCGATGTCCCAACAAATTGTAAAGTTCGTGAGTTGCGGGGGAAGATAAATGCCTCTTGATGACGCCACTCTGTATGAAGTTTCCTTTGAGGCTGTCCCTATCTTTGACGCTGAATGTACAATGACGTAAAGAAACACAATTTGGGACCATGACCGGGCTAAAATCCTGTCCTCAGCTGCACAAACCAGCTTAAATCTTGCGCACGCCACTGTAAGGTGCTGCGCTATACAGGCCACTCACTATACAAGGTGCTCCGCTATAGCGCAGAACCTTGCTTAGTGGCTTAACTGCGCAGGAGTTACGCTCGCTCATGCAGCTGGCCACTGCGCAGGCCACTACGCAAGGTGCTGCTGTGTGGTACCACCTTAATTGCTTAGCGGTGTGCGCAGAATTTTAAGCTCATTCATGCAGCTGGCCCTAAAAGACTTTCAGCTCACTTGGTCTTTAAAGACACTGGTGACACTTAGTGGTTTTTGTCAAAATATTTACAAAGAAAAGAACAATCTGACGGTGGAAAAAAATAGGCCACATGAATCAATTACTGCCGGGACACGGCAAACAACGGACACCCATCTGCAAGAAATAACAGACTCTAATGAGCCTCCGCAGTGGCGGGGGGCGCATGAGGATCTATGCCTCGTAGTGACATATTATTCTATCATATTCTATCTTCCTGCAGTAGAACGGTCATTTTGGAATTTCGTTCTAAAGCCCATCACTTCCAGTGGACGCAGTTTTTCTTTCTAAACTCTGTGTTAATTCATTCGCGGCCAGCCGCATCCGGATGCGCGGCTTATGCCGCGCATCCGAATGCGGCTGGCCGCGAATGAGTTAAAGTCAACGCCGAACAGACCTGGCAGCCGTTCAAAGTGCTGTCAGCAAGAGGCATAGATATTCATGAGCCCCCGCAACAGCTGGGGCTCATGAGGATCTATGCCTCTTGTCGTTGGGTGCTGTTTAATTCGTCTCGTCAGCGAACTGGTTTTAAAGGACGAACCATCCACTTCACGAACCTAGTACACAATACTTCGCCGAAGCTTCGCGAACATGGGTTCACATTCGCTCCATGTTGGTTGGTTGGTTGGTTAGTTCGGGGTTTAACGTCCACGGCACCGAAGTGATAATGGACGGCTCTGACGAGCGGGTTGTGTGTGTGTGTGGGGGGGGGGGGGGCAGGGAAATCTATTGAGTAGAACCTGGACACTATCAATTCAGGCGCACTGCGACTGTGCCATTTTGATTTACATTCGCTCCATGTGTTCTAGGAGTTAGTGGCCGGCATGGTCGTAGCTTTCGTCTGATTGGCTGAAAACGAGACCAAGCCTGAAACCGAAACATAAAAACCTTTACAAATGGGACATAGATCGTCGCCTGAACTTAAACGTCTAATTATATAAATCGTATGATTCGGTTCGTGTTACAGAATTTGAACGCGCATACTGTCGTCCGCATCACATATCTATTAACGGGGCCATCACGAACGCGTTTCCAAGCGGCTGTCTCGGTTAAGAAAAGAACTGCTCCAGCGTCTGGCGAATTTTAACTCTTTGCGTATCGGTAGGAAGGAATCATCGCGACAATAATCGCTACTGAGACGCAAAGGGTTAAGTGTCTGTGAACTAGGTCCGCGATGGTCGAAGAGGTTAGTCGGTTAGGAACGGGCTTAACTCATTCAGCCCCAAGGCCGTATTTCCCAAAATTTTGGAGGCGTCATCTAACTGACTATGCACAATTGCAGGAGATGGATCGACCATGATAATTCTAGGGTAGTGCCAGATTATCTTGGCGCCAACCATCTTCTGCTATGGCGCGTCGGAGTTGAATGTCTTTTAACGGTTTCGTAGTTTCACTTGTGGCTATTGACAGTCGACAGATTAAACAAAATGTAAAAAAAAAACCCACCTTGGTCCATTTCAAACCCAGATAAGAATCAACACGTTCGATCGCTGTCGAGGACAACTGAACACCACAGACTGCAAGAGGTATAGATCCTCATGGGTCCCCGCGGGTGAGGAGGCTCGTGAGGGCCATTGCCTCTTGCTGACACTTTGAATCGTGTTTTTTGGGGACTGCTGGGCTCTTTTGAAGCTGAATGAACGAAGATTGCAGACACACAACCTGCGTCAACTGGAAGTGGTTAACTCTTTCGAGACGTGACGCATCCGAAGCAGCGAATCCGGATGCGGCACGTCTCGAAGAGTTAAAACAGTCGACGCTTATCTAGCACCTGCTGTAAGGGACATAGATTCTCATCAGACCCTGCAGTGGAAAGGGCTCATGAGAATCCGCAACTCTTGCTGGCAATGGGTCCCATTTGCATTCTATGATCGAGCGGTCCAAAGTAAAACAGCGACTTCAAACGTAAGTTATGAAAACAGACCAAAATTCACTCAGATTTTCATGACACCCTAAAAGCCGCAGAGTCTCATGACAATCTATATCTCCTGTTGGCAACTAGACCATTTGCACCGTCAGATTGAGTTATACAAGTTAATTCTGGTTCCAAGTCACGACAACAGACGTAAGCCAACGTTACACAAACATGGGCCATGTTCCGACAAGTCTTACCAAACACAACAACCGCAAACATTCACACAGATTATATACAAGACAAAGCAAGCGATCCTTAGTTCTCGACTAATCACACTATCTCTATCCAAAAATAGGCACAGCATTCAGGCCAAAGAGAATCACGCAACGATTGTTCAGTTCACTTCAGTTCCGTCTCTGCGCTGTGAAATGCCCATACGCGCTCCACCCCACAAATCAGAAGTCTTTCGAGAGTTCCTTGCGATAGGTGCCCATAATGGTTTGGAATTCTCGCGTCCTTTCAAGTCTGCCCAACGCCCGCTGCCTGTCCTCACACCTCTGCTTTGGAGGCGATCGACTGTGCGGTGCCTTTCACCCTGGAAAAGTTTATTACCACGTCTGATCTGCCCGTACGTAACCCAATGCGCAAAAGGCCATCGGGGCCACGTCATTTTGTGCATTGGGTAGTCCCTGCCTTGAGGGCAAGGGTGTCTGCTCGATCATTGACCCGGACTTCAGCGTGTCCTGGGTAGCCGACTCGGATAAACACGTAACGAAACAGCCAGGTCACGTTAAATGCCCTTGGAAGGCAAAACACAGGAAGTCCATTTCGGTGAAAAGTGAAATTTTCATTGTAATACAATCAAAATCTCGCTTTTTCACAAAAACGGACTTACTGCTTTTTTTTTTTTTTTTTTTTTTTACCTTCCTAACTTCATGTCCATCCTATTCCCGCAACCTGTAAGTAATGCGCAGCGGAGGATTTAACCCCTTCACCGCCAGTGGACGCAGACTGTGTTTCTGCAATCTTCAGTAATTTAGCGCCAAAGGGCACCAGCCGTCCAAGGAACAGGGATATAAAGTGGAATCACCAGGGGGCATAGATCCTCATGAGCCCCCGCAACTGCGGGGGCTCATGAGGATCTATGTCTCCTGCGGTCGCATTGTGTTCACGTTCTCTCAGCAGTGAAGGTGTTCAGTAGTGCGCCACAGACGATTTAAAACGACCTAGTGAAAGGAAACAAATTAACGACTCACACAAAATGTCCGTTCGTGCAACATTATACAAAATTAATACACACTCTCCCATTAATCAGAAGTAAGTCAGGCTACAGCACGCAGATCACGGATCCTGCGGTTCAGTCGGCGCTTCCGTATCAAGAGGGATAATAAGTCTCCTGAGGCCCTGCAGCCATCAAGACTCATGGCCTCACTTACATCCCCACTTTCTGGTTATCGTCTGTAGTTAACCCTTTGCGTGTCGGTAGTCAACCGCTAGTCAGCCGCACCATACCCAAACGAATACCTTGCCCTAACTTAGCGTTTTTCAGCTCCGAACCGCACCACATACAATAGTCAGGTTTCGTTTACGCCGAACGACTCCCTTCAACGAACGACATGATGATGAAATGTTTTAGGAAAACAGAAAATAGAGGTTGAAACCCCTTTAAGTTAGAAACATGAAACACGACGTTTCGGATCAAAGATGCTTCTTCTCGGTGTTTCTAATATAAAGGGTTTTGACGTCTATTTTCTTTCACAAAAAAAACCCTTGCGGCAACAGTTTTACTACATTTTGATGAAATGTTTTATTTACAGCATAAACTTCTAGGCGAAACGAATCTCTTGCAAACTGTCCTGTTACAAAACGAACATTGAAAGCAACGAGTAAGAGGAACAGAATAAATCAAAAATAAATATATAAACTTAAAGAAAGAAAAAAACCTGTACAAAAGCAATGCAAATAATGTGCACACATATCAATAATAGTGAATATTTATTTAAAAAAAATTGTAGTCCGTTAGCAAGTTACTGTAACAAGATGAAATACAAACGAGTTTTAAAGGTACTACAGTCAAAAATGGATTTATTAATTTGAGGCGATAGTTAGTACTAGGCTTTGGTACCTGAGAACGACAGGCTGGTTGTTTTTTTAACATATCTAGTCCGGCCCATGGTATCTGTAACAAACTGTTCCTCGACAGCGAAGTTAAGCGCTGACCATTAGCATAGACAACACTCCAGACATCTCCAACACGCATAGATCCTATTAGACCGGAGGGCCCATGAGGCTATATGGCTATGGATGACACCAAGGGCAATACCTGACGTCAGTAAGCGAACCAAGGGTCGTTTCATTCGTAACTGACCGTGAGAACCGTGAGAACCGTGAGATCTGTATTTTCTATAAAAGCCCCCAGGAGTGCACTGGAACATCATCAACGGAGACACCGACAACCAGAAACATGAAGCTTGTTTTCATTGCGCTCGCCCTCATCTTCGCTGTGGCCAGTAAGTTTGTGTTTATATTTTCCATTATATCGTATTGTTGCTTTCTCCAGACAACTTCTGGGTGCTAAAATTTCCAACAAAATGGGTTCTCGTTTATCCTGCATTAACTAACATATCCCTATTCATCTTTTCGCAAGCCGATTGAGCAGGCACAAGAAATCGAAGTGTTCTTATTGCCTTCACCTTTTCAGTAAGAGGGAAAAGTGCAGAAAAGTCTTTTATTGTGCAACATTTAACTCACTCAGCCTGACGGCCGTATTTCCCAAATTTTGGAGGCGTCATCTAATGACTATGCACAGGTTGCAGGAGATAGCTCGACCATAATAATTCAAGGGTAGTGTCAGATTAGCTTGGCGCCTGTAGGCGCCAAGTTAATCTGACACTACCCTTGAATTATCATGGTCGATGGCACTACACTTGAATTATCATGGTCGATCCATCTCCTGCTGTAGTGCGTCAGGGCTAAATAGATTAAACTTCAGAAATAAACAAATATTAACCCATTTGAACCAACGGCCGCATTTTCCAAATTTGGGAGGTGACACCTAACGCCTACGTACCAGTTGCAAGAGAATGATCCACCATAATTCAGGCGCCACGCTAAGGTGACCTTTCCCTGGAATTGTTATGGTTTGATCCATCTCCTGCTATAGTGCGTTGGGACTAAGTTAGTTACTTTAGTCCACTTGTGCAGCATCATTGTGAGACATTTATAAAGGAGACATTGTGAATTAATGAAGCTTTCTTGCTTGGAGGAGGCCGCTCCAAAGCCTGTTCTTTACCGTAACCCATTGAGCCCTGACGCACTACAGCAGGAGATGGATCGACCATGATAATTCAAGGGTAGTGCCAGATTAGCTAATCTGGCACTACCCTTGAATTATCATAGTCGATCATTCTCATTCAACAGGAGCATAGTCGTTAGATGACGCCTCCACAATTTGGGGAAACACGGCCGTCGGGCTGAATGAGATAACGGGCTTATTATTTATTTATTATTATCTATTTATTATTTATCTGTTCATTTATTTATAACAATCGATTCCACTCATATCGAAGTGGCAGAGCGCGCTAATTTGTACTGGCAACCACATGTTAACCCTGAGGCTGTCGGCAGCGTTTTTTTTTTTTCGTCTTGATTCCTGCAGGAATCAACGCGACGAAACCTCTACCGACAGCCAAAGGGTTAACAATTCGACTTGTTGTCTACTGTACTGGCGTGCGCACGTGCGTGCGTGAAGTGCGTGCGTGTGTGTGACAGCGACTAGAGCCCGAGTTTGAGGACGGACGGACAAGTTCGAAATTGTATGATATTGTCCCTAAAAGAATAATCCCGATGTAGTTTTTTTTTTATTATTAAGACGCTCATTGGCGAGAAAATGGCCGTTAACAAAAACCGGTTGATCCACACTGGAGTCCGTATTTTTTCTTATTTTTACTAGCTATTTTGCATATAGCTAGATAAAAGGGAGATATTGAATGACTGCGTTAACCAGCATTGTACTTCTAGAACTTTTTCAATGATAATTAAATATTTTTGAAAAAAGAATATTTTCACGTTTTGGGGCATTAATTTCACGAATTATTTTGGGATTAATCTTAAAAACAATAGACTACGAAAAATAACCCAATCTTCTTATTAATAATCGCATGATTTTTCGTATACGGTATTTACATAAGCCTACAGTTTGTCTCGGCTGTCGGGTACGATTAGGTCAATTGTGACCTGTATGCCCTAGGTGTGAAAATCAGACAATTATCTGCACCACTTTTTCCGAGTCATTTGTAAAACAGCTAACATCACTTTAATTTTTCTTTTACTAAAAAAAAAATCTTCGCATTATAAACAGTATTTGCATAAGCCTGCTGTTTGTCCCGGCTCTGGGGTAGGATTAGGTCAAATTGTGACCTGAAAGCCCTATGTGTGAAAATCAGCAAGAAAATTGCAAAGTTTGATCCTCTATAATACGTCAAATGTTAGTACTGCGATGAGTAACGTATAAGATCGAGTCGTCACTGTGAACACGGCGTCGTGAGACTAATGATGCCATGACGTGTAACTTGAAGTGACGTCTTTCGCTGCTCGTGCTATTATTCTTCTTCAGAATAGCTATGCTACACCAGGACACAGAGCTTACGAATGGCGGGAATCACCGTGTGTCCGTCTTTATTTCTGTGTAGCAGCGTGTGTGGATCAGAGGGTGGGTTAGAGTAGAAGGAGATCCATTCCTGTCGCTACACGAGCCCACAGAACGTACTAATGGAGGGAAGCGCCATACGTTTATATTTTTGTACGCCGACGTGTGTTTTGATCAGAAGTTGGCTTAGAGAGGACGGAAATGGTTCAGCATAATAAGCCTAAAAATATGAACAATTGTGAATGTTCCTAAAAGATAAACGCATGTGAGCTCCAAACAATACGGTAGACTTTGGGATGAAATCCTCATCTTGATTTTTAGCTGCTCAGGTGCCAGAGCACTGCAACAACTTTGCCGCGTGTGACACCATCACTGGACCGTGCTCTTCTGCCGACGACACATCATGCGGAGCTGACGCTCACTGCTGTGTTCCAGCCCATGGCTGTCATTCCCACTGCGAGCATGTCCACAAGTGAAGGACTACAACTGTCTTTCACACCTGATGTGATTCTGTGATTTTCATGAAAATTTGTGGGTGAGGGGTTGGGGACAGAAAATGCCTACAGTGTAGACTGTTGGATTTGCGATGAATTGTGACATTGTGAGTTTGAGAATTGATGGAGAAGATCTGAATATAAAATGTAGAAATGCTATTTGGCTCTGCCTTTAAAATTCTTTAAATAATTATGTGTATATGCGTCATTTTGGTATGCATGTTTTGTGTTTAGGTGTGTGTGTGTGTGTGTGTGTGTGTGTGTGTGTGTGTGTGTGTGTGTGTGTGTGTGTGTGTGTGTGTGTGTGTGTGTGTGTGTGTGTGTGTGTGTGTGTGTGTGTGTGTGTGTGTGTGTACAAATCCAAACCAAAAGTTGACTGCCAGGCGTGTAAAAAAAATAACATGCAAAGGAAACACGCTTTGGAAGTACGAGCAGAAAGGGGATCACTTCAGTAACCTGTTTGTGCTCGTCCTTTCAAAACATGCTTTATTTCTTGGTTACTGTTTTTGTGCTAGGCCTGCTTCTTTCTGTTTCGTGAGAGCGTCTGTAACAGCTAGCACGCACGTTACACCGTCAGTATGATTCCCACAAGCCAAAGATCCTCTTTAGTCTAGGGAAAACCGCCATGAAAAGTTCATTGTTCTGCTTATCCAACCATAGGGGCCTGACGATGACGCTTTGACTAAATGCAAATCCGCTGCGCCACAGCATCTAGCTCAATTTATAAAACAACATGTCTTATGAATTGAGCTAGATACGGTACAGCGCACGCGGTGGCGCAGCGGATTTGCATTTAGTCAAAGCACCATCGTCAGGCCCTTATGTATTCAACTTACAAACACCAAATGTTTCGCCATACCGAGCCGGCAATGCCCCAATGATGAAACGATTAGGATATCATCGAGGTTTTGCTTTGGAACCGTTAAAAAAAATCGTTTGTGACGTCATCTCTGGAATGGCCATTTTATTTGATGAGTTTGATTATTGTGGAATATACGGAATATACTTGCTTACACGAATTCAAATGGCCGCGATTTTCAAGACGGTCAGTGTCAACACAACCTGTTTTCGTGAGCTTGGGGGTGCAGAACAATATAGGGCACCATATAGGGCACCAGGCTGCTAAAAGTAGAGTATTATCAGCGATAAAATAAACACATATCTAGATAGCCAAGATGTTACTATTTTCAAAACGAGTAGGATACCATTAGCCCATTCAGCCCTGACGCACTACAGCAGGAGATGGGGCGACTATGATAATTCAAGGTAGTGCCAGATTAGCTTGTCGCCTGCGGCGCCAAGCTAACCTGGCACTGCCCTTAAATTATCATGATCAATCCATCTCCTGCAACTGGTGCATAGTCATTAGATGACACCTCCAAAATTTGGGAAATACGGCCGTCGGGCTGAATGAGTTAAAAAAAAATGTCACGTTTTTCATGAAAATAAATTATTTCTTGTCAGCGTTTTCGTCAGTCTCTTCTTTGAATCATTCAATATTCCATAATTGAGCACGAAGTTAAATCATAATGATCATATTCTTGACATAATGACCCATATTGCGTTAAGTATCAGTCAAACGTGGCCGCCATATCCAAGACAGCCATCTATCATACAATTATAACCTTCGGAAATAGGTCGTTGTGTACAATGTGTAACTACATGGCTAGGAGTCAGTAAATACGAAGGAAAACAACGTGACTATAAACCAGGCGATCATTGTTATCTCCAGCGACTGCCAGTGAGGTGTAACCAGGTGTTAAGGTCAGCTAGAATCATCACGGTACCAATATGACAGTTGTAAAGATATTCGAGGATGCCTTCATTTCGACACAGGACACGTTGCTTTGTCAACTGATCTATCATTTTCCATTGTACATTTATTATCATGTTAGCACCTGCCTCATAAAGATGAGATCTAACACCTTTCCTATTTCTACACAGTTACGTCTGATTTCACCAGTAGTCTGTGTTCAGTCGGCTCATTTGACACGTAACATTCATGTTTTGACACGACAGGATTGACAATTTCTCGTAAAGTGTATCAGCCACATACATATATTTTTGCATAATAGCTGTTCGTGTCAGATTAGGAGTAATCATACTGGCGTCCTCTATTAAAGGTCAAGGTCTTGGGTTCCCCCTAGTATTCTTTTACATTTTTCTTGTAATACTGCTGCGTAAAAGCAAAAGGACCGACGGGTTATTTAAAACATTATTGTCCCCTGACACTGTGCACCGTGGTACTCTACTTCAAGACGGAATATTATCAACTAGAGTTGTGTTGTATCCTACATAATTCACAGACTAACGCTCTGCCAGATGTTTTTCTTTATTCTGACTGACTCCACGGAAAAGCGTGGAAGCATGCAGAGAAGTATCTACCAGCGAGATCTACTACCTCTTACTGCGTTTCACCGCGGCGGCCGTGTTTATGTCGCAAGTACTGACTGGCCCGCCGACCTCAGCTGTTGATAGATATCTCCCAACAAGTGGCGTGCCAGTGAATACGACTGTGTGTATTAATTTTCATTATAGTTGTTTCCCATAATGACATTTAATGTTTAATAGTTGCGACTTTGTCGTACGGTGCCCTGACACGCGCTGTACTATAGCGACGGGCCCCCAGATGCAGTATTGACCGTCGTTTTATGTTACCTAGATGGGAGATCATTTCCGGTATCGACGGTAATTTGTTTCTGTTGTTAACTTGTATTTTCATGTACTAGCTTTAGTCAAGTAGGAACGTAACATAAGAGCATATACTAGTGTGTTCAGGAGACTGCATAGGCCTGTCTTAGCATTTTGTTTTTGTCAGGGAGGTTCGGGTCGGGTTGAGGCCACTGGCGCCGGCCATTAGATGCCTAGGCGACGGGCTTCACCCGTCCAGAGTAATTGTCCATATTGTAGCTCTGCTATTGTAATTTAAGGAATGAGCGAGTGAGTGAATGCGGTGAGCGGCACCTGAGGTGGCAAGACAATTTTTGCTGTGTATGATTTTCTATCACAGCACAATAAAGTCATCTTGAATCTTGAATCTTGAGGTCAAGGTCATAGCTGTGATACGTGTTGGAACCTACTTGCATGCCATATCTATAAAGTTACTGGACAATTCGATCCAAGTAGTTGATGATGACATTGCGTCTTTTAAAAGAAATACCAGAAACCAAAAACTCGCTGTGCTGTAAAGGTCAAGGTCACAGCAACTCTTGCATTGAAACCTTAGTGCACGGGAGAATTTTAAAGATACTGAACTAATTAAAACTAAACTTAAGATAATGACACTACAACTCATAGCAGAATGTTTGATGATCGAATCAGGCTGTTATCCTCAAGGTGAAGGTCATGTATTCCGTATTGGTTTGGCGCATAATAAAACTTGTTGTCTTAAAAGACTTGACTGATTGGATACAGATTTAAGACCACGATACTCCAAATAAAAGTTAAATACCATGAACCAAAATCCGGTCCTTAACCTCAAAGTCAAGCTCACGACTACGTACTATATTTGTTAGAACCTCTGTGCAGTTAATATGTATCCAAACACTAATCCGATTTTTTTTTTAAAGTGGACAAAGTGTCGCACGCATAAAGAGCATCGGTACTTAGCTTACATTGTTCATATGGCATTTGTATAATAACTATAACGAAAAACTGTGGAAGCAATCCCCATTCTTTGAGCTCTCAGCCCTTATCCTCTACTTTTTCGGCGTGTCTGTCTCATTTCACATGGTTGGGCCTAGGTTTCCTTGCACTCAGAATAGTGTTGCAGAAAGTAAACTCAGGGTTGTGGGCTTGACAACGTGTTGTCCTTACCTCATCTGGCAAATTAGATTGCGTACATTTTCACGACTTCCTCTGTCCTTCAGACCTATGAAAAGTCAATTTAAAAATGCATAAAGGGTCTTGTATTTACACTTGTTAGTCAGTCAAAATTACAGTACAACAAACTGTCAAAAACAACCACAACTGTGTCAAGGTTAGCTAATTTTCTAACAGAGACATTACTTGGAAAAATACACTATTTGAAACAGATATGGCTGCTACGTCCTTTACCTTTGACATAGTGACACCATTCTTTAATGAGACGTCTTTTTATGAAAAATTCACGACATACCAAAGTCGAGGCAAACGTATGTACTAGTTTTGCCGGGAGATATCTCTTAAAGAAATAAAGACAAATATATGGCCGCTCTGACCCTTGAAGGTAGAACCTTAATTTTTGTTTATGACACTTTCTTATTTAAAGGACTGTCATCATTTTATGGTTTTTTTTCCGTCTGGAAACATCTAATTTCAGATATATTGCCCGGAAAAGAATGAGTGACTTTTAAAAAATCCGCAACAGCCTTGACCTTCAAATTAGTCACGTCATTCAAGCATAAAACAAATTCTGTTTAACATTCTTATATATACATGTTACGTTTGTTGATTGATTGATTGATGGATTGTACATTGCTTAACCTCCCGACAGCAACAAGGCTTTCTCAGAACGTGCCTGCCTGCTTGTGAAAAAAAAACCAAAAAACAGAATATTAAATGTATGTCGCCAGCCGGTCCAATGCGATAAATAAACCTACGACATGGGGCCTAAATAAAGCTAAGACCATTTAGCAACACACATCCAATATCAAGAGCTACAGGCAGTGCAGACAGTAGGGAGAGTTTTAAAAAGGCAAATACAGGTGAATGGACCAAGGGTAGACAAACACATGCCCCAGAATCGGAAAGGAAACCCACCCTGTGGGGCTGGCCAAGGTGACCCTGAGAACTCAAAAGTAGTTAACCCCACCCAAGTCCCCCAGTGCAGACCCGGGTGGGGGTGTTACGTTTGTGGTCGTGTTATTCTTTGAGAGCATGTATGAGTTAATCATAGGAAAAATCCGACATTCATTTGAGTTATTTTGGGTAAGAATTACGTACCTTTGTTTTAGGATTTATTTTCTTTTGCACGGAGAATTACGAATTCACTTTCTTTTGCACGGAGAATTACGATCAATTTTTGTTGTGACGCGTAGTTTGGTCTACATTAGACTGGAAGGTTCGAGCAAGGTCGCGATCTTTCTAGTGACCTCAGATATGACGTCAATGTGTCGGCTACATAACATCGTAACATTGTATCAAAGATGCCTAAACAGCAGTGGAATTTTGTAGTTCATTCTAGTGAATTCTTTTCATGAATATTAATGAGTTTTGGTTACGTTTTCTTTTCTGATTGGTTGTGTTGTGCGAATTTGCTGGATTATTCTGGATATCTGTAATAGTATAAATGACCGCGTTAGGAAGTATGTGTGTACATTGTATGAGGGACGCAGCGTGTCAAAAGTGTTGATGCATTGTAGAGGAGACATTGTATCAGTGTTGGTACATTTGTGAATGCATTGTGTGGAGATCGCATCGCTGCAATAAAATATTGTTGGAACTGTTACACCTGAGTAGTCTACAACCTTGTGCCACGTGTGACGAGTTGCAGCTGAGTGACGTTTCTTTACAAGAACCCTAAGTGCGTGCGTCTGGTTTGATATAAGATAAAATAAGAGATAAGATAAGATAAACGTTATTGCCATATGCATAAACAATAGGAATTTTTTGCGGCATAACTGACGGGCGTCCATATTAACATCAACAATTAAAACATGCATACATCACAATCAAGAAGACGCTAAAATAACAAAATACACATATGTATAGCAGTCAATCTACTAAGTGTGCACACACATCTAAGTAAGTGAAATAAAATAAATCGATAGCATAATAAACATATTATGACAACAAAGACCGCCAAGTGAGCCGCAACGAAAACCGATTAGCTAAATTCATATCTATTTGTACAACTGTATATCCTGTTTAAGAAGAGGTTTAATGGAACATATAAGAACTATAAACAACTAAGATGGGCTGTAGGTAATTCTGAAGGGACTTTGAGTCAATCTGCTGAGTTAAATCATATCACAGCCACATTAGACAGGGCCTGAACAGCCAAGGGATAAAAGCTCTTCTGAAAACGAGTGATTTTGGCCTTGATGGATCTAAAGCGTAAGCCAGATGGCAAGGGCTCAAATAGGTTATGTGCAGGATGGTGCTCGTCATGTATGATGGAGCTCGCTCTCTTGATGGTGCGTGCATGGTACAGAGATTCCAGCGAGAGGAGATCGCTTCCAACAATATGAGATGCTGTTTAGATCACCCTATTTAGTTTCTTGCGGGCTTCGTCGGTTGCGCTGCCATACTACACCGTCATTGAGAAGGTAAGAATGCTCTCAATGACAGCGCGATAAAACTGCACCATGATCTGTTGTCTGACGCCAAAAGACTTCAACTGCCGAAGAAAAAAACAGGCGCTGCTGGGCTTTCTTTACTAGCTGTTCAATATTATTCTCCCACTTCAGATCGTGCGAGATTAGAATACCCAGTAACTTGAACGTTTCAACAATTTCAGTATCGTTTCCTTGTATGGTTAAGGGAAGGGGGTCAGTTTTCTTTTTCCTGAAATCGATTATCATTTCCTTGGTCTTACTAACATGCAAATCCAGGTTGTTGTCAGAACACCAGCCTACTAACATGTCTACCTCATCCCGATATGCACTCTCGTCATTGTTATGTACAAAACCCTTGACTGTCGTATCACCAGCAAATTTCACTATGCGTGTGCTATCATAGTGGGATTCACAGTCGTGTGTAAAAAGAGAATACAATATTGGGGATAAAACACATCCTTGGGGAGCTCCCGTACTCAAGGTCAAAGACTGGGATACATGTCCACATTGACCAGGAGTAGGGAACTGACACAGCTGAACACAGTTCTGACCGCACGAACCGATCTTGACAATCTGGGGTCTGATTAATAAGAAATCCAGAACCCAGTTACAGATGGACTGTGCGAAGCCAAGGTGCAGCAGCTTTTCATGCAGTTTGGACGGTATGATAGTGTTGATAGCGCTGCTGTAATCAACAAAAAGCAGCCTAACATACGCATTTGGCTTCTCCAGGTGCTGCAGAGTATATTGTTTGTACATTGCTTAACGTCCCGACAGCAACAAGGCTTTCTCAGGACGTGCCTGCACTGCTTGTGAAAAAAAAATAAATAAACAGAACATTGAATGTATGTCGCCAGCCGGTCAAATACGTTAAATAAACCTAACACATGGGGCCTAAATAAAGCTAAGACCATTTAGCAACACACATCCAATATCAAGAGCTACAGGCAGTGCAGACAGTAGGGAGAGTTTTAAAAAGGTAAATACAGGTGAATGGACAAAGGGTAGACAGAAACACATGCCCCAGAATAGAGAGAAAAACCCACCCTGTGGGGCTGACCAGGGTGACCCTGGGAACTAAAAAATACCTAACCCCACCCAAGTCCCCCAGGGCAAACCCGGGTGCAGAGTATAGTGCAGCCCTAGCGACACAGCGTCCTCTACTCAGTGATCGGTTCGCGCGGTAAGCAAACTGATAAGGATCGAAAAGACACACATTTTACATCCCACCGCTGAGAAGCGGATACCCAAAACCTATGGCATAGGGGCCTGAAAATACAAGTAAACCGCTGCGCCACAACTCACTCCAGACAACACCGAAGGGTGGCAATCCAATGCGCAAAAGGCCATCGGGCCGACATCAGCCAGCGTTGGCCAACGGAGGGACGTGCGCGGGCCAACGGTGGCCGTCATCGGCCCGATAGCCTTTTGCGCATTGTGAAGATAGGTCACGACTAAAACTCAGACTGAAGAGGTGGTGCATTACGATTCGGCGACTGGGGCTGTAAACCTTCAAAGCAACCCCACCAGGAACAATCTCAGTAGACATTTTGCTATAAATCTATACCAACCAACAAGATGGGTTGTTTCAAACAGGTTCTACGGTAGTCTCAATAAAGGTACCAAGCTCTTGACGTCACTAATAAACTGAAACCCATTAACCTGCACTGCGCGGGCAGTAGCGACGGTGTCTCATTCATCATCGCCAGCCCACACGAACAGTTTATGACTAGACATAGCCTTCCATCTGCATGCAAGAGGCATAGTCTCGTGAGCCCGTGCAAATGCTGTGGCCCATGAGACTCTATGCCTCTTGCTGGCAGAAAGTGGCCGACCAAACTCTTCACAAAACTGACCCAGAGTTCTATACCTACACCCATAGTGACGACATTAGCTCGAAAGAAGGGGCTTTCAGTGATTTCCTTGTGAATGATCAATCCCTAACCCAGGCCAATATGTCTGCAAGAGACATAGATTCTCATGTGCCCCTGCAGTCGCAGGGGCTCATGAGAATCTATGCTCCCTGCAAATGGAGACTCTCTTTCTTGTCGGCAGAGGCCGGCCCATTGGCATCCACAAGCTGAAGCCGCCAGGGGAGAGAAGCGTTTTTGACTTCCTAATAGCAAAGGCAGAGAATCAACTCGGATAGTAACCTCGGTGAGAAATCGTCCAATAAATTGTCCCGTCCAGACGTTCATGGATGACATTTTCACGGCGATAAAGCCACCACAGGGCTCCTTTTAAACGTTCTCACTTTTGCAGCTCACGGATTATCTAAGGCATTTGCCAGGGACACAAAGGGTCCCCAGCCCAGAGAAACACCAAACCGAGGTCCCAACAAATTGTAAAGTTCGTGAGTTGCGGGGGAAGATAAATGCCTCTTGATGACGCCACTCTGTATGAAGTTTCCTTTGAGGCTGTCCCTATCTTTGACGCTGAATGTACAATGACGTAAAGAAACACAATTTGGGACCATGACCGGGCTAAAATCCTGTCCTCAGCTGCACAAACCAGCTTAAATCTTGCGCACGCCACTGTAAGGTCCTGCCCTATACAGGCCACTATACAAGGTGCTCCGCTATAGCGCAGAACCTTGCTTAGTGGCTTAACTGCGCAGGAGTTACGCTCGCTCATTCAGCTGGCCACTGCGCAGGCCACTACGCAAGGTGCTGCTGTGTGGTACCACCTTAATTGCTTAGCGATGTGCGCGGCAGAATTTTAAGCTCACTCATGCAGCTGGCCCTAAAAGACTTTCAGCTCACTTGGTCTTTAAAGACACTGGTGACACTTAGTGGTTTTTGTCAAAATATTTACAAAGAAAAGAACAATCTGACGGTGGAAAAGAAATAGGCCACATGAATCAATTACTGCCGGAACACGGCAAACAACGGACACCCATCTGCAAGAAATAACAGACTCTAATGAGCCTCCGCAGTGGCGGGGGGCGCATGAGGATCTATGCCTCGTAGTGACATATTATTCTATCATATTCTATCTTCCTGCAGTAGAACGGTCATTTTGGAATTTCGTTCTAAAGCCCATCACTTCCAGTGGACGCAGTTTTTCTTTCTAAACTCTGTGTTAATTCATTCGCGGCCAGCCGCATCCGGATGCGCGGCTTATGCCGCGCATCCGAATGCGGCTGGCCGCGAATGAGTTAAAGTCAACGCCGAACAGACCTGGCAGCCGTTCAAAGTGCTGTCAGCAAGAGGCATAGATATTCATGAGCCCCCGCAACAGCTGGGGCTCATGAGGATCTATGCCTCTTGTCGTTGGGTGCTGTTTAATTCGTCTCGTCAGCGAACTGGTTTGAAAGGACGAACCATCCACTTCACGAACCTAGTACACAATACTTCGCCGAAGCTTCGCGAACATGGGTTCACATTCGCTCCATGTTGGTTGGTTGGTTGGTTACTGGTTCGGGGTTTAACGTCCACGGCACCGAAGTGATAATGGACGGCCCTGACGAGTGGGTTGTGGGGGGGGGGGGGAGGGGACAGGGAAATCTATTGAGAAGAACCTGGACACTGATCAATTCAGGCGCACTGTGACTGTGCCATTTTGATTTACATTCGTTCCATGTGTTCTAGGAGTTAGTGGCCGGCATGGTCGTAGCTTTCGTCTGATTGGCTGAAAACGAGACCAAGCCTGAAACCGAAACATAAAAACCTTTACAAATGGAAGATCGTCGCCTGCACTTAAACGTCTAATTATATAAATCGTATGATTCGGTTCGTGTTACAGAATTTGAACGCGCATACTGTCGTCCGCATCACATATCTATTAACGGGGCCATCACGAAAGCGTTTCCAAGCGGCTGTCTCGGTTTAAGAAAAGAACTGCTCCAGCGTCTTTGGCGAATTTTAACTCTTTGCGTGTCGGTAGGAAGGAATCATCGCGACAATAATCGCTACTGAGACGCAAAGGGTTAAGTGTCTGTGAACTAGGTCCGCGATGTCGACAGACGTTAGTCGGTTAGGAACGGGCTTAACTCATTCAGCCCCAAGGCCGTATTTCCCATAATTTTGGAGGCGTCATCTAACGACTATGCACAATTGCAGGAGATGGATCGACCATGATAATTCAAGGGTAGTGCCTGATTATCTTGGCGCCTGTCGGCGCCAAGATAATCTGGCACTACCCTTGAATTATCATGGTCGATCCATCTTCTGCTATGGCGCGTCGAAGCTGAATGTGTTAACGGTTTCGTAGTTTCACTTGTGGCTATTGACAGTCGACAGATTAAACACAATGTAAAAAACACCGTGGTCCATTTCAAACCCAGATAAGAATCAACACGTTCGATCGCTGCCGAGGACAACTGAACACCACAGACTGCAAGAGGTATAGATCCTCATGGGTCCCCGCGGGTGAGGAGGCTCGTGAGGGCCATTGCCTCTTGCTGACACTTTGAATCGTGTTTTTGGGGACTGCTGGGCTCTTTTGAAGCTGAATGAACGAAGATTGCAGACACACAACCTGCGTCAACTGGAAGTGGTTAACTCTTTCGAGACGTGCCGCATCCGAAGCCGCGAATCCGGATGCGGCACGTCTCGAAAGAGTTAAAACAGTCGACGCTTATCTAGCACCTGCTGTAAAGGACATAGATTCTCATCAGACCCTGCAGTGGAAAGGGCTCTTGAGAATCCGCGGCTCTTGCTGGCAATGGGTCCCATTTGCATTCTCTGATCGAGCGGTCAAAAGTAAAACAGCGACTTTAAACGTAAGTTACGAAAACAGACCAAAATTCTACTGCAAGCGGCACAGATGTTCATGACACCCTAAAAGCCGCAGAGTCTCATGACAATCTATACCTCCTGTTGGCAACTACACCATTTGCACCGTCAGACTGAGTTATACAAGTTAATTCTGGTTCCAAGTCACGACAACAGACGTAAGCCATCGTTACACAACATGGGCCATGTTCCGACAAGTCTTACCAAACACAATCAACAACCGCAAACATTCACACAGATGTCATACAAGAAAACAGCAAGCGATCCCTAGTTCTCGACTAATCATACTATCTCTATCCAAAATAGACACAGCATTCAAACGAATACCTTGCCCTGACTTAGCGCTATACAGCTCCGAACCGCACCACATACAATAGTCAGGTTTCGTTTACGCCGAACCACTCCCTGCAACGAACGAGATGATGATGAAATGTTTTAGGAAAACAGAAAATAGAGGTTGAAACCCTTTTAAGTTAGAAACATGAAACACGACGTTTCGGATCAAAGATGCTTCTTCTCGGTGTTTCTAATATAAAGGGTTTTCAACCTCTATTTTCTTTCACCAAAAAAACTTGCGGCAACAGTTTTACTACATTTTGATGAAATGTTTTAGTTACAGCATAAACTTCTAGGCGAAACGAATCTCTTGCAAACTGTCCTGTTACAAAACGAACATTAAAAGCAATGAGTAAGAGGAACAGAATAAATCAAAAATAAATATATAAACTGAAAGAAAGAAAACAAAATGTACAAAAGCAATGCAAATAATGTGCACACATATCAATAACAGTGAATATTAAAAAAAATTGTAGTCCGTTAGCAAGTTACTGTAACAAGATGTAATACAAACGAGTTTTAAAGGTACTACAGTCAAAAATGGATTTACTTCGAGGCGATAGTTAGTACCAGGCTTTGGTACCTGAGAACGAAAGGCTGGTTGTTTTTTAACATAACTATCTAGTCTGGCCCATGGTATCTGTAACAAACTGTTCCTCGACAGCGAAGTTAAGCGCTGACCATTAGCATAGACAACACTCCAGACATCTCCAACACGCATAGATCCTATTAGACCGGAGGGCCCATGAGGCTATATGGCTGTGGATGACACCAAGGGCAATACCTGACGTCAGTAAGCGAACCAAGGGCTGTTTCATTCGTAACTGACCGTGAGAACCGTGAGAACCGTGAGATCTGTATTTTCTATAAAAGCCCCCAGGAGTGCACTGGAACATCATCAACGTAGACACCGACAACCAGAAACATGAAGCTTGTTTTCATTGCGCTCGCTCTCATCTTCGCTGTGGCCAGTAAGTTTGTGTTTATATTTTCCATTGTGTCGTATTGTTCCTTTCTCCAGACAATTTCTGGGTGCTAAAATTTCCAACAAAATGGGTTCTCGTTGTTTATCCTGCATTAACTAACATATCCCTATCCATCTTTTCGCAAGGCGAGTGAGCAGGCACAATAAATGGAAGTGTTCTTATTGCCTTCACCTTTTCAGTAAGAGGGAAAAGTGCAGAAAAGTCTTTCATTGTGCAACATTTAACTCATTCAGCCTGACGGCCGTATTTCCCAAATTTTGGAGGCGTCATCTAATGACTATGCACAAGTTGCAGGAGATAGATCGACCATAATAATTCAAGGGTAGTGTCAGATTAGATGGGAGGCCGACAGGCGTCAAGCACTACACTTGAATTATCATGGTCGATCCATCTCCTGCTGTAGTGATGCAGGGCTGAATGGGTTAAACTTCAGAAATAAACAAATATCAACCCATTTGAACCAACGGCCGCATTTTCCAAATTTGGGAGGTGACACCTAACGCCTACGTACCAGTTGCAAGAGAATGATCCACCATAATTCAGGCGCCACGCTAAGGTGACCTTTCCCTGGAATTGTTATGGTTTGATCCATCTCCTGCTATAGTGCGTTGGGGCTAAGTTAGTTACTTTAGTCCACTTGTGCAGCATCATTGTGAGACATTTATAAAGGAGACATTGTGAATTAATGAAGCTTTCTTGCTTGGAGGAGGCCGCTCCAAAGCCTGCTCTTTACCGTAACCCATTGAGCCCTGACGCACTACAGCAGGAGATGGATCGACCATGATAATTCAAGGGTAGTGCCAGATTAGCTTGGCGCCGACAGGCGCCAAGCTAATCTGGCACTACCCTTGAATTATCATAGTCGATCATTCTCATTCAACAGGAGCATAGTCGTTAGATGACGCCTCCACAATTTGGGGAAACACGGCCGTCGGGCTGAATGAGATAACGGGCTTATTATTTATTTATTATTATCTATTTATTATTTATCTGTTCATTTATTTATAACAATCGATTCCACTCATATCGAAGTGGCAGAGCGCGCTAATTTGTACTGGCAACCACATGTTAACCCTGAGGCTGTCGGCAGCGTTTTTTTTTTTTCGTCTTGATTCCTGCAGGAATCAACGCGACGAAACCTCTACCGACAGCCAAAGGGTTAACAATTCGACTTGTTGTCTACTGTACTGGCGTGCGCACGTGCGTGCGTGCGTGAAGTGCGTGCGTGTGTGTGACAGCGACTAGAGCCCGAGTTTGAGGACGGACGGACAAGTTCGAAATTGTATGATATTGTCCCTAAAAGAATAATCCCGATGTAGTTTTTTTTTTTATTATTAAGACGCTCATTGGCGAGAAAATGGCCGTTAACAAAAACCGGTTGATCCACACTGGAGTCCGTATTTTTTCTTATTTTTACTAGCTATTTTGCATATAGCTAGATAAAAGGGAGATATTGAATGACTGCGTTAACCAGCATTGTACTTCTAGAACTTTTTCAATGATAATTAAATATTTTTGAAAAAAGAATATTTTCACGTTTTGGGGCATTAATTTCACGAATTATTTTGGGATTAATCTTAAAAACAATAGACTACGAAAAATAACCCAATCTTCTTATTAATAATCGCATGATTTTTCGTATACGGTATTTACATAAGCCTACAGTTTGTCTCGGCTGTCGGGTACGATTAGGTCAATTGTGACCTGTATGCCCTAGGTGTGAAAATCAGACAGTTTTCTGCACCGCTTTTTCCGAGTCATTTGTAAAACAGCTAAAATCACTTTAATTTTTCTTTTACGAAAAAAAAATCTTTTCATTATAAACAGTATTTGCATAAGCCTGCTGTTTGTCCCGGCTCTGGGGTAGGATTGGGTCAAATTGTGACCTGAAAGCTCTAGGTGTGAAAATCAGCAAGAAAATTGCAAAGTTTGATCCTCTATAATACGTCAAATGTTAGTACTGCGATGAGTAACGTATAAGATCGAGTCGTCACTGTCAACACGGCGTCGTGAGACTAATGATGCCATGACGTGTAACTTGAAGTGACGTCTTTCGCTGCTCGTGCTATGATTCTTCTTCAGAATAGCTATGCTACACCAGGACACAGAGGTTACGAATGGCGGGAATCACCGTGTGTCCGTCTTTATTTGTGTCTAGCAGCGTGTGTGGATCAGAGGGTGGGTTAGAGTAGAAGGAGATGTATTCCTGTCGCTACACGAGCCCACAGAACGTACTAATGGAGGGAAGCGCCGTATGTTCGTTTATATTTGTGTGCACCGACGTGTGTGTTGATCAGAGTTGGCTTAGAGAGGACGGAAATGGTTCAGCATAATAAGCCTAAAAATATGAACAACTCTGAATGTTCCTAAAAGATAAACGCATGTGAGCTCTAAACAATACGGTAGACTTTGGGATGAAATCCTCATCTTGATTTTTAGCTGCTCAGGTGCCAGATCACTGCAACAACTTTGCTGCGTGTGACACTATCACTGGACCGTGCTCTTCTGCCGACGACACATCATGCGGAGCTGACGCTCACTGCTGTGTTCCAGCCCATGGCTGTCATTCCCACTGCGAGCATATCCACAAGTGAAGGACTACAACTGTCTTTCACACCTGATGTGATTTTGTGATTTTCATGAAAATTTGTGGGTGAGGGGTTGGGGACAGAAAATGCCTACAGTGTAGACTGTTGGATTTGCGATGAATTGTGACATTGTGAGTTTGAGAATTGATGAAGAAGATATGAATATAAAATGTAGAAATGCTATTTGGCTCTGCCTTTAAAATTCTTTAAATAATTATGTGTATATGCGTCATTTTGGTATGCATGTTTTGTGTTTAGGCGTGTGTGTGTGTGTGTGTGTGTGTGTGTGTGTGTGTGTGTGTGTGTGTGTGTGTGTGTGTGTGTGTGTGTGTGTGTGTACAAATCCAAACCAAAAGTTGACTGCCAGGCGTGTAAAAAAAATAACCTGCAATTAAAGGAAACACGCTTTGGAAGTACGAGCAGAAAGGGGATCACTTCAGTAAACTGTTTGTGCTCGTCCTTTCAAAACATGTTTCATTTCTTGGTTACTGTTTTTGTGCTAGTCCTGCTTCTTTCTGTTTCGTGAGTGCGTCTGTAACAGCTAGCACGCACGTTACACCGTCAGTATGATTCCCACAAGCCAAAGATCCTCATAGTCTAGGCAAAACCGCCATGAAAAGTTCATTATTCTGCTTATCCAACCATAAGGGCCTGACGATGGCGCTTTGACTAAATGCAAATCCGCTGCGCCACAGCATCTAGCTCAATTTATAAAACAACATGTATTATGAATTGAGCTAGATGCGGTAGCGCGCACGCGGTGGCGCAGCGGATTTGCATTTAGTCAAAGCACCATCGTCAGGCCCCTATGTATTCAACTTACAAACACCAAATGTTTCGCCATACCGAGCCAGCAATGCACCAATGATGAAACGATTAGGATATCATCGAGGTTTTGCTTTGGAACCGTTAAAAAAATCGTTTGTGACGTCATCTCTGGAATGGCCATTTTATTTGATGAGTTTGATTATTGTGGAATATGAATATACTTGCTTACACGAATTCAAATGGCCGCGATTTTCAAGACGGTCAGTGTCAACACAACCTGTTTTCGTGAGCTTGGGGGTGCAGAACAATATAGGGCACCATATAGGGCACCAGGCTGCTAAAAGTATAGTATTATCAGCGATAAAATAAACACATATCTAGATAGCCAAGATGTTACTATTTTCAAAACGAGTAGGATACCATTAGCCCATTCAGCCCTGACGCACTACAGCAGGAGATGGGTCGACTATGATAATTCAAGGTAGTGCCAGATTAGCTTGGCGCCTGCGGCGCCAAGCTAACCTGGCACTGCCCTTAAATTATCATGATCAATCCATCTCCTGCAACTGGTGTATAGTCATTAGATGACACCTCCAAAATTTGGGAAATACGGCCGTCGGGCTGAATGAGTTAAAAAAAAATGTCACGTTTTTCATGAAAATAAATTATTTCTTGTCAGCGTTTTCGTCAGTCTCTTCTTTGAATCATTCAATATTCCATAATTGAGCACGAAGTTAAATCATAATGATCATATTCTTGACATAATGACCCATATTGCGTTAAGTATCAGTCAAACGTGGCCGCCATATCCCAGACAGCCATCTATCATACAATTATAACCTTAGGACATAGGTCGGTGTGTACAATGTGTAACTACATGGCTAGGAGTCAGTAAATACGAAGGAAAACAACGTGACTATAAACCAGGCGATCATTGTTATCTCCAGCGACTGCCAGTGAGGTGTATCTAGGTGTTAAGGTCAGCTAGAATCATCACGGTACCAATATGACAGGGCTAAAGATATTCGAGGATGCCTTCATTACCACACAGGACACGTTACTTTGTCAACTGATCTATCATTTTCCATTGTACATTTATTATCATGTTAGCACCTGCCTCATAAAGATGAGATCCAACACCTTTCCTATTTCTACACAGTTACGTCTGATTTCACCAGTAGTCTGTGTTCAGTCGGCTCATTTGACACGTAACATTCATGTTTTTACACGACAGGATTGACAATTTCTCGTAAAGTGTATCAGCCACATACATATATTTTTGCATAATAGCTGTTCGTCTTATTAACAGATTAGGAGCAATCATACTGGCGTCCTCTATTAAAGGTCAAGGTCTTGGGTGCCCCCTAGTATTTTTTTTTTACATTTTTCTTGTAATACTGCTGCCTGAACGCAAAAGGACCGACGGGTTATTTAAAACATTATTGTCGCCTGACACTGTGCACCGTGGTACTCTACTTCAAGACGGAATATTACCAACTAGAGTTGTGTTGTATCCTACATAATTCACAGACTAACGCTCTGCCAGATGTTTTTCTTTATTCTGACTGACTCCACGGAAAAGCGTGGAAGCATGCAGAGAAGTATCTACCAGCGAGATCTACTACCTCTTACTGCGTTTCACCGCAGCGGCCGTGTTTATGTCGCAAGTACTGACTGGCCCGCCGACTTCAGCTGTTGATAGATATTTCCCAACAAGTGGCGTGCCAGTAAATACGACTGTGTATTAATGTTCATTATAGTTGTTTCCATAATGTAATATAGCGACTGGCCCCCAGGTGCAGTTTTGACCGTCGTTTTATGTTACCTAGATGGGACTGGATCATTTCCGGTATCGACGGTAATTTGTTTCTGTTGTTAACTTGTATTTTCATGTACTAGCTTTAGTCAAGTAGGAACATAACATAAGAGCATATACTAGTGTGTTCAGGAGACTGCATAGGCCTGTCTTAGCATTTTCTTGGCGACGGGCTTCGCCCGTCCCGAGTCATTGTCCATCTTGTAGCTCTGTTATTGTAATTTGTGGAATGAGCGAGTGAGTGAATGCGGTGAGCGGCACCTGAGGTGGCAAGACAATTTTTGCTGTGTATGATTTTCTATCACAGCACAATAAAGTCATCTTGAATCTTGAGGTCAAGGTCATAGCTGTGATACGTGTTGGAACCTACTTGCATGCCATATCTATAAAGTTACTGGACAATTCGATTCAAATAGTTGATGATGACATTGCGTCTTTTAAAAGAAATACCAGAAACCAAAAACTTGCTGTGCTGTAAAGGTCAAGGTCTTAGCAACTATTGTATTGAAACCTTAGTGCACGGGAGAATTTTAAAGATACTGAACTAATTAAAACTAAACTTAAGATAATGACACTACAACTCATAGCAGAATGTTTGATGATCGAATCAGGCTGTTATCCTCAAGGTGAAGGTCATGTATTCCGTATTGGTTTGGCGCATAATCAAACTTGTTCTCTTAAAAGACTTGACTGATTGGATACAGATTTAAGACCACGATACTCCAAATAAAAGTTAATACCATGAACCAAAATCAGGTCCTTAACCTCAAAGTCAAGGTCACAACTACTTACCATATTTGTTAGAACCTCTGTGCAGTTAATATGTATCCAAACACTAATCCGATTTTTTTTAATGTGGACAAAGTGTCGCACACAAAAAGAACATCGGTACTTAGCTTACATTGTTCATATGGCATTTGTATAATAACTATAACGAAAAACTATGGAAGCAATCCCCATTCTTTGAGCTCTCAGCCCTTACCCTCTACTTTTTCAGCGTGTCTGTCTCATTTCACATGGTTGGGCCTAGGTTTCCTTGCACTCAGAATAGTGTTGTAGAAAGTAAACTCAGGGTTGTGGGCTTGACAACGTGTTGTCCTTACCTCATCTGGCAAATTAGATTGCGTATATTTTCACGACTTCCTCTGTCCTTCAGACCTATGAAAAGTCAATTTAAAAATGCATAAAGGGTCTTGTATTTACACTTGTTAGCCAGTCAAAATTACAGTACAACAAACTGTCAAAAACAACCACAACTGTGTCAAGGTTAGCTAATTTTCTAACAGAGACATTACTTGGAAAAATACACTATTTGAAACAGATATGGCTGCTACGTCCTTTACCTTTGACATAGTGACACCATTCTTTAATGAGACGTCTTTTTATGAAAAATTCACGACATACCAAAGTCGAGGCAAACATATGTACTAGTTTTGGAGATATCTCTTAAAGAAATAAAGACAAATATATGGCCGCCCTGACCCTTGAAGGTAGAACCTTCCTTTTTGTTTATGACACTTTCTTATTTAAAGGACTGTCATCATTTTATGGTTTTTTTCCGTCTGGAAACATCTAATTTCAGATATATTGCCCGGAAAAGAATGAGTGACTTTTAAAAAATCCGCAACAGCCTTGACCTTCAAATTAGTCACGTCATTCAAGCATAAAACAAATTATGTTTAACATTCTTATATATACATGTTACGTTTGTTGATTGATTGATTGATTGATTGTACATTGCTTAACCTCCCGACAGCAACAAGGCTTTCTCAGAACGTGCCTGCCTGCTTGTGAAAAAAAAAAACTAAACAGAATATTGAATTATGTCGCCAGCCGGTCCAATACGATAAATAAACCTACGACATGGGGCCTAAATAAAGCTAAGACCATTTAGCAACACACATCCAATATCAAGAGCTACAGGCAGTGCAGACAGTAGGGAGAGTTTTAAAAAGGCAAATACAGGTGAATGGACCAAGGGTAGGCAAACACATGCCCCAGAATCGGAAAGGAAACCCACCCTGTGGGGCTGACCAGGGTGACCCTGAGAACTCAAAAGTAGTTAACCCCACCCAAGTCCCCCAAGGCAGACCCGGGTGGGGGTGTTACGTTTGTGGTCGTGTGTCACGTAACGGATGTGACATGTTGTTTTATTTTTTCGTCAAGTCGTTTTTTTGTTAATAAATGTAGATCGCCGAATTCTGTAAATAGCCTTAGTTTAGGGAAGTTAATAAATGTAGTGTGAGCGTAATCGTAAAGCCCGTGCAGCAAGCTTAACAGTGAGCGAGTACAGCGGTTGCACGCTTTAGCCAAGTAGCTTTAACCGAACAGTGTTCAGAAGTAAAGTTAAACTGCAAGGTAGCAGAAGGATATTACAGTCAGTCAGCGGAGTTAGCCAGCGAAGTGAGAGTCTGGGTCAGGGTGCGGCCTCGTTTGGAGCCCTTGACAAGCTGTGTGAGGGTTGTTTTACCCTCCCTGCAAGACCACGGCCAGTGTTCCTGGGTGTGGGTGTCCCGAGAGACTTGTGACCACAGCTGCTACTCACCAGAAGACCCCTCCGGTTCGTCTTCGTCTTGTTTTGTCTCGTCCTGCCGGAGGACTCACCAGTGACAGGTATTTACTCATGCCATTTTCCCCAGTTAGCTGCTGTGCTCTCGGGTGTGTGAATGTGTATATAGGTGCGGAAGGGTATGTTCGTCTAGTTTTTTAGTGACGTTTTAATCGAGTCTTTAACCATGGTTTTTAGGTTGGGTTGTAATGTGGTGGGTGTCGGATTTAGTTGTTTATATTCGGCTGTCGCCGAGTGAGTATATTTAAAGGGCCATGTTGTAAAACGAATTAAAGTGGGTATCCTTTCAAATATATTGGTATTAAGTCCTAGATGTAATGTAATAAGATTGTCACGTTGGGTGGTTGCTGGTGATTATTTCATATCTTTGTATGTACATCGGGATATTTTGATAATGTTGGTTTTAGCAGTGGCAATGTTATTATACAAAAGTGGTTGTGCTAGCCTAATGTTAGTGTAATGGAATAGTGCAGACCTGGCGAATGTTGAATGTACATAGGAAGCTTTCATATCCATGATTGTATATTTAATATGGCCAAGGCGGGTATTAGGGTGAGACGAGACACAACTCACGTGGTTTGTGAGTAGGTGCGTGTCAAATAGGCCAGAATTAACTGTGTTGGCACTTTGACTGACAATGCGCCCTTTTCCAGTGCACTGGCTTCGAAGACTGGCTTCGAAGACTGGCTTCGAAGATTTTGTCGTTCTTCGATCTCATCCACGACCAACGGTGACGCATCATCGGGAGTCGGAACGCCTTCGCTAGCCGGTCCTGTTGGACAAGTACGTTGGCTACATCAGGCTGATTCTACGTTCTGAGCGTCGGTCACAGGCGTGCGTGGGCAAGCACGGCTAGGGTGCTCTGCGGTCTAGGGGTACTCTTACGTTACGAGCCACCCTGTCTAGTGTGGGACAGAGGACACTGTACAGAGACAGAGTACCCGCCTTGTATAGCCGTTGGCCATATTAGTCATTATCACCTGTTAGTCATATTCACCTGTTAGTCATATTCACCTGTTAGTCATTTTCGTCTGTTAGTCATATTCACCTGTTAGTCATATTCACCTGTTAGTCATTTTCACTTGTTAGTCATTTTTTATATGTTAATCTTTTTTAAGTGTTAATACGTTATGAGTGCATGCGTGGGTATGTGTGAGTGTGTGGGGCGTTAGTGGGTTGGGGTGGGGGTTAGAGTAAGAGTGGGTAATAAAAGGATTTGTTTGTTGTTTATCACTGGCGTTGTGTGATTTATTTAGAGTGGGTGGGTTTTCTCGAGTGTCAGCACTCATATTGTCCACGGCGCCCTGACTCCGTCAGGCGTGTCGTGACATATTTGGTGGCAGCGGTGGGATAAGGATTAGGGGGAGGTAACGGATTAGGTAGATTAGGGTATTTTTGTGCGCCAGTGACCGTTTGTTCGTGTTGTGGTACGAGTAAGATTTAGCGGGCGGTTGGCGGGAGTGGGGGCGTATTGCGCCAGGGGCCACGGCCAGAGAGTGCAGTGCGCATAAACGGGGGGTGGCATGAGTGGTTGCCTCTCATTACTCAGGTACCGAGTGGTGAGGACCCTTCGGCTCTTGTCACTGTCTAGTCCTTATTCGTTGTTTGTATTCTGTGTATTTATTTGTTTTGTTTTTTCTTTGTCAGGGGTCCTGCTGGGGAGCAGTTGTCGTCGCTGCCTCCGGGACACCCACATCAGGATGCCCCCTAAACGGGATACCAGGGCCACCCGTGCCACGTCGGGGCACGACCCTGAGTCCGAGGGTGGTGGTGCAGGGGATGAGGGTCCAGGAGAGAGAGGAGCCACTTTGGCCACTCCCTCTCGGAAGGAAACGGTGGTGAGTACCCTTACCCGTACTCTCACTGCAGCAGGACTGACACCCAGTAGGGATCAGGAAAGTAAAGAGGGGTTAGGGGTGATAGTAAACCCATATGAGCAGTATAAAGTGATAGGAGAGGGCCTAGGACTTAGTGGGGGAGCTCTAACCCAGTTCATCCTGTCCGAAGTTAGGAGAGAGGAAGAAAAACGGGAACGTGACCTAGAGCGTAGGGCGTTAGAGAGGCGGTTCCAGATGGACCGCGAGGCAGTAGAGAAGCAGCTCCAGATGGCTGAGCAGGCTAGGCGGGATGACTTAGCATTGACCGAACGTAAGCTAGCTGCCGCGGAACGAGCACGGAAAGAAGAGCTAGCTGCCGCGGAACAAGCACGGAAAGAAGAGCTCGTCGCGGCCGAAACGCGGCTTAGGTTACAGTTAGCAGCATCGGAAAAGAAGTCAGTTACGGAGTCTAGTCAGCATTACTCGCTCAAGATGCGTCCGTTAGAGGATAAGGAAGATGTGGAATCTTACCTTCAGCTCTTTGAGAGAGTAGCCGAAACCCAGGGGTGGCCGAAAGAGGTATGGGGGATCAGGTTAGCACCTCTATTGCAGGGGGAGGCCCGTGATGCATACCTTAGGCTGACCGTAGAGCAAGGGAAAGATTTTGAGGTGGTGAGGGAGACCTTACTGAGAAGATTTAGGCGTGACGCTGAATATTACAGACGCCAGTTTCGCGAAGCCAGAAAGGAAGGTCCCGAAACGTTTCCCCAGTTGTTCGTTAGGTTAAAGACCTCAGTCAAGCGTTGGTTCACTTTAGCCCATAAGAACATAGAGGACGTAGAACAAGTGCTAGACATGTTTCTGTCTGAGCAACTTTATGCTATTATGAATGCAGACCTTGAAATGTTCGTTAGGGAAAAACGTCCTAGGAATGGTGAAGAGGCCGCGGAGCTAGCGCAGCTCCATATCGACACCAAACGGGCAGTCTCGCGTCCATTGGGTGGGGGGCCGATTCGTCCGCCGTTCAAGAAGGACAAAGGGTCGAATAAACCCCCTGAGACCAAAGCAGAACATAGGACAGAACCAGCTAGTTCAGGCAGAGGGACTGGTGAACGGCTGTGTTTTAAGTGTAACAAACCAGGGCACTTAGCAAGGAACTGTCAGAGTAAGGCGTCAGTTAACCAAGTCACCATTGCTCCTGAGACAGTAGCCGTAATGACAGAGCCCGTGACCGTAGGGATGCGGACGATCCGGCCCTACGACCCGTGGAGTAAGGGATTAGCCAAGGGAGAGGAAGTTCGTATCATGCGTGATACCGGCGCAGACATGGGTGCGATCGCCGCCAAGTGGATAGAACCCAGGGATTTTACAGGTCGGTTCATCGACGTCAATCCCGTCGACCATACTAAGTCCGATAAGTATCCGACTGCGTGGGTTGAAATCGATTCCCCATTCGTGCGAGGGACGATCGAACTTATCGTAATGGAGCGCATGGGACCAGACGTAATCCTAGGAAACTGGGTGACTTTTTCAGACGGGAAACGTAGTCCCGTATCCATTGATGCCAGTGAGTGTGCTATGGCAGCAGCAGTCCAAACTCGAGCTCAGATTCAGAGAGAAAAGGAGGGAGAGAGCGCGCTTAAAGTCGTTAAGCAGGCCGATCTCAATGTGACTCCTGCCCAACTGATAGAGTGGCAGAACCAGGACGAAACTCTAGCTCGCGCTAGGAAGTTGGCCGAAGAGGGCCGAGCAATTCCGTCAGGGAAAAGTCTGATAGAATTTTGCAGGAGGAAGGGAATTCTGTATCGGGTCTATAGCAAAGGAGGCAGCCAAATGTCCCAGTTAGTCGTCCCGAAGCCTTTGAGGGAGACTGTAATGCGTTTAGCGCATGACCCACCGATGGGGGGGGGGGGGGGGCATTTGGGAGGCAAGAGAACCCGGGAACGCATTTGGGGTACTTTCTATTGGCCGGGGCTGGGTGCTCAAGTTCGCAGGTACTGTGAGTCGTGCGAACAATGTCAGAAAGTAGTACCAAGAGGGAGAGTACCACGGGTTCCTATGCAACAGCTTCCGCTAGTAGAAGAACCATTTCAGAGAGTAGCGGTAGACATTGTGGGGCCTATTGCTCCAGCTTCCGACAGAGGAAACCGGTTCATTCTCGTGACCGTCGATTACGCCACTCGATACCCCGAAGCAGTACCTTTAAAGGGGATCGAAGCAGAAAGGGTCGCTGAGGCATTGTTAGAAATCTGGTCTAGGGTGGGAATTCCGAGGGAGGTGCTCACCGACCAAGGGTCCCAGTTCACTTCACAAGTGATGTCTGAAGTCAACCGTTTGCTGTGCATACAAGGCAAGTGTACTACTCCTTACCATCCGCAGGCAAATGGCCTAGTCGAACGTTTCAACGGTACCTTGGTGTCCATGTTGAAGAAGTTAGCTAGCGAGCAACCTCGATGTTGGGACAGATACATTCCCTCATTGCTGTTTGCGTACAGGGAGGTTCCTCAGGAATCGACGGGGTTCGCGCCGTTCGAGTTATTGTACGGCAAGACTGTAAGGGGGCCCATGTCAGTTCTACGTGATCTGTGGACGAAAGAGCAGATGGGAGAAGAGGTGAGAGATGCAAGCCAGTACGTAGTAGATTTACGGAATCGCATTGAAGAGACGTGCAGGTTAGCGCAACAGAATCTGAAGCTAGCTTCGAAAAAGCAGAAACAGCACTTTGACCGCAGAGCCAAACCACGCAGTTTTAGTGCAGGAGACAAGGTTTTGTTGTTACTTCCAGTTAAACACAACAAGCTGGAGATGGCTTGGCAGGGACCATTCGAAGTTCTAGAGAGAGTCGGAGAGTGTGACTACAGGGTACGGGTGGGCAGTAAAAATAAACTGTACCATGCAAATCTGTTGAAAAAGTTCCAAGAACGAGTGTCAGTAGCTACAGTAGTGATAGATGAGGAGGACGAAGATGAGGGGGGAGAGGCATTCAGGGCGGTAAAGGAAGTACCTACCATTCCTTTAGTAGCGTCTGAAGGACCCTCTGACGTCCATCTTGATCCTAACTGTCCAGAGATCCATTCTAGTGTAGAAGCTCTGACTGTCCAGTTTAAGGATATTTTGACAGATTATCCGTTGGGGACGACACTAGACTCATGTGAAATCCATTTGACTGATGAAGTGCCGGTGAGAACGAAGCAATATCCTCTACCTCATTCTCAACTAGAGGTAGTGAAAGCCGAAGTAGATGCTATGCTAGAGATGGGAGTAATCGAGAGAGCCAATTCCCCATACAGCTCACCGATCGTCTTGGTGAAGAAGAAAGATGGCACTGTTAGGTTTTGCGTGGGCTTTAGAAAACTGAACCAAAAGGTCGTGTTCGATGCGGAGCCAATGCCTGACGTGGAGTACCTATTTTCCTTACTGTCCAAGGCTAAGTACTTAAGTAAGTTAGACCTAGCTAAAGGCTACTGGCAGGTACCCATGTTAGAGAGCGACAAACCGAAAACTGCTTTCACCACACCGGCAGGGCAATTTCAGTGGAAAGTAATGCCTTTCGGGTTAAAGACGGCAGGGGCAATCTTTTCCCGAATGATGAGGAGGTTACTAGAACCTTTGCGTTTGACGGAAGTTAGCAATTTCATGGACGATGTCATGATTGCTTCCTCCACTAAAGAACGTCACTTACAGTGTATTGCCCAGCTCTTTGGTAGGCTAAGAGAGGTCCAGTTGGCAGCCAGCTGCCGAAATCATGTCGGGACTTTTCATTAACAGGACCACAAACCCAATCGTCCTTTTAGGAACGGTCCCGTAAACAACGCCAGTCAAATGGAATTCATGACGGGCTCGCAGAAGGAATTTACAGGGACGGCAGCTAAAGTCCCAACTATTTATATACTAGTGACCTTGACTTATTTTTTGGGGGGAAGCCCTCCCAATGCGCATGCGCAGCCTCTAGTTTTGTCCTACGGGCATCTGGAAATCATCGTTGAGGGGTCGGCATAACTGCAACTGACCCAGGAAGTTTGCATAACTTTCATTGACCATGTACACCGATGGGTATAACCCAAACCCACCGTTGTCGGAGAGACATAGATCCTCATACTATGGGAGCCTACTACGTACTCCTTACCTAACTGGAAAAAGGAATTTAAAGAACAAACAAAATCGTGGAAGCGAAATCAGATTTGTTAAAAACGCTGAACACAGTATTGTACACAGGATATATATGCGCATGATTACTTAGGCTGGGGGCATAGCTACCCCTATGCCACTGACCGTGCATCGCACTACGACTTTCAGAGTGGTAGAAAGGTGGTTGTAACAGTACGTAGCTACGAAAGTCAGCCTGACATGATTCGCCACATCCACTTCGTCTTTTACCGCATCAATTATATCAAAAATCTGTTGACGCGTAAATCTAAACTTCGTGTGCAGCTTTACGTCGTCGTAGTGGTCCAAAGGGTTAGTTCTATCCCTGAAAATGCGGTCCCTCCTTCTCAATTGTGCTCGATGAATAGCCAGCAGTAAGGGCTCAGCCATCTTGGAATACGACTTGGAACGGGACTTTAGCTAAGTTAAAGGAGGGGTGTTGTGCCTCTAACTTACGGGCCCTTAGATGACGTCAGTCGGGACAACAAGTGCTTCATGAATCCCATTGGAATCGCTTTATCGGGTCGGTAGGAAATAACAGGCCGATAGATACCTAAAAGTCCCGTCATGATTTCGGCTCCAGACCTACAAAGTGTTACTTGGGGTTCAAGCAGTTGGAATATCTGGGGCATACAGTGGGTAACGGTCAGATAAAACCAGAGGGAGACAAGATGCAGCGGATAAAAGACGCGCCGCGACCACAAACAAAGAAACAAGTCAGATCGTTTCTTGGGTTGGCAAATTATTACCGCCGGTTCGTTCCTAGCTTTGCGGCCATAGCAGCCCCACTAACCGACCTGACCAAGGGAGGGAAAACTGGACAGATCGGTTGGAACGATGCATGTGAGACAGCATTTGAGACGCTGAAGGCGCGACTGTGTTCAGGTCCTGCGTGCTCATTGCCAGACTTCGATCGTCTCTTCGTGTTGCAGACAGATGCGTCCGAAGGGGGTGTAGGAGCCGTATTATGTCAGGACCATGGTAACGGTTTACAGCCTGTTGCATGCGCGAGCAAGAAACTATCCAAAGCAGAGCGTAACTACTCCACCATCGAAAAGGAGTGTCTTGCAATCGTGTGGGGAATTCAAAAATTCCGTCAGTATCTGTATGGTAGGACATTCGTCGTACAGACCGACCATAGACCATTGCAGTACTTGCAACAAGCTAAATCCACAAACAGTCGACTGATGAGGTGGGCTTTGCAGTTGCAGCCATTTTCCATTAGAGTGGAAAGCATAGCCGGTAGAGTAAATGTTCCTGCTGACTTTTTGAGTAGGACAGGGTGGTAGAAACCGTAAATGTGGAAGCAGTATTGGGACAGTCATATAGGAATCAAACCCGGGTGTTTGATCTGGGAGGGGGGTATGTCACGTAACGGATGTGACATGTTGTTTTATTTTTTCGTCAAGTCGTTTTTTTGTTAATAAATGTAGATCGCCGAATTCTGTAAATAGCCTTAGTTTAGGGAAGTTAATAAATGTAGTGTGAGCGTAATCGTAAAGCCCGTGCAGCAAGCTTAACAGTGAGCGAGTACAGCGGTTGCACGCTTTAGCCAAGTAGCTTTAACCGAACAGTGTTCAGAAGTAAAGTTAAACTGCAAGGTAGCAGAAGGATATTACAGTCAGTCAGCGGAGTTAGCCAGCGAAGTGAGAGTCTGGGTCAGGGTGCGGCCTCGTTTGGAGCCCTTGACAAGCTGTGTGAGGGTTGTTTTACCCTCCCTGCAAGACCACGGCCAGTGTTCCTGGGTGTGGGTGTCCCGAGAGACTTGTGACCACGGCTGCTACTCACCAGAAGACCCCTCCGGCTCGTCTTCGTCTTGTTTTGTCTCGTCCTGCCGGAGGACTCACCAGTGACAGGTATTTACTCATGCCATTTTCCCCAGTTAGCTGCTGTGCTCTCGGGTGTGTGAATGTGTATATAGGTGCGGAAGGGTATGTTCGTCTAGTTTTTTAGTGACGTTTTAATCGAGTCTTTAACCATGGTTTTTAGGTTGGGTTGTAATGTGGTGGGTGTCGGATTTAGTTGTTTATATTCGGCTGTCGCCGAGTGAGTATATTTAAAGGGCCATGTTGTAAAACGAATTAAAGTGGGTATCCTTTCAAATATATTGGTATTAAGTCCTAGATGTAATGTAATAAGATTGTCACGTTGGGTAGTTGCTGGTGATTATTTCATATCTTTGTATGTACATCGGGATATTTTGATAATGTTGGTTTTAGCAGTGGCAATGTTATTATACAAAAGTGGTTGTGCTAGCCTAATGTTAGTGTAATGGAATAGTGCAGACCTGGCGAATGTTGAATGTACATAGGAAGCTTTCATATCCATGATTGTATATTTAATATGGCCAAGGCGGGTATTAGGGTGAGACGAGACACAACTCACGTGGTTTGTGAGTAGGTGCGTGTCAAATAGGCCAGAATTAACTGTGTTGGCACTTTGACTGACAATGCGCCCTTTTCCAGTGCACTGGCTTCGAAGACTGGCTTCGAAGATTTCGTCGTTCTTCGATCTCATCCACGACCAACGGTGACGCATCATCGGGAGTCGGAACGCCTTCGCTAGCCGGTCCTGTTGGACAAGTACGTTGGCTACATCAGGCTGATTCTACGTTCTGAGCGTCGGTCACAGGCGTGCGTGGGCAAGCACGGCTAGGGTGCTCTGCGGTCTAGGGGTACTCTTACGATACGAGCCACCCTGTCTAGTGTGGGACAGAGGACACTGTACAGAGACAGAGTACCCGCCTTGTATAGCCGTTGGCCATATTAGTCATTATCACCTGTTAGTCATATTCACCTGTTAGTCATATTCACCTGTTAGTCATTTTCGTCTGTTAGTCATATTCACCTGTTAGTCATATTCACCTGTTAGTCATTTTCACTTGTTAGTCATTTTTTATATGTTAATCTTTTTTAAGTGTTAATACGTTATGAGTGCATGCGTGGGTATGTGTGAGTGTGTGGGGCGTTAGTGGGTTGGGGTGGGGGTTAGAGTAAGAGTGGGTAATAAAAGGATTTGTTTGTTGTTTATCACTGGCGTTGTGTGATTTATTTAGAGTGGGTGGGTTTTCTCGAGTGTCAGCACTCATATTGTCCACGGCGCCCTGACTCCGTCAGGCGTGTCGTGACATCGTGTTATTCTTTGAGAACATGTATGAGTTAATCATAGGAAAAATCCGACATTCATTTGAGTTATTTTGGGTAAGAATTACGTACCTTTGTTTTAGGATTTATTTTCTTTTGCACGGAGAATTACGAATTCACTTTCTTTTGCACGGAGAATTACGATCAATTTTTGTTGTGACGCGTAGTTTGGTCTACATTAGACTGGAAGGTTCGAGCAGGGTCTCGATCTTTCTAGTGACCTCAGATATGACGTCAATGTGTCGGCTACATAACATCGTAACATTGTATCAAAGATGCCTAAACAGTAGTGGAATTTTGTAGTTCATTCTAGTGAATTCTTTTCATGAATATTAATGAGTTTTGGTTACGTTTTCTTTTCTGATTGCTTGTGTTGAGCGAATTTGCTGGATTATTCTGGATATCTGTTAATAGTATAAATGACCGTGTTAGGAAGTATGTGTGTACATTGTATGAGGGACGCAGTGTGTCAAAAGTGTTGATGCATTGTAGAGGAGACATTGTATCAGTGTTGGTACATTTGTGAATGCATTGTGTGGAGATCGCATCGCTGCAATAAAATATTGTTGGAACTGTTACACCTGAGTAGTCTACAACCTTGTGCCACGTGTGACGAGTTGCACCTGAGTGACGTTTCTTTACAAGAACCCTACGTGCGTGCGTCTGGTTTGATATAAGATAAAATAAGAGATAAGATAAGATAAACGTTATTGCCATATGCATAAACAATAGGAATATTTTGCGGCATAACTGACGGGCGTCCATATTAACATCAACACATAAAACATACATACATCACAATCAAGAAGACGCTAAAATAACAAAATACACATATGTATAGCAGTCAATCTACTAAGTGTGCACACACATCTAAGTAAGTGAAATAAAATAAATCTATAGCATAATAAACATATTATGACAAGAAAGACCGCCAAGTGAGCCGCAACGAAAACAGATTAGCTAAATTCATATCTATTTGTACAACTGTATATCCTGTTTAAGAAGAGGTTTAATGGAACATATAAGAACTATAAACAACTAAGACGGGCTGTAGGTAATTCTAAAGGGACTTTGAGTCAATCTGCTGAGTTAAATCATATCACAGCCACATTAGACAGGGCCTGAACAGCCAAGGGATAAAAGCTCCTCTGAAAACGAGTGGTTTTGGCCTTGATGGATCTAAAGCGTAAGCCAGATGGCAAGGGCTCGAACAGGGTATGTGCAGGATGGTGCTCGTCATGTATGATGGCCGAGCTCGCTCTCTTGATGGTGCGTGCGTGGTACAGAGATTCCAGCGAGATGAGATCGCTTCCAACAATATGAGATGCTGTTTAGATCACCCTATTTGGTTTCTTGCGGGCTTCGTCGGTTGCGCTGCCATACTACACGTCATTGAGAAGGTAAAAATGCTCTCAATGGCAGCGCGGTAAAACTGCACCAAGATCTGCTGACTGACGCCAAAAGACTTCAACCGCCGAAGAAAAAAACAGGCGCTGCTGGGCTTCTTTACTAGCTGTTTAATATTCTTTTCCCACTTCGGATCGTGCGAGATTAGAATACCCAGGAACTTGAACGTTTCAACAAATTCAATATAGTTTCCTTGGATGGTTAAGGGAAGGGGGTCAGTTTTCTTTTTCCTGAAATCGATTATCATTTCCTTGGTCTTACCAACATGCAAATCCAGGTTGTTGTCAGAACACCAGCCTACTAACATGTCTACCTCATCCCGATATGCACTCTCGTCATTGTTATGTACAAAACCCTTGACTGTCGTATCACCAGCAAATTTCACTATGCGTGTGCTATCATAGTGGGATACACAGTCGTGTGTAAAAAGAGAATACAACAATGGGGATAAAACACATCCTTGGGGAGCTCCTGTACTCAAGGTCAAAGACTGGGATACATGTCCACATTGACACAGCTGAACACAGTTCTGACCCCACGAACCGATCTTGACAATCTGGGGTCTGTTTAACAAGAAATCCAGAACCCAGTTACAGATGGACTGTGCGAAGCCAAGGTGCAGCAGCTTTCCATGCAGTTTGGTTAGTTAGTTATTTGGGTTTAACGCCGAGCAGGCGACTAAGGCCATCTCACGGGATGGGTAAAAATCTGGTCAGCCAGACTAAAAGCAAGGTCTTAAGACAAGATGTAAATATAGCTTAAAAATGTCAGGCTAAAATGTCGCACATGTCTTTAAAAGAAACGTCTACAGACTCTCAAAATGGGCAAATAATAAAATTCACAGTCTATGAATGCTCAGATCTTGTCAAAAATATTGCATTCTCTCAATAAATTGAAGATTTTCAAAACCTTCAAGGAGTCTGCTGTGAAGTGTTTATATCTCGTGTCAATTAGATCAGCACAATACAGCAAAAAGTGTCGAACAGAAAACTGCTCATCACAGGCAAAACACCAAGGACGCTCATCCTGTTTAAATAAGTACGAGTTATTAGGGTTTAACGCCGAGCAGGCGACTAAGGCCATCTCACGGCGGGATGGGTAAAAATCTGGTCAGCCAGACTAAAAGCAAGGTCTTAAGACAAGATGTAAATATAGATTAAAAATCTCAGGCTAAAATGTCGCACATGTCTGTAAAAGAAATGTCTACAGACTCTCAAAAAGGGCAAATAAAAAAGATTCACATAGTCTATGAATGCTCAAATCTTGTTAAAAATATTGCATGCTCGCAAAAAATTGAAGATTTTGTCCGGGGGAACATCCCGGAACAAAACCTTCAAGGAGTCTGCTGTAAAGTGTTTATATCTGGTGTCAATTAGGTCAGCACAATACAGCAAAAAGTGTCGAACAGAAAACTGCTCATCACAGGCAAAACACCATGGACGCACATCCCGTTTAAGTAAGTAAGAGTGCGTAACATACGTGTGCCCGATGTGGAGCCGAGCAAGGACAGTCTCCTCACGGCGGCTGCCGCAGCGGAAAGGTAGACTGTCAGACAACTTAGGAAGAGCTTCATGAAGCTTGTTCCCTTCCTCTTTGTCCCACTCGAACTGCCACTCGCGGGCCACGTACGCACTAATCACAGGTTTAAAATCACTATAGACAGTCTGTGTGTCAGGGACAGGGTCACTGCGGGCACTGTTGGCAGCAGAATCTGCGATTCTGTTGCCTTCGATGCCCACATGGCCTGGGACCCAAATAAAAATGATGTCATAATATTCCTTCATCAAGTCCGCGTAGAGCTCTCTAATCTGCACCAGCAGTGGATGGTCTGTTCCCGCGCCCTGAAGGGCCTGCAGGGCAGAAAGAGAGTCAGACAGAATCAGGAAGTTCCTTTCCCGAGATTGATAGGCATGCTTGAGTGCTAGCAGAATGGCCTGCAGTTCTGCACTAAATACAGAGGAATGGTCAGGTAGACGGAGCTTAAATGGGCGTCTAGGATGGCGAGAGGACACTGCAGCCGCAGCCACTCTTCCATCCTCAGACTTGGACCCATCCGTATAAAGACGACAATAGCCAGGAAAAATTGAAAGGAGTTCATTGAGGCTCTGTTGGTATATGGCTGGTGGAGTACAATCCTTCTTGTGGGCAGTCAAGTCCAGCAAGATGTCAGGAACTGGTAGTAGCCAGGGTGGAGTGACGTGTTGCAGAGATTCCGAAACTTTGTCCAGGTCCACTCCGGCCGCCTGCAGATGAGGTCGGACACGGAAGGAAAGTGGACGGACAGCTCCCGGATGGGCATCGTAAATCTCTGCAAACGACGGGTTAAAAACACAATCATAGGCAGGATTTTCTGGATGGGCCTTCAGCTTCAGAACGTAGCTGAGCATGAGGCGGATGCGGCGGAGCCTGAGAGAAGGCTCCCCTGCCTCTGCATACAGACTAGGAACTGGAGATGTCCTGAAGGCTCCCAGACATATGCGCAGACCTTGATGGTGAATTGTGTTCAGACGCTGCAGAACAGACTTGGAAGCCGAGCCATATACCACAGAGCCGTAATCCAGTTTGGACCGAACAAGGGCCCGGTACAGTCGAAGTAAGACGATGCGGTCTGCACCCCAGTCAGTACGACCAACGACACGAAGAATGTCGAGGGCCTTCCAACAAGAGGTTCTAAGGTAGTTAACATGGTTGCAGAACGTCAATCTTTTGTCAAAGATGACCCCCAAAAACTTTGCCTCTTCGGCCACCTTAATTGGCACACCAGCAATGCTCAGACTAGGTTCTGGAAAAAATTTCGTCTGGTTAGTAAAATGCACACAGACTGTCTTGGAGGGCGAGAATCTGAATCCATTGAGAGACACCCACCCCTGGATTCGATCAACACACAGCTGCAAGCGCCTCCCAAGGGACGCAAGTCCTCGACCTCGTGCACACAAAGCAAAGTCGTCCACAAACAAAGAGCATTCAGAATCATCCTTGACGGCCTTTACAATGTTATTTATTTTAATGCTAAATAAAACAGGAGATAGAATACTGCCCTGCGGGACACCCATCTCCTGTTCAAAGGAGTCGGAGAGGGTGGAGCCCACACGGACATGGAACGACCTGTTGGACAAAAAATTTTGAATAAAAACGGGCAGATGCCCTTTAAAACCCATGTCCGACAAATCAGACATTATACCATGCTTCCAGGTAGTGTCATATGCCTTTTCAAGATCAAAGAAAATTGCATAGACATGCTGCTTGTTGACAAAAGCATCTCGGAGAAAAGACTCAAAGCGGACTAGATGGTCAGTTGTACTACGGAAGCGCCGGAAACCGCACTGGAGGTCTGTGATGAGACCCTGTGACTCAAGATGCCACACCAGTCGGGCGTTGACCAAGCGTTCCATAGTTTTACATAAACATGATGTCAAAGCTATTGGCCGGTAGTTGCCCGGGTCGGAAGGATCCTTACCCGGCTTGGGAATTGGCACAACCACAGCCTGGCGCCAAGATGGCGGAAAATGACCGGTTATCCAGATATGGTTAAAGGCCTTGAGAAGTACAAGGAGTGAATCCTCAGGCAGATGTGTTATGAGCTGATAATGGATGGTATCTAATCCAGCAGCAGAGTCAGTACATTTCTGCAAGGCTTGCTGCAATTCCGAAAACGTAAAAGGGGCATTATAGTCTTCCAAGTTATCCGATATAAAATCACAAGCACAAGATTCTCGCTTCTCCTTCTCTCTCTCTGGAAGAAAGGTGAATAATGCTCTGTTGAAGAATTATGGGCAATGGTGGAGGCAAGCAAATTGGCCACAGCCTTTTTATCTGTGACCAAACTGGCACCATCTCTAAGATGGCCGACAGAAGCCGAGCCACCCCTGCCCCTAATTCTTCGAACAGCCTTCCAGACTTTTTGGGACGGAGTCCTAGAAGATAAAGATGAGACGAAGCGTCTCCAGGAAGCACGGCGTTCACGTTTAAAAATGTAACGGGCTTTCGCCCGCTGTCTTTTAAAGGTTAAAATATTTGCTTGCGACGGATTACGAAAAGCACGTCGCTGAGCAGATTTGCGCATTGTTTGGGCCTTGCGGCACTCTTCATTGAACCATGGTACTCTCGGCTTCCGAGGGAGTGATGTGGAAGTTCTAGGGATGGTTTCACCTGCAACCTCCAACAAAATAGAAGTAAAACAAGAAAAAGGTTCTTCAGCTGACATGACCACCTCCTCTGTAAGACGAGACTGACAGAGAGAGGCAAACAGAGACCAGTTAGCTTTCTTGAGATTCCAGCGCCCCACCGGCGAATCCTCCTCACAGCTGACCGATGACAGGACTACTGGGAAGTGGTCACTACCACACAGGTCGTCGTGAACCTTCCAGTCAAAGTCCAGCATGAGAGAAGGATCACACACAGTGAGGTCTAGAACAGAACTAGATCCGGAACCTGAGTTAGAGTATGTAGGTGAGCCATCGTTAAAAACACATAGGTTAAGTTGAGAAAAAACATCTTCTAACATCTGACCTCTGCCATCATAGTGGTCACTACCCCAAAGGTGAGCATGACCGTTAAAATCCCCCATGAGAATAAAGGGAGGGGGCAGTTGATCTACTAAGTTAAAAATATCATTGCTACAGACCCGCAGTGATGGTGGCAGGTAAATACTACATATGGTTATGGTCTTTTTTAAGGTAACCCGAGCAGCGACAGCCTGAAGACAGGTGTCGATGCTAACGGGGCTACATAAAATTTGGCTACTAATGAGAAGAGCCGCTCCACCCGAGCGCCTCTCCGAATCAGAGCCTTTATGTATAACATTAAAACCATTAAAAGACACAGGGTCAGAAGTCTTCAGGTAAGTCTCCTGAAGAGATATGACTGAGGGGTTATAGAACTTGACTAAAAGACGTAATTCCTCAAAGTTAGCTCGAAAACCACGACAATTCCACTGAAGCAAAGAGTCCATGATTAAGTCTGATCTGGGGGTAAGGAGTTTTTCCCCCCTTTTTCCTTTACCTTGGAAGGAGTTGAAGAAACAGAGGGGGGCCGGCTCCCGGGCCTCCTCTGGTTCTTCGGAGAGGAAGGGGTGGAGCTGCCGCAGCATCAGCAACAACAACTTCCACTCCCTCCATCCGCTCCTCCAGTGCAGCATATTTGTTTTGAAGGGGCACATCTGTGTTCCCCTTCTGGGCCCGTGCGCACAGCGGTCCCATAGATTTCTTAGACTTCTGGTCCTGGGCAGCGTTCCTGCCGCTAGAGTTAGCGGCCTTAGAAGGCTGACCAGAGCCAGAAGCCTTTGGAGTTGACTGACTAACAGGTTTGGGTGGGGGCTGAGGCTTAGGGGCAACAGAAGGCGGCACAACCGGACCGGCAGTGTCCGCCTTCTGCGTTCCCTGGCTCCTTGTCACCACCGGAGGAGGGTTACTCTCCAGGGGCGAGATGAGCCGAGGCTCCGCCCCCAACCAAGAAGTTGGGGTCTGACATGAAAAGTCTTTGGTGGGGCGCTTGCCTGCCACCGCTGCACTAAAAGTATACACTGAGGTGTTAGAGGTTGGGGCAGCCGCAGCTGCACCAGGGCCTTCAACCAGTTTTTTTGGCATCCAGAAAGGACAGCCCCTTCTCCACACGCACCTGCTGAATCTTGCACTCGGATATCCAACGATGGCATTTCTTATCCGAAGCCATATGCGCCCCCTGGCAATTCACACACAGGGGGGTGGCTGTGCAGGACTCAGCAGAGTGTCCGGGCCTAGTGCAACGGGCGCATGAAGCCTCTGCCTGACGGCATGTCTTCTGCCCATGGCCATACTTTTGGCACTTAAAGCACCGGAGGGGAAGAGGGACGTACTTTTTCACTCTCAGGGAGTAGTAACCTCCCCAGATGGTAGTAGGAGGGGTGGGGGTGCCAAACGTCAGGATGATGGTAGGGAGACGGATCTCCCCACCACCTCGCTTGGAAGCGAAGCGCCTGACGCAAGTCACCCCCTGAGACTTAAGGTTCCTTACAAGTTCATCTTCTGACAGTTCTGCCAAAGCTTGATCTTTGATTACGCCTCTTGACGAATTCATAGTTTTGTGGGGTGTGACTTCCACAGGAGTGTCTCCGATGGAAGAGAGCCCCAGTAGCCCGCTGGAGTGTGCCCGAGTACGGCACTCCACCAGCAAGTCACCAGACCTGAGGCGCTGGGCGTCAGGCCTGCCAACACGGCTCCTGAGGGTCTCCCCCACCAGAAAAGGATGCCGCTTGGTAACTGGTTTCTCCTTCACCTTGCTATGGACAATGAGGAAGCGAGGCCATACGGCCGACGCCTGAGGCGTCGCTTCCTCACAGTCTGAATCACTGTCATGTGCAATGTCGGTGTCTATGCGCCGTTTCTGTGCTAGTTTTGGTTTTTTGGTTGTATCCATATTATATTAGTAGAGATATTCATCCCCCGGGGGTCCCCGCCCGCCACCGAGCCCAACAAGGGAAAGTGCAACTGTCGGCGGGTCTCCAGCCGACGCACAATGGAGACTGCCCGAAAGATATACTCAAGGGGGTAAGCCCGATTGAACCGTTTGAGCCACCGCCTTCTATCACACCGTTGAATGCAGGGGAATACTGGCGTAAAGCACCTAATCAGCAGCAGAAGCTATAGCATGGTGCTCCGTATAGCAACCCGCATGTCAACAGTGGGATAGGGCTCAACGTGACAAGAGCCGATTGACTAGGCCGGTACGACTAGCCTCCCGTTTAGGTAGAAGTCAAGGCCGAAGTGGAGTGTTGGCACCAGTGAGCCGCAGCCCAAAGGGAACCTCAGCCACCAGGATCCTCTTCTCCCCCGACACGGGTCTCCAAGCACGGCAAACACTTGGGATCCAAAGGACCAAAAAGTCACGAGTATTTTTAAGGACCAATCCAACATGGTACGACCTAGGTTAGCACAGCTCCTTAAAAACCGGACCAGTGAAAAGGCTGAACAACATATCTGCTGACATCAAGTCCTAATCCTGGACAAAGATGGCACCCGTCCGCTAGCCCACTCAGTCAGGGACTGAGCGGACTACCCACCTACGCCACGTGGAGGCCGGTGCCGGATAGGCTTTAAATAAGTACGAGTGCGTAACATACGTGTGCCCGATGTGGAGCCGAGTAAGGACAGTCTCCTCACGGCGGCTGCCGCAGCGGAAAGGTAGACTGTCGGACACCGTAGGAAGAGCTTCATGCAGCTTGTTCCCTTCCTCTTTGTCCCACTCGGACTGCCACTCGCGGGCTATGTACGCACTAATCACAGGTTTAAAATCACTATAAACAGTCTGTGTGTCAGGGACAGGATCACTGCGGGCACTGTTGGCAGCAGAATCTGCGATTCTGTTGCCTTCGATCCCCACATGGCCCGGGACCCAAAATAAAAATGATGTCATAATATTCCTTCATCAAGTCTGCGTAGAGCTCTCTAATCTGCACCAGCAGTGGGTATTCATGCAGTTTGGATGGTATGATAGTGTTGAATGCGCTGCTGTAATCAACAAAAAGCAGCCTAACATACTCATTTGGCTTCTCTAGATGCTGCAGAATATAGTGCAGTCCTAGCGACACAGCGTCCTCTACTGATCGGTTCGCGCGGTAAGCAAACTGATAAGGATCGAGGGAGGGGGCATGACAGACTTGATGTGCTGCAGAATCAGCCGCTCGAGTGTTTTCATTATGACGGAGGTCAATGCCACAGGCCTGTAGTCGTTAAGGGTAGTGATGGTTGCCTTTTTTGGTACGGGGATAATGGTTGACGTTTTGAGACAGTGTGGAACCTTGCATGCTTGTAATGACCAGTTAAATATGACTGTGAGAACGCCCGAGAGCTGGTCGGCACAGTAACGCAAATGGCCAGGAGAAATTACTACGACTACGACTACCACGTAACAACACATAACATTTCAAGCAAACAGTCTTGGTCGTTTTACAGATGTCAAATAGAAAGACTAAGAACAAATATTGTTACCGTGACCTTGACCTCAGAGATAGCAACTTAATACTTGTCTTTGACACTTTCTTTTACATACTGACCCTTTTCAGCTAACATTTGAGGCAAATCTCTCCAATTGTTTAGGGATATTGGATGGGCACATACAAAGCACGTGAAAGTAAACATAGCTGCCGCGGCCAACCGGGAAGGTCGTGGCAAAATGTTTGCATCGAATATTTTCTTGCATGGTTATAATTATATCAACATACAACATTTCAAGCAATTCATTTGAGTAATTTCTGAGAAATTACATAAAGGAGAAAAAGGCAATTCCGGCAGCTGTCACGTTGATCTTAGCGATAAGCGACTTTACCTGTTCAACTGACACACTAGTTGACCAAGGACTGTCATCAGTTTAAGTTTCGGCTGAATCAATCTCATGGTTTCAGAAAAGATTGCCTTGACAATAAAAGAAAATGAAGACTATGTAACTTACTATATACTTAGTCAGACTTAACCATTTGCCATAATTATCGAAATTTAGGCACGTTTGTATAAGGTATATGGTTATGTGTCATATCGTAATTGACTTCTCGCAACCGTCACCTTTTTTAGAGCTCATTCCGTTTGGTGTGTTCAAACGGGTTTCAGTTACCATCGACTGTCACAATGCCAACTTTAAAGTACGCGGTTGAAACAGTCTCAGAGAAAACACCTGCATCGTTTACCGTCGTCAAAAACGGTATGACCTCAACATATTCTACCCGTACCTAGGACCCAAATCCCCAAATTTTAAAGTTGCCCTCTGAAGTACTGCATTACAGTTCTAGAGACAGATTGAACATGATAGTTCAAGGGTGGTGCCAGGATAGCTTGGCGCCTATGGGCGCCAAGCTATTTTGGCACCACCCTTGTACTATCATGTTGGATCCATGTCTTGCTGTGGTGTGTCCGGGCTGAATGAGTAAATAACTGCAATTAACGGACAGACCGATGTACAAACGGACAAAACGTGTGTATAACTTACATACACTCACATTGTCATCCAATTCTAACAAAACACATTTAAATTTATTTACACATTTATAAAATACGGATTAGCTCCAATTCTTATAAAGCTTAAAAGTGCCTAACAGAGTTATCTCATCATTTTTAACGGTCACACAAAACTGAATCGTCAAGTTTTAAAAAAAAAAAAAGTATCCCACAAAGGGGCAATTCCAATTTGCGCCAATGGAACATGCATTACAAACCGTACCTGCCTGCCAAATTTAGTAAGTCTGGGACAAGTGTACAGTAGGTCTTGCCTTAACTATCGCAACAAATTCGGCTTTTTATGGCAAGTGCCCGTGCCAACTTGACCCATTCAGCCCTGACGCAATACAGCAGGAGATGAATCAACCATGATAATTAAAGGGTAGTGCCAGATTAGCTTAGCGACTGTCGGCGCCACGCTAATCTGGCACTGCAATTGAATTATCATGGTCGATCCATCTCTTGCAACTGGTGCACAGTCTTTAGATGACGCTTCCAAAATTTTGGAAATAAAGCTGAATGAGTTAAGGCAAATCATCCGGAGGCCCTCCCCTATAGTGTGTCATTGTACTGTTCGCTGACGCAGTGGCACTACTGTTTTGTCTTTTGGACACATTTGGCCCTTTGGCTGTCGGTAGCGACTTTGTCAAGGTGATACAATGAAAAAACCACTACCGACAGCCATCAGGGCGACGAACTCTGCACACGTCGAGAGACGACGCAAGAAATGTAACCCACTTAGGCGCAACACCCTGCTGCAGGAGATGGATTGACCATGATAATTCAAGAGTAGTGTCATATTAGCTTGGCGCCGTCAGACGCCAAGCTAGATCTGGCACTACCCTTAAAATTCCATGGTCGATCTGTCCCCTGTAACTGGTATACATGGGTTAGATAACACCTCCAAATTTGTGTGCTGCCATGAGGTTAAATATGTTAGCTCATTCCAGGCGGCAACGCTATACGACATGTTCGCAGTTATTCTTGCGAGTGACCTTGAATGAGTTGACTTCTTCTTTTTTTTTCGGCCTTCCTAACTTCATGCCCATCCTACTCCCGCAACTCCTGCAAGTGGTGCGCAGCGGACGATTTATAACCCCTGCAATGCCAGTGGATGCAGATTGTGCTTCTGAAATCATTAATTTAACTCACGGCAAAGAGCACCAGCCGTCCAAGGAGCATAGATACAAAGTGGGGTAAGCAAGAGACATGGATCCTCATGAGCCCCCGCAAATGCGGGGGTCCATGAGGATCTATGTCTCTTGCCGTTAGATTGTATTCACGTTCTCTCGGCAGTGAAGGGGTTAGGTACTGCGCAACAGATTTAAAAACAACCTAGTGAAAGGAATCAAATCAATGACTCGCACAAAATGGCCATTCATGCAACACTATACAAATACACACTATCCCTTAATCAGAAGTAAGTCAGGCTACACCACGCAGATCACGGATCCTGCAGTTTAGTCAGCGCATTCCGTATCAAGAGGGATAGTCTCTTGAGCGCCTTCAGCCGCCAAGACTCATTAGGATTATGTCTTTCGCTAGCAGGGAGAGGCCTCACCTACATCCCTATTTTCTGGTATCCGCCTGTAGTTAATCCTTTGCGTTTCGGTAGCGTTTTTAAGTCTCTTTTATTTATAGAAGAAACTTTTTAGGATGGGTCGCGGTGGGGTGAATTTAATAACATGCCCATGACGACACAGGCGTGCTGATCTAATAATATGACAACTAAAGTAACCAGATACAAATTACGTCATATCTATTTACGCCAACCTCGCTGCTGAACGCACTTTTGACGCGAAACGCCGTATGTGTATATGTGCACGTGTGTGTGTGTGTGTGTGTGTGTGTGTGTGTGTGTGTGTGTGTGTGTGTGTGTGTGTGTGTGTGTGTGTGTGTGTGTGTGTGTGTGTTCGTATGTTCGTATGTATGTAAACACGAGAATCTCCGATATTCGTGTACGTACAAGCTTAAAACTTGGGCAAGTGCTTTGTTTAAGGGGACTGCCTCCGAGCATATTAAAATTGGATGTCTCATTGAAAGGTTACAAAACCGTTTATAGAACGTCGGTTGTGCCACATTAGAGTCCGTAATCTTTGTCATATTCACTTGAAATTTTGGATACAGCTAGAGTGAAGAAAGACATCGGATGAGTTCGTTAGCTAGCTTTGCATCTTTTGAACTTTTTAAAATAACAATTAAATCTATGCAGAAAACAAAATTAAAAGTAAAAACGCCGACTTATGGAGAAAATCAGACAGTGACGGTGACGTAAAAGCAGCAAAACTCCGTCACCACGCAATACTCTAGATATGATGCTCTCTCTCTCTCTCTCTCTCTCTCTCTCTCTCTCTCTCTCTCTCTCTCTCTCTCTCTCTCTCTCTCTCTCTCTCTCTCCTCTCTCTCTCTCTCTCTCTCTCTCTCTCTCTCTCTCTCTCTCTATCTCTATCTATCTATCTATCTCTTACACACACACACCCACACACATCCACACACACATACGCGCGCGCGCACGCACGCACACATCGACGCACGACCAAAAGAGCATGCGCGTGTACAGTAGAATATCATGTGTCAAAGTAAAGTCAACCTCACTTCACACAAATTACAGCAAGACTGAAATTGTATCGTGAAATTCTAGTTTTATCACCATTTTTCTTAAGTCTAAAAGGCAAAGTGAAACTCTTATCACGTAAAATATAAAATTACGTATACAAAAAAAAAAAAAAAAATGTCAGGACAAATTACGTTTTTCAAACCAATGACGCGTATGCAATGTGCCCTTTATAGAGCTCACTGACGCAATTGCAAATCTGCGAGGCTTTTTTTCAAATGGAGATATTTCAACATGAGAATCAGGTCAAAGACAGCAGGTGTACCCTTGACAGCGAGGACAGCTCGCATATAAAAGGACTTTGTGGGTTATGGCGCTCATATAAAAGTGACTTTGTGGGTTATGGCTCATCCCATCTTGTTTTTGTTGTGATAATTCATACACAAAGGGTTAAACCGACCTTTTGAGTTTTCGATATGATACTTGGAACTACCCAGTCGATCAAACAAAGCGTCCCATATGTTTCTGCTTGGATGTGTTTCGACTAGAAGGGATCGAAATCTGAGTTAAGGAATAACTTCTATTGCACAGTGCTGCGTCTCCTTGAAGTTGCATTAAACAAAAGTCAAATTATATATCCCATTTTCTTAACTCATTCTACCCCAACACCGAAATTCCAAATAGTTTGCCGTTGTCCTCTGAAGACTGCATTGCAGTGCAGGACACAGGTCGACCATGATGGTTCAAGGGTGATGCCAGAATAGCTTGGCGCCCATAGGCGCCAAGCTATTCTGGCATCACCCTTGAACTATCTTGGTCGATTCTCATCTTGCTGTGGTGTGTCTGGGGTAGAATGAGTTAAACACGCCTGAGGCTTCACCTCACCTATTTTGTATTATCACACAAGTACCAACAAGGGTCTGGCCTTGAACGAAAATTGTCAGAGCCCATCCCACACAATCAGTTTCGGCGCAGTTGTTTTGCTGCTGTAAAAAAAAAAAAAAAAAAAAAGTAAAAAACAAAACAAATCAAAACAAACAACAAAAAAACCCGCTACCCAACTGCAAGAGGTATAGATCCTCATGAGCCCAGACAGCTGCGGGGGCTCATGAGGATTTATGCCGCTGCTGACATCACTTTGTGTTAATGTTCCATGGACGGCTGGGGAACGTTTGATTTTAAATTTCAAAAACACTATATGCGTCCGCTGACAGTGAAGACACTGCTTTGCAGTAACTCTGAGAAAGAAATGTGTAGCTAGTCTCAGTAGCATTGGGTGGGGTTGGGGAGAGCTGGGAAGTGCAAGGTACGGTACGGCACGTTATGGCCTTGTACGGCTTCTCCTTGGTCTCTGTAACCACAACCGTGGGCTATCTGGCTGTGGATGTGGATGACACCAAGGGCAATACCTGACGTCAGTAAGTGGATCAAGGGCTGTTTCATTCGTGACTGACCTTGAGAACCCTGAGATCTGTATTTTTTTATAAAAGCCCCCAGGAGTGCACTGGAACATCATCAACGGAGACACCGACAACCAGAAACATGAAGCTTGTTTTCATTGCACTCGCCCTCATCATCGCTGTGGCCAGTAAGTTTGTGTTTATATTTTCCATTATATCGTATTGTTGCTTTCTCCAGACAACTTCTGGGTGCTAAAATTCCCACCAAGATGGCTTCTCAATGTGTGTCCTTTTGGCATTAACTTGGCAATGTTTGTTCTGTTTGCATTAACTAACATATTCCTATCCATCTTTTCACCTGTCGAGTGAGCAGGCACAAGAAATCGAAGTGTCCTTATAGCCTTCACCTTCTTATTAACTGATTCAGTCCCGACAAACCACAGCAAGATATGGATTGACCATGACAGTTCAAGGGTGATGCCAGAATAGTTTGGCGCCTACAGGCGCCAAGCTATTCTGGCACCACCCTTGAACTATCATGGTCGATCTGTCTCCTGAATTGAAATGCAGTCCTCATGAGGACAACTCCAAAATGTGGGGATTTCGTACCTGGGACACGATTGTTTAAAGTAGAAAAAGAGCAGACAAGTCATTCTGCGACATGAAAACCTCATAAATAAACGAATATTAAGTTAGTTCACTTATGAGACATTTATAAAGGTTTAGTCTTGTTGTCTAGTTGCTCAGCCGCCTCCGCACTGCAACAACTTTGCCGCGTGTGACACCATCACTGGACCGTGCACTTCTGCCAACGACACCTCATGCGGAGCTGGAGCTCACTGCTGTGTTCCAGCCCATGGCTGTCATTCCCACTGCGAGCATATCCCCCCTCCATGAAAGACAAAAAAACAATTTTTTACACCTAATGTGATTCTGTGATTTTCATAAAAATTTGGGGACAGAAAATGCCTCCAGTGTAGGCTGGTGGATTTGAAATGAATTGCGACATCGTGGGTTTGAGAATTGATGGAGAAGATTTGAATATAAAATGTAGAAACGCTACTTGGCTGTGCCTTTAAAATTCTTAAAATGTGTGCATGTGCGTTATTTTGGTATGCATGTTGTGTGTGTGTGTGTGTGTGTGTGTGTGTGTGTGTGTGTGTGTGTGTGTGTGCGTGCTTGCGTGCGTGTGTGTGTGCGTGTGTGTGTGTGTGTGCGCGTGTGTGTGTGTACAAAATCCAGACAAAAAGGTGACTGCCAGGCGTGCAAAATGCAAAGAAATAACCAGCAAAGAAACACGCTTTGGAAGGAGGAGCAAAAAACGGGTTACCGTTTTTTGCTCGTCCTTTCAAAGCATGCTTCCTTTCTTGGTTACTGTAGATAATTGCTGTTTGTTTTTTTGTGTGTGCTAGGCCTGCTTCTTCCGTTTCGTGAGTGCGTCTGTAACAACTAGGACGCACGTTACACCGTCAGTATGATTCCCACAAGCCAAAGATCCTCCGGACAAACCCGGCTTTATATGGCAACTGCATAGCTGTGCACGTGCTAGCTCAAGGCAAATCAGCCAGAGGCCCTCCCCCCTTAATGCGTCATTATACTGTTGGCTGACGCAGTGGCACTATGCTTCGTCTTTTGGACACGTGTCATCCTTTGGCTTTCGGTAGCGACATTGCCGAGGTGATACCACGAGAAAAGCACTACCGACTGCCATCAGGGCGACGCACTCCGCACTCGTAGATAGGCGACGCAAGAAATGTAACCCACTTAGCCCCAAGTACCCTACTGCAGGAGATGGATTGACCAAGAAAATTCAAGGGTAGTGCCAGATTTAGCTTGGCGCCGTCAGGCGCCAAGCTAATCTGACAGTACCCTTGAATTATCATGGTCGACCTGTGCCCTGTATGTGGCGTTACGCAACACCTTCAAAATTTGCGAAATGCGGCAGTGAGGTTAAATGGATCAACTCATTCCAGGCGCCCAGCATCAATAGCCGCGGACGTGCCGTACAGCGTTCCCGCCGGCAACGCTATACGATACTTTCGCAGCTACTGATGCTAGGCGCCTTGAATTAGTTAACTTAAATCAGGGACTCCTCTAACGCTGTTAGATCAATCCCGATGTCTCCCACAGATTGTAGATGGATAAATACTGTTTATAGCCATTTGGAAACAAAAAGCATATGAATGTGTGTTGATGTCGTTATAATTACAAACATCACTGTCAACAATAACAAATAATTAATACTCTATCACACAAACCCAATGCCCTACACACACTGAAAAAACTTTAAAACTAAACAACTAATAGCACAAACCGATATGTACCCACTCACACACCCACGCTCATCTACCACACACACACAACACACACGCATAATAAGCTATGAAGTCTAAATTATTTAAAGGTATATCATTTAAAATAAAAACAATACATCTTAGAGTAAATATGTCACTAATTTAGTGATCACAGTCGGGTGTAAAACTGGTTAAATATATCATAAGACAAGGCTTACTATTGATATACCTCTCAACCGATGGTGAAAGAAAATGAAGAAAAAACACTCTACACCACAGTTGTATAGAACCTTTCAAGATGACTTTTACATAGGAACACACCTCCCCCCCCCCCCCTCCCCCCCCCCCCCCCACACACACACACCATATCCCTAGTGTAACCGCGCGTTATCGCCTAGTACACTGCTCCAATACGCTGAGATTGGTGTTTGTCAAAGTCGTGGAAACATACCGAAAACAACATTCAAACCAGATGCAGAATAAACATTTTCCGACTTCCAAACACTCGGTGTTACGACTGTTCTGTTGTCAGGAAGGTTTACCTTTATCATATCGCTGCTCCTGAAATGTTGGGAACAAGAGTCGAAATGCGAAAACATTAGCACTGGATGTCCGAATGACACCGTGTGTGGACTGGACTCGTGGCGAACCGAGATTATTTGGCAAAACCAACATTCATACAAGTGAAGTCATAGCCTTCTCATATAACTTGACTCTACGTCTCATACCATTCAGATGACGCTTACCTGTGTGTCCCAAACGTTGAAGTCATAGATGCATCTTATGGTATAGTCATCAGTTAGCATTTTAAAATACATATTTTTGACTAAGTTACAGCCGGATTACTTTGATATCAGTGTGCAGCTTTCGCTAATTTTTAAACTGTGTAGGCCTGCTGAAGTATCACGATTTATTTTATAAATAATCCAAACTCTAACGTATTGATCAAAGTGATCTACCGCTTCGTTCATGGAATCCAAGCAGCGACTTGGTGCTGTCCAGTGTGAATATGGCCCACGTTCGTCTGCTTGTAGATATTGCCAGGAATGAAATAGGCGTAATGATCAGTACTGCTTCGCTCTCGGTGACTGTGAATCGGCAAACAGTTTGAGAATGGGAGTCGCTCGGTTTTGTCTAGAAACGATAGTCTACTGTACGAACACTCCACTTCCATGCTATAAATGGGTTAGGTTGAATGGAGTGGTGAAAGAAATTGAAAGGAACAAGCACAGCGGAAAACAGCGGTCGCAAACATGAAATATTATAGGTACAATAGAAGTGACAAAACAATAATAACGCCAGATGAGGAAAGCGTAACAATATGAAGACTGTTCTTAAATTTTGGATAAATAAACAAAATAAATAAATAAACAAAGAAATAAAATAAATAAACAAAAGAAATACTAAGAAAGAAACAAGAAATAAACAAAGAAATAGTAATACAAATATACAAAGGGCAAAAAACACAAACAAAGAAACATAAAATAATAATACTTTTTTTAATGCCTTCGGAAATACGCAAATAATTGGCAACACCTAACCGATCCGCAAAGACCGGACGGGGTAGGATAAGGGTAGTGTGGTGCTGGCGGGGCTGGCAGTGGGGAGGTGTGGACTGACACGTACACGTGTGATGACAACGGACACCGCGAGTCGGTTGGTCACGCAGAACCTAGGCCTACTGACTACTGACATCACACAATCACACTAATTCGCAGTAACTCCTTTAACACATTCTACCCCAGGACCGAAATCCGAAGGTTTTGAAGTTGCCCTCTGAAGGACTGCATTACAATTCTAGAGACAGAGAGAGCATGATATTTCAAGGGTGCTGCCAGAATAGCATTGAACTATCCTGCTCGATCCGTGCCTTGCTGTGGTGTGTCGGGTTGATTGATTGATTGTACATTGCTTAACGTCCCGACAGCAACAAGACTTTCTCAGGACGTGCCTGCACTGCTTGTGAAAAAAAAAACTAAACAGAATATTGAATGTATGTCGCCAGCAGGTCCAATACGTTAAATAAACCAACGACATGGGGCCTAACTAAAGCCAAGACCATTCAGCAACACATATCCAATATCAAGAGCTACAGGCAGTGCAGACAGTAGGGAGAGTTTTAAAAAGGCAAATACAGGTGAATGGCCCAAGGGTAGACAGAAACACATGCCCCAGAATAGAGGGGAAAACCCACCCTATGGGGCTGACCAGGGTGACCCTGGGAACTAAAAAGTAGTTAACCCCACCCAAGTCCCCCAGGGCAGACCCGGGTGGGGGTGTGGTGTGTCGGGGCTGAATGAGTTAAAATGGTCTTAGTATGTCTTACAATAATTCTGGATAAAAGGGCTAAATCATGAAGGGGGAGGGGGTGTCGATGGGGGGGGGGGGGGGTTTGTTGGGTTAGGGGGCATTCGGGCGGGCGCGCGCGTGTCTGTGTGTGTGTGTGGGGGGGGGGTTGGGGGGTGGGGGGGGGGGGGGCGGGCGGGCGCGCGCGTGTCTGTGTGTGTGTGTGTGTGGGGGGGGGGGTTGTTTGGGGAGGGGGGGGGGGGGGGCGGGAGGCGGGCGGGCGAGCGGGCGCGCGCGTGTCTGTGTGTGTGTGTGTGTGTGTGTGTGGGGGGGGGGGGGGTAACGTTTGGGATTCACGACGATTTATTTTGCGATTCACAAATCACGAGTCTAAAACAAAGAAATAACATTTCACGTTTCACGATAGAAAACAGCGATCAAGACTTTTCTTTTACTGACCAAACACACAAAACGGGAGATGGGGTGAGGGCGGACGGGGCGGGAGAGGGTGGGTGGAGGTGGGGGGGGGGGCCGGGGGGCTGTGTCACTATCGTGGGAGTAGATATTTGTGACGGACTGACACAACTTTCACAACTTACATTTAGCTAACTAAAAAAATCAAACGAATGGATGGGGAGGGGGGGGGGGGGGGGCGATTCTAAGTTAGAATTCACAATGTACATACATACAGACTTTTCACGCTTCACGAAATAACCGAGACGTTTGCAAGGATCACGAAATCACAAAGAGCTTATTATAGCTTTCATGTTTGACAACGAACTCTTTCTTCACGGATCACGAGGATGAAAATGTTAAAAACGCCAATCAAGCATCACGATTTTAGGGCATATATATACCCCCCCCCCCCTACATGAGTAGGCCATATATCCCCCCCCCCTACATGAAGTAGGGCATATATATCCCCCCCCTACATGAAGTAGGGCATATATATCCCCCCCCTACATGAAGTAGGGCATATATATCCCCCCCCCTACATGAAGTAGGGCATATATATCCCCCCCTACATGAAGTAGGGCATATATATCCCACCCCCCCTACATGAAGTAGGGCATATATATGCCCCTACATGAAGTAGGGCATATATATCCCCCCTACATGAAGTAGGGCATATATATCCCCCCTACATGAAGTAGGGCATATATATCCCCCCTACATGAAGTAGGGCATATATATCCCCCCCCTACATGAAGTAGGGCATATATATCTCCCCCCCCACATGAAGTAGGGCATATATATCCCCCCCCCCTACATGAAGTAGGGCATATATATCCCCCCCCCCCCCCTACATGAAATCTGAATGTCGTAAAATAAAAGTCTCTGCGCGTCTCCTTTGTACGTAGGAGAGAACCACCGAAGCGCACGCAGGACAGTAGAAAACCTCTGTTACAGCTGACTGCTCAAGTGGATTGTATATTATAACAAGACGGGTAGGAAAGTCTCCACTGAGGCAAGACTACACTGAAAAGGAAAGCCAAAGTACAAAGCCCGCCCTCGAGCAGCCACGACTGTAAAAGTGGAAGACTTCAAACTGCGGGCTTTCATCGCTAACATTCGCCAATGTAACCATTTCTCAATTGTCTAATATCACCAATGTGTGAAAAGACGTTAAATAAAATCCGGATCCTGATCCTGTCCATTTCTCAATGTTGCCTTGCCGCGACGAAGTCCTGTCTACTCTTCTTTTCACAATGCATGTGTGCAGACACATCGTTCCAGTAGTTTGAACGTGGATTATCTCTGGGGTCAAATAAAATAGTGGGCCTTGTATTTGTAATACTGCGTACGAAAAAGAGACCTCGTTGTCTTTTAGTACGGGTCAATATTGTGCGCACTCTCTGTGATTCTGACATCTTTCAACCCTGACGCACTACAACAAAACAGCGATCGACCACGACAGTTCAACAGTGGTGACAGAATAGCTTGGCGCCGACAGGCGCCATGCTATTCTGGCACCACCCTTGAACTGTCACATTTAACCCTTTCTGTCTCCAGGACTGAAATATAGTCCTCTAAAACAACTCCCACGTTTGGGGTTGTCGTCATAAGGACTCGATTTTTTTAAAGTGCTATAGTTCGGCGACATACATAACTACACACCATTAGTATAAGCCGAGACGTATATAAGTCAAGTGTCTTTTTTATCTATAGTTTCAAACCACGAACAAGAAACAATCGAAAAACCATGAAGCTGCTTTTGGTCTTCACCGTTGCTGTACTCATCGTGGCTGCCAGTAAGGGTTTTTTTTTTCACTTTTTATTTTTTAATTGACATGGTCCATTTGAAAAAAAACAAAAACAAAACAACAACAACAACAACAAAACAACAACACCGACAACAACAACAACAAAAATTCATAAAGATAGCTTATCAGAAATGGAAACGTTTTATAGTCAAGCTATACTGCATGGTGTTTATACTGCATGTGCCCAATTTGTAATTAATATATATATATATATATATATATATATATATATATAAAGTTTTCACATTACAGTGCATATAGGACCCCACACCATTCTATTTTCTGTATACTGTAAATTCTTCAGTTCACGCCAATGCTGTATTGCCATACTGCAGTCTGTGCTGAGTCTGTGCCTCACTCCTTAACTCCTTCTACCCCAGGCACACCACAGCAAGATATGGATCGACCATGATAGTTCAAGGGTGATGCCAAAATAGCTTGGCGCCAATGGGTGCCAAGCTATTCTGGCATCACCATTGAACTGTCATGGTCGATCTGTGTCCTGCACTGCAATGCAGTCTTCAGAGAACAAGGGCAAAATTGCGGGATTTCGGTGTTGGGGGTAGAATGAGTTAACTCATTCCAGACGTGCCGCCTCCGGATACGCGGCTTAAAGCCGTGTATCCGAAGGCGGAACGTCTCGAATGAGTTAACACATTCAGCTCTAACACACCGTGCAACAAAATATAATCGACCAGTTCAGTGTTGGTGCCAGTTAGTCAGTTATTTGTGCTTAACGCCTTGCAGGCGACTAAGGCCATCTCACGGCGGGATGGGTAAAAATCTGGCCAGACAGACTAAAAGAAAGGTCTTAAGACAAGATGTAGGCCTACATACGTCTTAAAATAGTTCATGCTAAAATGTCGCACGTGTCTTTAAAGGAAACGTCTACAGACGCTCAAAAAGGTCAAAATAATAAACTTGACAGTCTGTGAATGCTCAAATCTTATTCAAAATATTGCATTCTCTCAGAAAACAAGATTTTGTCCCGGAACAAAACCTTGCGTTGGAGCCAGAGTTTTTTGGCAACACCACTAAACTATCTCCTGATGAAGATATATTCTTCAGAGAATATATGGCCTTGGCTCAGATTTACCGTAGAGGGCCCGTTTTCTGCATCCGCTAACTTTCAGACGAGATTAAAGTACTCTAGACTTGTCGAAGTTTAAAATTAATGACGGCTTCTTTCTGGCGAAAGTGGAAGTTATGCCGAGATTTTTTTTCTTGTCCCAAAAACTGTTATTGATTGATGAATTTTCTTTTCTCTTGCGTTTTCGGTGCCGCGCGCGACCGCTGATTTCGTGACGGTTATCGGTAAGCTTATTTACAGCGCTATTCAAGGGTGGTGCCAGAATAGCTTGGCGCCTATGGGCGCCAAGCTATTCTGAAACCACCCTTGAACTATCATACTCGATACATCTCTCGCTGTGATGTGTCGGGGCTGAATAAGTTAAATACGCCGATGTCCATTCATCGTCCGATTTAAAGCGCGCCAACAATACTACGAATTTTACTTGTGAAAACTGAACTTTAAATACGCTAAACCCTCCCATTCCCGGCGCAAATGCACAAGAGCTTCCGCGTCAACTAATTAATTTGGACATTCGCAGGGGCGGATCAGGCCCCCCCCCCCTTCCCACGACGGATTTTGTTTAATGCCATAACGAAGCACCTTTCTGGGGTGTTTGAAACGCTCCTCCCCCAATCCTCCTTCGTTTAAATTTTGGCCAGAACCCCCCCCTCCCCCCCCCCCCGCGTTGTTTGATATTTTGGCGAACGGTGAGTGTCTTTACTTTTTTAAATTTCTGTTTTGGGATTAAGCATATAGTATATAATAATAAAGAACATAGCAAATACATGTACCCCCCTGCCCCCCCCCCCTCCCCCGCCTCCTTCCCCGCCACACCCACGGCGAGAGTCTTAACACGCACGCGCCTTCTCGGAACCTACCCCCTCCCCCCCCCCCACCCACCTCCCCCCACCCCCTTCCCGCTTTTTCGGCCCCTGGAAGCAACGTCTAGCGTCGGGGAGGCCTTCTGTATCAGGCTGAAGGTCCCAAACAAAAAGTTCTCCCCCCCATCCCCCAGGTAACTGATCCGCCCCTGATTCGCAATGATAAGTTTGGGCCCCTCTGATAATGATACAGATGGGCCATTTATCCAATGCTCAAAAGGCCATCGGTCCGACATCGACCCGACGGCCTTTAACGCATTGGGTTGTGGTCATTTTCCCCGTAAAATTCATATTCTCAAGGACACAGGTCGCCAAAAGTTTTTACCGGGCCCCAGGCTACATAACCGTTTAGATCATGGGCCGCCTCACTGTCCCACCAAACGTTTTCTTTTGTCCGAACAACGTGAAGAAAACAAGACAGTTTTCTGTAACGGAACCCGTTGACACAAACGGGCGGGTGTCTACACTGACAGACTGGAGGATCACGTCGATCTGCAACACACTGTTCTCCATATTCATTACACAATAGCGTGTTGCCTGTCAACGTGATCCGTAAGCGTTCGTCCCCAGCCAGAAAGAGCGATATCGATGGCCAAAACTATAAAAAGGAAATGCAGTTAACTCATTCTACCCCAAGACACACCACAGCAGGATAAGGATCCACCATGATAGTTCAAGGGTGATGCCAGAATAGCTTGGCGCCTACGGGCGCCAAGCTATTCTGGCAACACCCTTGAACTATCATGGTCGATCTGTGTCCTGCACTGCAATGCAGTCTTGAGAGGACAGGGGCAAAATGTAAGGATTTTGGTGTTGGGGTAGAATGAGTTAAGCTTCGGCTGTAGAAAATCTCCAGAGGACCTAGTAACGTAGTATTACTTGTTGTCGTATCTAAAGTTTGCTCAAACGAAGTAATTTACATAGAAAGAGTGCTGTCAGGACCACTGATGAAGTACTGTTATATCTGACTTTCGTTATACCCGACCTCGTTATGAGCAAAGTAGACTGTAAACAGCTGGCCTGTGAGAGGGCAAATTTAGTTCTGTGGCAATATTCTAACTCTAGGTATCAGTATGCATCCTCACACCTACTATCATGATCGCATAATCACTTTTGAGTGAGCAAGGCGGACGGGGTCGCTTTATAGCACTGCTCTGATTGGCTGACTGAGTTGGCGCAGAAACACCTACTAACTGAAAATTAGTAGATGTACTCCCCCTGTCACTTGGGTCAATATGGGAACTCTGATCTACTGCTATAGTACATGTATCACATCGTACAGGTGACATTTATTTACCGACAGGAGCGGCTCTTCATACAACAAGACACCGACACGCTATCTGATGGGCGTGGCAAAATTAAGATTGACGGGATTTGACATGCACTGACCATGATTAACACTGACGCAGAGTTCACAACTACACACGGCTTTATACCATTATTGGTGACATTTAGCTCTGTAGATATCTAAGATAGAGTGCCAAGGGTAGTGCCAGATTAGCGTGGCGCCTTCAGGCGCAAAGCTAATCTGGCACTACCTTTGAATTATCATGGTCAATCCACCTCCTGCAACTGGTACACAGGCGTTCAGTAACACTTCCAAAATTTGGGAAAGCACCCATGGGGTTAAAAGGGATAAACAGAACATTTTTAAAGAAGTAAACTAACAGCACTGACTGAGGCTTGAAAACATTCACAGTTAACTCATTCCAGACGTGCCGCATACAGATACGCAGCATAAAAAGTCATAAGAATGAGTAGCCGTCATTTAATGCTGACGTTGGCCCAGGGACATTTTGCTTACAGGCTCGGCCCTTTCTTCGCAAATCTATACACATTCAGCATGCCTTCCGCAAGAAGGAAACATTGTGGTCTGCCTTGTGGCTCCCAAGTATCGCGATATACCGAGGCTGACCTGTACCATTCTCACGCATTCTGACTGACGCCAACGCCAGTGGGTAAACTGCACACAGTATCAGGTGCGGATCTGGGGGGGGGGGGGTTCAGACCCCCCCCACCAGACCCAAAATTCTTTAAAATGTTATAACAGAGCCCCTTTTTGGGTTGTTTGGACCCCCCCACCCCCCCCCCCTTGTTTGATATTTTGGCGAATGATGAGAGTCGTAACACGCACGCGCCTCCCTCCCCCCCCCCCCCTTTCGATTATGCGGCCCCTGGAAGCAAGGTCTAGCGTCGGGGAGGCCTGGGGTAAGAGGTTAAAGATCCCAAACAAAAAGTCGGACCCCCCCCCCCACCCCCCTCCCCACCCCCACCCTCCCCCGAGGTAACTAATCCACCCCTGTGTATTATTACGCAATAATTGTATTCTTACATTCACAGGCGCCCAAACCCCAGTTCACTGTAACCACTTCACGCAATGCGACTCCATCACTGGGCCTTGCCGAGCCGCGGATGACGACTGCGGTCCGGAACGCTTTTGTTGCGTCAACCAGAACTGTCACTCGCACTGCGAGCACGTGCACGGGGACGTGCTGCCAACTGAGGCACCGGCTGACACGACCATGGCGCCTGCTGACTCGACCATGGCGCCTGATGACTCGACCATGCTCCCTCCTGACAGTACCATGGCCCGATAGATATGCCTATATTAACACTTGATCGTTAACCTACTACACCCCCCGACGCTCTACAGCTCGGGGATGGATTGGCAATGATAATTCAATGGCGCCAAGCTCATCTGGCACTTCCCTTGAACTAACACGGTCGATTCATCGCCTGCAACGTATAGTTAGTGAGGCCTCCAAAATTTGGGATGTACAGCCGTGGGGGCACATCACGATACCTTGAAAAGACGCGCGACTACGCGTTCTAACAGTCAAGGGGTTAACAGAGACACACATTCCATACCTCCCATATTTTCATGATATTAACGCATTCAGCCCCACGGCCATATTTCCCAAATTTTGGAGGCGTCATCTAACGACTACGCACCTGTTGCAAGAGATCAATCGACCATGATAATTCAAGGGCAGTGCCAGATTAGCTTGGCGCCGACAGGCGCCAAGCTAATCTGGCACTACCCTTGAATTATCATGGTCGACACATCTCCTGCTGTAGTGCGTCAGGGCTGAATGGGTTAACGCACATGTCTCCGAAACATGACTCCGTTATTATTCGTAACAAAGAAAACTCATTTGATACGGGTCAATAAATTTGTCATTGTTACTGGATGCGATTCACTCGACAAACATGGTTAGATATTTTCACAAAAGACGGAATCATACAATGACGATTCCTGCCTACAGAAGGCAAAAAGACAGGAAGTCTGTTTTGTGAAAAGCGAGATTTTCGTTGTAATACAATTACAATCTCGCTTTTCACCAAAAGAAAAAACCAAAAAAAAAAAAACCTGACTTACTGCCTGTTAATTGTTGTCTTCTTAGCGTAGCTTTCTTTTGCTACTTTAAACAACGACATGCTTTTGAAGACACGATACTCGTTTTCTCTATCAATTTTGATCTGATCGTGCGTGTCTGTGTGTGTGTGTGTGTGTGTGTGTGTGTGTGTGTGTGTGTGTGTGTGTGTGTCACGTAAACTGACAAATCATCGCACAGACAGATACACGCGAAATTTAACTCTGTTTCTGGACTCGTGCTAATGAAACTGGGACAAATAAAAAATGAATATTAACCCTTTGATTGTCGGTAGCGCTTTTGCTCGATGTGATTCCTGCAGGAATCTCCTGAACCGAAAGCGCGACAGCCAAAGGATTTTAGATCAATCACGTAACGAATGAGCCAGTGAGCGTGAGTGCTACGGTACCATCAGTTGTACGGAGCAATGCGAAGGGTGCTGGATGACATAGGGCAGCAATGTTTAACTCATTCACTGCCGGGAAAACTAAATATGACACAATTGCAAGAGGCATAGTTCCTCATGAGCCCCCGCAGTCGCGGGGGCTCATGAGGACCCACGGCTCTTGCTGGTGATATTTATAGCTGTGTTCCTCGCGTAGGACGGTCATCCGACTCCGCATCTACGATGGTTTCACTAGCAGTAAACGGGCTAACCGTTCTGTCTAGCCTCAAAGCGGAAAACTGACAAAACCACTGCAAACATCGCACACTGAAAAAACACCAACCCACCAGCGTTTAAACATTCTACCCCGGGACCGAAATCCCTAAATTTTGAAGTTGCCCTCGGAAGGACTGTATTACAATTCCAGAGACAGATCGAGCATGACTGTTCAAGGGTGGTGCCAGAACAGATTGGCGCCTATGGGAGCCAAGCTATTCTGGCACCACCCTAGAACTGTCATGCTCGACCTATGTCTTGCTGTGGTGTGTCGGGGCCGAATGAGTTAAGCCTAAACAACAGAAACCTAAACAAAAGCGAAAAATGCAGATAATCTCGCTTGCAATTCGTCATGTTGATACAAAGCCACTGTGTGAATCCACGCCTTTCGCCATGCTGATTTTTCCTGCCCAATTTCTCTCATTATTTACGTCTGCATCGCGGCTTTAACATGAAACAGTCCCCTAAGGGGTTTATTCCACATAAAAGCAGAACACACAATGCAAGCGCCAGTGAACCGTAAAAGCACGCACAAAGAAAGCAGGAAGCAGGATGGTTAAAATAATATAAAAACTGCATTTTAACCCGTTCATTGCCGAGAAAAAAATAAACACCACCCAATCGCAAGAGTTAATACAGATCCTCATGAGCCCCCGCAGTTGCGGGGACACTTGAGGATCTATGCCTCTTGCCAAGCCATTGTGTAGCCATTTTCTTTAAAACGACTGGGGAAGTTTGACGTTGAACTTACGATGATTTCAAACACACGATCTGCGTGCGCTTGCAATGAAGGGGTTAAACCCCGTAACAAGCTGCAAGAGGCACAGATCTTCACGAGTCCTTGCGACTTACCCCAGTAAGTCGCAAGGACTCAGTCCCCACGCATCTCTCTATGCGTCTTGCCGATTTCACTTGTATTCCATGTTCTTGTGCGCAGCGGCATTGGCTTTCACATTATCTTACGGACATTGGCCACTTGGACTGGCTCTAATGAGGTTAAAATTTCAATGCCGAGACACATTGAAAACCACCCAACTGCAAGAGGTATAGATCCTCATGAGCCCCCGCAGTTGCGGGGGCTCATGAGGATCTATGCCTCTTGCTGAAACCACTCTGTAGCGACCAATTTCCTAGCGACGTCTTTCCTTTGGCGGCTGTAGGGAACTTTGAGGCTTAATTTTCAATCTGCGTCTACTGGTAGTAAAGGGGTTACGTTTTTCACGCCAGCCGTCATAGAGTTAACCTACCTCAACACGAGAAAGTAGCTGAGGCTGAATCTTGCCAGAGAAAAGCGTCAGTTCCTATTCCTGAGGCTACAACTTATTTTAAAATTGTATGAGGGCCGGTGAGAATCCATGCCTCTGGTAGTCGGTATATCATATATTATACAGAGGCTGGCTGAAGAGCTCTGCCATGTCCTGGCAAAAGAAAGTCCATATTTTTTTAAGCGAGATTTTCACTGTAATATAATGAAAATCTCGCCATTCAGAAACAATGGACTTAATAAATGATGATGACGATAATAATAATAATAATAATAATAATAATAAATGCAGTTCTATAGCGCCTCGTCACTAAGGGTGTTCTAGGTGCTTTACATTCACAACAAAAAGACATTTACAGAAGAAAAAAAAAAAATCTTATCTCATTCAGCCCGACGGCCGTATTTCCCAAATTTTGGAGGCGTCATCTAATTACTATGCACACACACACACACACACACACACACACACACACACACACACACACACACACACACACACACACACACACACACACAATTATGTCTTAGTTACAGTCTCACTGAGTCACAGTCTTTTTACAGCCTTCACAAAGCATAGCTGACAGATGACTTCAAACTGTGTTGTTTACTGATAGATATTTTCAAACTAAATCGTCAAATTACAAGATAACAATATGAACTACGCCACTGCCGGAGTTAACCCTTTCACTGCCCGTGGAGGCAGACTGCGTCTCTGAAATATTTGTTAATTCAAAACCACCGAACCCCTGCCCCCCAAGAAACATGTATGCCAAGTGGTCATAGCACTGAAGAGACATACATCCTCCTGAGGCCTCTCGCAGCTGCGGGGGCACATGAAGATCTATGTCTCATGCAGATGGATTGTGTTCACATTTTCACGGCATTGAAGGAGTTAATCTGTTCACAACGTACGCTTCTACAAGTCGCTGGAAACAGATCGACCATGACAGTCTAGCGGGACAGTCTTTTCCAAACTTTGCATGCCAGTCGGCTGCTCACCCCGGGAGGAGACACTAATAGCGTAGTTGATTTCTCGCTTTTTGATCACAGTTGGCGTGTCCACAGTGGTAGACTTAAACCTAGATGACTGCCACGTATGAGGATGCAATGAGAATGGTATCGCACAGAAAGAGATAATGCTTCTCATGAGCCTCTGTAACTGAAGGGGCTCATGAAACTCTATGGCTTGCTGAGGGATTGAGTTGGGCCCCAGATCAACAAAGATCGGACACTTTCCCACCGCTAGGGCTGACCAGCAGTCAGCGGCTTAATGCCTAATCCCCAGTCTGAGGATGCAATGGGGATTGAATCGCACAGCAAGAGGCGCTGATTTACATGAGCCCCTGTGAGTGCGGGACACATGGCACTCTATGTCTGGGTGAAGTGCTGTGACAGGTGCAGGTCAGGAGAGCCAGGTCAGGAGAGCCAGGTCAGGAGAGCCAGGTCAGGAGAGCCAAGTGAGGATATTTGACTACAGGTCCATGAATACACCAGGCTCACCCACCGATCCAGTGAGATAATTGTGAAATACACCGTACAAGAAAAGAAGAACCATCGAATAGTAAAACACAACTTCCACAAATAACCACCCATTTTTTTAAAAAATTTTTATTATTATTATTTTTTTTTTTTTGGGGGGGGGGGTGTCAGGGCAAATGGGGGGGGGGGGGAGGGGGGCGGGCACCCTGGGCTCCACTGGATCCGCCACTGTAGGCAGTCAAAAGTATGTCGGAGTTCGCACAACCCGTACCACTACACGTGAACGTTGACAGCCTTGCAGCCCACGGCCCGGAAAAGTGTGCGAGTTACATAACTGCATAAAATGAAAACCTTATTATTTAAAAATAATAGTCTGATTAAAGATAATATTTTAATTTAAAAAATGTGATTTACGATCGAAATATCACCCCCTTGAGTACGCAGGGGGCTTAACCTGAATCTATTCACTATGTCTGACTAGTAAAAAATGTTTCGTGCTTGTTATTTCAAAGCGCATTTCTCTCTTTGTGGGGCATTACTTTGCATTTTACACGCTTGGAAGTCCCGTTAACTTTTTGGTCTGGACTGCTTTTATCCTCAACACTGGTGGCGAAATGAATGTGACAGTACAGAAATGGACACAACAATACATCTGTTTCACTTCAAACGTACTTGCCTGATGGAAGTGAATGAAATGATTAACCCTTTAACTGCCGAGAAAAGCTGTAACAGGATCCAACTGCAAGAAACATAGATCCACATGAGCCCCCCGCAGTTGCAGGGGCTCATGAGGATCTATGACTCTTCCTGACACCACTTTCTGTCGACTTTCCTAGACAGCTTGGGCTCTTAGATGTTGAAATGACAAAATTTCAGAGGCAAAGACTGCGACCATGACAGTCTCGACGCCAGGTGTTTCTCGGCCTGCCTCTTTTCCTCTTTCCCTGGGGGTTCCATGACAGTGCCTGCATAGTAATACTGGAAACTGGCTTTCTCAGACTGTGACCAATCCATCCCCATCTTCTTCGTCCAATTTCATTCTCTGCTGTTATCTGCTCTGTTCTCTCCCATAATCTGACGTTGCTGATCATCTCTGGCCAGTGGATTTTCAAGTTTCTTCTAAGGCAACTGTTTATGAAGATCTGTACTCTGTTGACTGTGGTTTTTGTCAACCTCCAAGTCTCTGCTCCATATAGGAGAACTGCTTTTACGTTTGAGTTGGAAATCCGGACTCTGGTGTGTTGTGACAGCTCTCTGGAACTCCACACTTTTTTCAGCTGGAGAAAGGCTGCTCGGGCTTTACCGATTCGTGCTCTGACATCTGCATCAGTGCCACCTTTTTCGTCGATGATGCTCCCGAGATAGGTGAAGGACTCCACCTCCTTCAACGGGGTGCCAGCAAGCAAGACTGGTTCTTCCCTGGTTGCATTCAGCCTCATTGTCTTTGTTTTCTGTTTGTGGATGGTGAGGCCCACTTGGGACAAGATGTCAGCAAGCCTCGTGGTCTTGTCCTGCATTTGTTGATGAGTGTGGGACAGTAAAGCCAAGTCGTCTGCAAAATCGAGGTCATCAAGCTGTGTCCACAGTGTCCACTGTATTCCGCTTCTTCTCTGCTCTGTGGTCCTCTTCATGGCCCAGTCTATGCCAGTAGGAAGAGGAACGGAGACAGCAAACACCCCTGCCTGAGGCCGGTTCTGACCTGGAGCTCCCTGGTGAATTGCCCTTCATGGATCACGCGACATGTCATGCCATCGTAGCTGCTCTTGATGAGGCAGACGAGTTTTGTGGGTACACCATAGTGTCGTAGGAGTTTCCACAAGGTCTCTCGGTCCACGCTGTCAAATGCATTCTCGTAATCCACAAAGCTGACGTACAGCGGGGAGCTCCACTCCAGAGACTGCTCCACGATGTTGCGGAGAGTGGCAATCTGGTCTGTACATGATCGGTTTTTCCTGAATCCTACTTGCTGGTCTCTCAGCTGGGGGTCGACGGAGCTCTTCATTCTCTCCAGGATGATCCTGTTGAAGACCTTTCCTGGTACTGACAGCAAGGTGATTCCTCTGTAGTTGGAACACTTGCTGAGGTCGCCTTTCTTGGGAAGCTTGATTAGGTGCCCCTCCTTCCAGTCAGCCGGCATCCCCTCCTCTTCCCAGATCTTTCCAAACAGTGGGTACAGCAGCTCTACTGTTGTCTCTAGGTCTGCTTTCAGAGACTCCGCTGGGATGCCATCTGGCCCTGCTGCTTTGCCGTTCTTCAAAAATGCCACTGCTCTTCTGATCTCTTCCCGGCTGGGTCTGTCACAGCTGATGGGTAGGTCAGTCTCTGCTGGCTGGATGTCTGGGGGGGGGGGGGGGTCGGGTGGGGTGGGTCTGTTCAGTAACTCTTCAAAATACTCGGACCATGTGTCGAGTTGGTCTGCTTTGTCGGCAATAGGCTTGCCTTCTTTGTCTTTTACTGGTCTTTCTGTATGGCCATACTTGCCAGACAATCTTCTGGTAATGTAGAGCTGTTTCATGTTGCCGCTGCCTGCTGCCTTTCTGCCTCTGCTGCTAGGCCGTCTGTGTAGGCTCTCTTGTCTGCCCTGATACTCCTCTTCACCTCGCGGTTGGCTTCCGAGTATTCCTCATGTGCCCTTGCTTTGGCTGCTCTCGTGCAACTGTTGTTGACAACTGCTGTCTTCTGCTTCCTCACTTCTATCTTCTTCAAGGTCTGTGCCGACAGCCAGTCCCTGTGATGGTGTTTCTTGAACCCCACAGTGTCTTTGCAGGTTGAGTTCAGTGCCTCTCTAACTGCCTTCCACTGCTGCACTGTGGTGACCGCCTCCTCTTCATTTACTAGCTCCTGTAGCGCTTGAAACCGGTTGGACAGCACCAGTTTGAACTCTTCTCTCACTCCAGTCTTTCTCAGGAGGCCTGCATTGTAGCGCTGTCTTGTTGTCTCTGTGCTGCTTTTCTTTAACTCGAGCTTTATTCTTAAGATAAGCAGATGATGGTCTGAGGCGACATCTGCTCCCCTCCTCACTCGAACATCTTGAAGGGATCTTCTAAATTTCTTGCTAATGCAGATATGGTCTATTTGGTTCTCTGTAGTATGGTCAGGTGAGACCCACGTTGCTTTGTGTATTCTTCTGTGTGGGAAGATGCTGCCTCCAATGACAAGTCTGTTTAGAGCACAAAAGTCTACGAACCTCTCCCCGTTCTCACTCATCTCCCCTAGTCCCTGTCTCCCCATCACCTCTTCGTATCCGATGTTGTCCTTCCCTATTTTGGCATTAAAATCGCCCATGATGATGGTGATGTCTCGCTCCGCACATTTGTCCACAGCACTCTGGAGTCGGTCGTAGAAATCTTGTTTCTCTTCCTCGTCACTGTCATTAGTGGGCGCATAACACTGGATGACGTTCAGCTTCAGCTTTTTCTTGGTTCTAAAGGCTGCTGTGATAATTCTTGGCCCAAGAGGTTCCCAGCCCATCAGCGCTCTCTGTGCCACTGGTGACAGCATGAATGCTACACCTTCTGTATGAAGGGGGGGGGGGGCATTCTCCTCTTCATGACCTGAATACAAAATCATCTCCCCACTTAACAGCCTTTTCTGGCCAGACTGCGTCCATCTGGCTTCACTGATACCTAGCAGGGAAAGGTTGTACTTTTGCATTTCCGTTGCTATCTGGGCGGACTTCCCGCTCTAGTACATGGTCTTGACATTCCATGTGCCATGATTGTGTCCCTGGATAGAGAGAGGCGGCTCGGTCCTGTGGCTTCCGAACACTTCTGGCTTTCACCACACGACGTCATAAATCTTCTGGTAGAAGAACCTTCCTCCTCCAGGAAAGGAATTGCTGTTTGTTTATTCGTCGGCGTTTTTGTAGCTATTTCTTTATTTGCAGAGTGGGGAAGCTACCCCCACGCCCAACCCCCTTACTAGGAGGACCAGGGGTTTTCTGTCCGGGTCTTCTTCCCTTAGACCATGTTGGTTCACGGCACCTTATTTCATTCGGTGCCGCACCCCTCTCGCAAAGGGACCTCCTATCCACCACCCAGGGGACGCGCCTCAAAGCCACGTGGTCCCAGCGCGAGGCTTAACACCTTCACTGCCGAGAAAAAAGCAGCACGGCCCAACTACGCTGATCATTAGAGACCCCGCAGTGGCGGGGACTCATGAGGATCTATGTCTCTTGCTGACGTCACTTTGTATCCACCCCTCCGTGATATGGACTTGGTTGCCTGCTAATTAACTTTGTATCCACCCCTCCGTGATACGGACTTGGTTGCCTGCTAATTAACTTTGTATCCACCCCTCCGTGATACGGACTTGGTTGCCTGCTAATTAACTTTGTATCCACCCCTCCGTGATATGGACTTGGTTGCCTGCTAATTAACTTTGTATCCACCCCTCCGTGATACGGACTTGGTTGCCTGCTAATTAACTTTGTATCCACCCCTCCGTGATACGGACTTGGTTGCCTGCTAATTAACTTTGTATCCACCCCTCCGTGATATGGACTTGGTTGCCTGCTAATTAACTTTGTATCCACCCCTCCGTGATACGGACTTGGTTGCCTGCTAATTAACTTTGTATCCACCCCTCCGTGATATGGACTTGGTTGCCTGCTAATTAACTTTGTATCCACCCCTCCGTGATACGGACTTGGTTGCCTGCTAATTAACTTTGTATCCACCCCTCCGTGATACGGACTTGGTTGCCTGCTAATTAACTTTGTATCCACCCCTCCGTGATACGGACTTGGTTGCCCGCTAATTAACTTTGTATCCACCCCTCCGTGATACGGACTTGGTTGCCTGCTAATTAACTTTGTATCCACCCCTCCGTGATATGGACTTGGTTGCCTGCTAATTAACTTTGTATCCACCCCTCCGTGATACGGACTTGGTTGCCTGCTAATTAACTTTGTATCCACCCCTCCGTGATACGGACTTGGTTGCCTGCTAATTAACTTTGTATCCACCCCTCCGTGATACGGACTTGGTTGCCTGCTAATTAACTTTGTATCCACCCCTCCGTGATACGGACTTGGTTGCCTGCTAATTAACTGTGTATCCACCCCTCCGTGATACGGACTTGGTTGCCTGCTAATTAACTTTGTATCCACCCCTCCGTGATACGGACTTGGTTGCCTGCTAATTAACTTTGTATCCACCCCTCCGTGATATGGACTTGGTTGCCTGCTAAATAACTTTGTATCCACCCCTCCGTGATACGGACTTGGTTGCCTGCTAATTAACTTTGTATCCACCCCTCCGTGATACGGACTTGGTTGCCTGCTAATTAACTTTGTATCCACCCCTCCGTGATATGGACTTGGTTGCCTGCTAATTAACTTTGTATCCACCCCTCCGTGATATGGACTTGGTTGCCTGCTAATTAACTTTGTATCCACCCCTCCGTGATACGGACTTGGTTGCCTGCTAATTAACTTTGTATCCACTCCTCCGTGATACGGACTTGGTTGCCTGCTAATTAACTTTGTATCCACCCCTCCGTGATACGGACTTGGTTGCCTGCTAATTAACTTTGTATCCACCCCTCCGTGATACGGACTTGGTTGCCTGCTAATTAACTTTGTATCCACCCCTCCGTGATACGGACTTGGTTGCCTGCTAATTAACTTTGTATCCACCCCTCCGTGATATGGACTTGGTTGCCTGCTAATTAACTTTGTATCCACCCCTCCGTGATATGGACTTGGTTGCCTGCTAATTAACTTTGTATCCACCCCTCCGTGATACGGACTTGGTTGCCTGCTAATTAACTTTGTATCCACCCCTCCGTGATACGGACTTGGTTGCCTGCTAATTAACTGTGTATCCACCCCTCCGTGATATGGACTTGGTTGCCCGCTAATTAACTTTGTATCCACCCCTCCGTGATATGGACTTGGTTGCCCGCTAATTAACTTTGTATCCACCCCTCCGTGATACGGACTTGGTTGCCCGCTAATTAACTTTGTATCCACCCCTCCGTGATACGGACTTGGTTGCCTGCTAATTAACTTTGTATCCACCCCTCCGTGATACGGACTTGGTTGCCTGCTAATTAACTTTGTATCCACCCCTCCGTGATACGGACTTGGTTGCCTGCTAATTAACTTTGTATCCACCCCTCCGTGATACGGACTTGGTTGCCTGCTAATTAACTTTGTATCCACCCCTCCGTGATACGGACTTGGTTGCCTGCTAATTAACTTTGTATCCACCCCTCCGTGATATGGACTTGGTTGCCTGCTAATTAACTTTGTATCCACCCCTCCGTGATATGGACTTGGTTGCCTGCTAATTAACTTTGTATCCACCCCTCCGTGATACGGACTTGGTTGCCTGCTAATTAACTGTGTATCCACCCCTCCGTGATACGGACTTGGTTGCCTGCTAATTAACTGTGTATCCACCCCTCCGTGATACGGACTTGGTTGCCTGCTAATTAACTTTGTATCCACCCCTCCGTGATACGGACTTGGTTGCCTGCTAATTAACTGTGTATCCACCCCTCCGTGATATGGACTTGGTTGCCTGCTAATTAACTTTGTATCCACCCCTCCGTGATATGGACTTGGTTGCCTGCTAATTAACTTTGTATCCACCCCTCCGTGATACGGACTTGGTTGCCTGCTAATTAACTTTGTATCCACCCCTCCGTGATATGGACTTGGTTGCCCGCTAATTAACTTTGTATCCACCCCTCCGTGATACGGACTTGGTTGCCTGCTAATTAACTTTGTATCCACCCCTCCGTGATACGGACTTGGTTGCCTGCTAATTAACTTTGTATCCACCCCTCCGTGATACGGACTTGGTTGCCTGCTAATTAACTTTGTATCCACCCCTCCGTGATACGGACTTGGTTGCCTGCTAATTAACTTTGTATCCACCCCTCCGTGATACGGACTTGGTTGCCTGCTAATTAACTTTGTATCCACCCCTCCGTGATACGGACTTGGTTGCCTGCTAATTAACTTTGTATCCACCCCTCCGTGATACGGACTTGGTTGCCTGCTAATTAACTTTGTATCCACCCCTCCGTGATACGGACTTGGTTGCCTGCTAATTAACTTTGTATCCACCCCTCCGTGATATGGACTTGGTTGCCTGCTAATTAACTTTGTATCCACCCCTCCGTGATATGGACTTGGTTGCCTGCTAATTAACTTTGTATCCACCCCTCCGTGATACGGACTTGGTTGCCTGCTAATTAACTTTGTATCCACCCCTCCGTGATACGGACTTGGTTGCCTGCTAATTAACTGTGTATCCACCCCTCCGTGATACGGACTTGGTTGCCTGCTAATTAACTTTGTATCCACCCCTCCGTGATACGGACTTGGTTGCCTGCTAATTAACTGTGTATCCACCCCTCCGTGATATGGACTTGGTTGCCTGCTAATTAACTTTGTATCCACCCCTCCGTGATATGGACTTGGTTGCCTGCTAATTAACTTTGTATCCACCCCTCCGTGATACGGACTTGGTTGCCCGCTAATTAACTTTGTATCCACCCCTCCGTGATACGGACTTGGTTGCCTGCTAATTAACTTTGTATCCACCCCTCCGTGATACGGACTTGGTTGCCTGCTAATTAACTTTGTATCCACCCCTCCGTGATACGGACTTGGTTGCCTGCTAATTAACTTTGTATCCACCCCTCCGTGATACGGACTTGGTTGCCTGCTAATTAACTTTGTATCCACCCCTCCGTGATACGGACTTGGTTGCCTGCTAATTAACTTTGTATCCACCCCTCCGTGATACGGACTTGGTTGCCTGCTAATTAACTTTGTATCCACCCCTCCGTGATATGGACTTGGTTGCCTGCTAATTAACTTTGTATCCACCCCTCCGTGATATGGACTTGGTTGCCTGCTAATTAACTTTGTATCCACCCCTCCGTGATACGGACTTGGTTGCCTGCTAATTAACTTTGTATCCACCCCTCCGTGATACGGACTTGGTTGCCTGCTAATTAACTGTGTATCCACCCCTCCGTGATACGGACTTGGTTGCCTGCTAATTAACTTTGTATCCACCCCTCCGTGATACGGACTTGGTTGCCTGCTAATTAACTGTGTATCCACCCCTCCGTGATATGGACTTGGTTGCCTGCTAATTAACTTTGTATCCACCCCTCCGTGATATGGACTTGGTTGCCTGCTAATTAACTTTGTATCCACCCCTCCGTGATACGGACTTGGTTGCCTGCTAATTAACTTTGTATCCACCCCTCCGTGATATGGACTTGGTTGCCTGCTAATTAACTTTGTATCCACCCCTCCGTGATACGGACTTGGTTGCCTGCTAATTAACTTTGTATCCACCCCTCCGTGATACGGACTTGGTTGCCTGCTAATTAACTTTGTATCCACCCCTCCGTGATACGGACTTGGTTGCCTGCTAATTAACTTTGTATCCACCCCTCCGTGATACGGACTTGGTTGCCTGCTAATTAACTTTGTATCCACCCCTCCGTGATACGGACTTGGTTGCCTGCTAATTAACTTTGTATCCACCCCTCCGTGATACGGACTTGGTTGCCTGCTAATTAACTTTGTATCCACCCCTCCGTGATACGGACTTGGTTGCCTGCTAATTAACTTTGTATCCACCCCTCCGTGATACGGACTTGGTTGCCTGCTAATTAACTTTGTATCCACCCCTCCGTGATACGGACTTGGTTGCCTGCTAATTAACTTTGTATCCACCCCTCCGTGATACGGACTTGGTTGCCTGCTAATTAACTTTGTATCCACCCCTCCGTGATACGGACTTGGTTGCCCGCTAATTAACTTTGTATCCACCCCTCCGTGATACGGACTTGGTTGCCTGCTAATTAACTTTGTATCCACCCCTCCGTGATACGGACTTGGTTGCCTGCTAATTAACTTTGTATCCACCCCTCCGTGATACGGACTTGGTTGCCTGCTAATTAACTTTGTATCCACCCCTCCGTGATATGGACTTGGTTGCCTGCTAATTAACTTTGTATCCACCCCTCCGTGATACGGACTTGGTTGCCTGCTAATTAACTTTGTATCCACCCCTCCGTGATACGGACTTGGTTGCCTGCTAATTAACTTTGTATCCACCCCTCCGTGATACGGACTTGGTTGCCTGCTAATTAACTGTGTATCCACCCCTCCGTGATACGGACTTGGTTGCCTGCTAATTAACTTTGTATCCACCCCTCCGTGATACGGACTTGGTTGCCTGCTAATTAACTTTGTATCCACCCCTCCGTGATATGGACTTGGTTGCCTGCTAATTAACTTTGTATCCACCCCTCCGTGATATGGACTTGGTTGCCTGCTAATTAACTTTGTATCCACCCCTCCGTGATACGGACTTGGTTGCCTGCTAATTAACTTTGTATCCACCCCTCCGTGATACGGACTTGGTTGCCTGCTAATTAACTTTGTATCCACCCCTCCGTGATACGGACTTGGTTGCCTGCTAATTAACTTTGTATCCACCCCTCCGTGATACGGACTTGGTTGCCTGCTAATTAACTTTGTATCCACCCCTCCGTGATACGGACTTGGTTGCCTGCTAATTAACTTTGTATCCACCCCTCCGTGATACGGACTTGGTTGCCTGCTAATTAACTTTGTATCCACCCCTCCGTGATACGGACTTGGTTGCCTGCTAATTAACTTTGTATCCACCCCTCCGTGATACGGACTTGGTTGCCTGCTAATTAACTTTGTATCCACCCCTCCGTGATATGGACTTGGTTGCCTGCTAATTAACTTTGTATCCACCCCTCCGTGATATGGACTTGGTTGCCTGCTAATTAACTTTGTATCCACCCCTCCGTGATATGGACTTGGTTGCCTGCTAATTAACTTTGTATCCACCCCTCCGTGATACGGACTTGGTTGCCTGCTAATTAACTTTGTATCCACCCCTCCGTGATACGGACTTGGTTGCCTGCTAATTAACTTTGTATCCACCCCTCCGTGATACGGACTTGGTTGCCTGCTAATTAACTTTGTATCCACCCCTCCGTGATACGGACTTGGTTGCCTGCTAATTAACTTTGTATCCACCCCTCCGTGATACGGACTTGGTTGCCTGCTAATTAACTTTGTATCCACCCCTCCGTGATACGGACTTGGTTGCCTGCTAATTAACTTTGTATCCACCCCTCCGTGATATGGACTTGGTTGCCTGCTAATTAACTTTGTATCCACCCCTCCGTGATATGGACTTGGTTGCCTGCATTAATTGTACACTTGTCCGCATATTGTATCCACCCCTCCGTGATACGGACTTGGTTGCCTGCTAATTAACTTTGTATCCACCCCTCCGTGATACGGACTTGGTTGCCTGCTAATTAACTTTGTATCCACCCCTCCGTGATACGGACTTGGTTGCCTGCTAATTAACTTTGTATCCACCCCTCCGTGATACGGACTTGGTTGCCTGCTAATTAACTTTGTATCCACCCCTCCGTGATATAGACTTGGTTGCCTGCTAATTAACTTTGTATCCACGCTCCCAGGACGGCTGAGGCTCTTTGCCATTAAATAAACAAAGATCTTACAAACACGATCTGCGTCCACTGGAAGGGAAGGGGTTAATTAAACCCGTGCATAAATGGGATTCATTTCTATTGCGCAAATACGCAATTACCTCCCTGTAATCAACTTCGTTCACGCTGATTGTGTCCGCGTTCTTTGGTTCTTAAATCAGCCATTTCAGTTTGCTCATCATATAGAAACGAAGGTAAACTGCTTAACTCATTCGAGACATGCCGGATCCGGATACGCGGCTTATGCCGCGTATCCGGAGGCGGCACGTCTCGAATGAGTTAAACACTTTGGGCACAAATCGCCTCGACAAAAACCGCTACCGACAGCCAACGGGTTAAAAAGATACTGCCACTGCACTACAGCTTGATGGCGCCAAGCTAATCTGGCACTGCCCTTAAATTAGCTTGGTCAATCCATGTCTTGCTGTAGAGCGTCGGGGCTGAATGGGTTAAACTGAGAAAAAAAACTCTCTCTCACTCTCTCTCACACACACACACACACACGCGCACGCACGCACGCACGCACGCACACACACACACACACACACACACACACACACACACGCACGCACGCACACACACACACACGCACACACACACACAAACACATAATGATGTCTTAGTTACAGTCTCAGTCACAGTCTTTACAGCCTTCACACAGCTGACGGATGACTTCAACTGTGTTGTTTACAGATAGATATTTTCAAAATAAATCGTCAAGTTGCAAGATAAGAATATGAACTACGCCACTGACGGAGTTAACCCTTTCACTTCCAGTGGAAGCAGACTGCGTCTCTGAAATATTTGTTAATTCAAAGCCACCGAACCCCAGCCCGCCAAGAAATATATATGCCAAGTGGGCATAGATCCTCCTGAGCCTCTCGCAACTGCTGGGGCACATGAGGATCTATGTCTCATGCAGATGGCTTCTGTTCACTTTTTCATGGCATTGAAGGGGTTAATCTGTTCACAACGTACGCTTCTACAAGTCTCTGGAAACATATCGACCATGACAGTCTAGCGGGACAGTCTTTTCCAAACTTTGCATGCCAGTCCTTTAAACATGAAAGAATAAATTGAAGTTACAGAGATTAACTCATTGAGTCAGGAGACATCACAGCATGATATGGATTGGCAATGATAGTTCAAGGGTGGTGCCAGAACAGCCTGGCGCCTCTCGGTGCCTAGCTATTCTGGCACCACCCTTGAACTATCATGGCCTGAATTGTAATGCAGTCCTCAGATTACAACTGCAAAATGTGGGGATTTCGTATCTAGGACGCAATGCCAATGGGTAGCAAAAATAAATCATGAGTGCTTTAGTTTAATATATTTATACAACGAGTATTGGAAAGGGTTTTCACTTCAGAATCAGCACTATTCCGTTCTGTTTGAAGTGGTGCGGTACCACAGTAGGGTCGCTCTTACTTTACTCCGCCATTGTATCTGATCGTTAAGTGACATTGCAGCGAAGCAGTCAAAAGTATAGCGGAGATCGCATAACCGTTCCACCACACGTGAACGTACACAGCATTGCATCCCACGGCCCGGAAAAGCGTGTGAGCTGCATAACTGCATAACATGAAAACCTGATTATTTAAAAAATAATAGTCTGATTAAAGATAATATTTTAATTAAAAATATACTTTTAATGCGCATTACGATCGAAATATCACTCCTTTCAGTACGTAACGCGGTGGGGGGGGGGGGGGGGGGGGCTTAACCTGAATCTATTCACTATGTCTGACTAGTAAAAAATGTTTCGTGCTTGTTTTTTCAAAGCGCATTTCTTTTTTGTGTGGGGTATTACTTTGCATTTTACACGCTTGGAAGTCCCGTTTTGGTCTGGAAAGCTTTTATCCTCAACACTGGTGGTAAAGTGAATGTGACAATATAGAAATGGACACAACAATACATCTGTTTCACTTCAAACGTACTTGCCTGATGGAAGTGAATGAAATGATTAACCCTTTAACTGCCGAGAAAAGCTGTAACAGGATCCAACTGCAAGAGACATAGATCATCATGAGCCCCCGCAGTTGCGGGGGCTCATGAGGATCTATGACTCTTTCTGTCGACTTTCCTAGACAGCTTGGGCTCTTAGATGTTGAAAAGACAAAGATTTCAGAGGCAAAGACTGCGACCACTAGCAGTTAAGGGGTGACAGACCCACAGCGCTGTAACGCAAAACACGATGATGATTACCGACCTCTGTTATGCCAGAACACTGCATATCTTAACACCTTCACTGCCGAGAGAAAAATCAACACGGCCCAACTACAAGAGACGCTGATCCTTAGAGACCCCGCAGTTGCGGGGGCTCATGAGGATCTATGTCTCTTGCTGACGTCACTTTGTATCCACCCCTCCGTGATATGGACTTGGTTGCCTGCTAATTAACTTTGTATCCACCCCTCCGTGATACGGACTTGGTTGCCTGCTAATTAACTTTGTATCCACCCCTCCGTGATACGGACTTGGTTGCCTGCTAATTAACTTTGTATCCACCCCTCCGTGATATGGACTTGGTTGCCTGCTAATTAACTTTGTATCCACCCCTCCGTGATACGGACTTGGTTGCCTGCTAATTAACTTTGTATCCACTCCTCCGTGATACGGACTTGGTTGCCCGCTAATTAACTTTGTATCCACCCCTCCGTGATACGGACTTGGTTGCCTGCTAATTAACTTTGTATCCACCCCTCCGTGATACGGACTTGGTTGCCCGCTAATTAACTTTGTATCCACCCCTCCGTGATATGGACTTGGTTGCCCGCTAATTAACTTTGTATCCACCCCTCCGTGATATGGACTTGGTTGCCTGCTAATTAACTTTGTATCCACCCCTCCGTGATATGGACTTGGTTGCCTGCTAATTAACTTTGTATCCACCCCTCCGTGATATGGACTTGGTTGCCTGCTAATTAACTTTGTATCCACCCCTCCGTGATATGGACTTGGTTGCCTGCTAATTAACTTTGTATCCACCCCTCCGTGATATGGACTTGGTTGCCTGCTAATTAACTTTGTATCCACCCCTCCGTGATATGGACTTGGTTGCCTGCTAATTAACTTGTATCCACCCCTCCGTGATATGGACTTGGTTGCCTGCTAATTAACTTTGTATCCACCCCTCCGTGATACGGACTTGGTTGCCTGCTAATTAACTTTGTATCCACCCCTCCGTGATACGGACTTGGTTGCCCGCTAATTAACTTTGTATCCACCCCTCCGTGATATGGACTTGGTTGCCCGCTAATTAACTTTGTATCCACCCCTCCGTGATATGGACTTGGTTGCCTGCTAATTAACTTTGTATCCACCCCTCCGTGATACGGACTTGGTTGCCTGCTAATTAACTTTGTATCCACCCCTCCGTGATACGGACTTGGTTGCCTGCTAATTAACTTTGTATCCACCCCTCCGTGATATGGACTTGGTTGCCTGCTAATTAACTTTGTATCCACCCCTCCGTGATACGGACTTGGTTGCCTGCTAATTAACTTTGTATCCACTCCTCCGTGATACGGACTTGGTTGCCCGCTAATTAACTTTGTATCCACCCCTCCGTGATACGGACTTGGTTGCCTGCTAATTAACTTTGTATCCACCCCTCCGTGATACGGACTTGGTTGCCCGCTAATTAACTTTGTATCCACCCCTCCGTGATATGGACTTGGTTGCCCGCTAATTAACTTTGTATCCACCCCTCCGTGATATGGACTTGGTTGCCTGCTAATTAACTTTGTATCCACCCCTCCGTGATATGGACTTGGTTGCCTGCTAATTAACTTTGTATCCACCCCTCCGTGATATGGACTTGGTTGCCTGCTAATTAACTTTGTATCCACCCCTCCGTGATATGGACTTGGTTGCCTGCTAATTAACTTTGTATCCACCCCTCCGTGATATGGACTTGGTTGCCTGCTAATTAACTTTGTATCCACCCCTCCGTGATATGGACTTGGTTGCCTGCTAATTAACTTGTATCCACCCCTCCGTGATATGGACTTGGTTGCCTGCTAATTAACTTTGTATCCACCCCTCCGTGATACGGACTTGGTTGCCTGCTAATTAACTTTGTATCCACCCCTCCGTGATACGGACTTGGTTGCCCGCTAATTAACTTTGTATCCACCCCTCCGTGATATGGACTTGGTTGCCCGCTAATTAACTTTGTATCCACCCCTCCGTGATATGGACTTGGTTGCCTGCTAATTAACTTTGTATCCACCCCTCCGTGATATGGACTTGGTTGCCTGCTAATTAACTTTGTATCCACCCCTCCGTGATATGGACTTGGTTGCCTGCTAATTAACTTTGTATCCACGCTCCCAGGACGGCTGAGGCTCTTTGCCATTAAATGAACAAAGATCTTACAAACACGATCTGCGTCCCGCACTGGCAGGGAAGGGGTTAATCCCGTGCATAAACGGGATTCATTTGCATAGCGCAAATACGTAATTACCTCCCTGTAATCAACTTTGTTTACGCTGATTATGTCCGCGTTCTTCGGTTCTTAAATCAGCCATCTCTGGTCATCATTTAGGAACAAAGGTAAACTGCTTGACTCATTCGAGACATGCCGCCTCCGGATACACGGCTTATGCCGCGTATCCGGAGGTGGCACGTCTCAAATAAGTTAAATAATAATAATAATTACGGTATTTATAATGCGCTTATCTTATAATAATTATAACTCTAAGCGCGCACTCACAACTCGCACACGCATGCGCACGCTTTAGACAATGACTCACGTAACACAAATAGTGAAAATACATTACGACGGTCAGCTTGGGGTGGGGAGTGTGGTGATATTGTGCTAGAACTTTTGAAAGAGGTGAGTTTTGAGGGCGGATTGGAAGGAGGAGAGCGAGTGTTTCTGACGGAGAGAGAGTGGGAGAGTGTTCCAGGTGGATGGACCGTATACTGAGAAGGAGCGGGGGCCGAAAGTGCTGAGTTTGGTGCGGGGGATGAGAAGGCGGAGAGGGTCGGAGGCGGAGCGGAGGGAGCGGGTAGGAGTGTAGGGGTGAAGTAAGTTGGAGAGATACGCAGGAGCGTAGTTGTTGAGGGATTTGTAGCAGAGAGACAAAATCTTGTATTGGATGCGTTGGGGGATGGGGAGCCAGTGAAGGAGCTTGAGCAGGGGAGTGATGTGGTCGGATTTTTTCTTTCTGAGGACGAGGCGGGCAGCATTGTTCTGGACGCGCTGGAGAGTGAGAGTGTGGAGTGAGGAAGGCCGGAAAGGAGAGAGATGCAGTAGTCGATGCGAGATAAGATGAGAGAGACAGCGAGTTTGGTGGCAGCTTCGGTAGTGAGGTATTTTCTGATCTGACTGATGCGGCGGAGGTGGAAATAACATGCCTGGGCCGTGGCGGAGACGAAGCTGGTCATGGAAAGAGAGGAATCGAGGATAACGCCAAGGTTCTTGACCGAGTCAGAGAGGGAGATGGGGGTGCTGTCGAGTTGAAGGTGGAGAGAGGGAGGGAGCTGGGAAAGTTTCTGGCGAGTGCCTACCAACATGGCTTCCGTTTTGTCGTCGTTCAGTTTGAGCTTGTTTGCTGTCATCCAGTTTTTCACGTCTTCATAGCAGTCAGCCGTGCGAGTCAGTAGTGTCTGAGTGTTGTCGAGTTTGTCTTTGTCTAGTAGTTGTGAGTCGTCAGCGTAGAGGTGGTGGTGTATGTGGTGAGGCTGGATGATGTTGGACAGGGGGGGAGGTGTAGAGTGTGAAAAGGACCGGGCCCAGGACGGACCCCTGTGGAACGCCGCAGGAGAGCCTGACTGGGTTGGAGGAGACGCCGTCGATGGTGACGGACTGCTGTCTGTCGGAGAGGTAGGAGAGAAACCAGGAGTGAGCAGAGTCAGTGATGCCAAAGGAGTGGTGAGGGCGGTGGAGGAGGATAGAGTGGTCTATAGTGTCGAAGGCGGCAGAGAGATCGAGTAGCGTAAGAAGGGAGATGTTGCCCGAGTCAGTGGAGAGAAGCAGGTCGTTAAGGATATGTAGAAGGGCTGTTTCAGTGCTGTGATGTTTGCGATAGGCAGACTGGAAGGGGCTGAGGAGGTTGTTGTCGGCGAGGTGGAGGTTGAGTTGGTTGAGGACAACTTTCTCAAGAAGCTTGGACAGGAAAGAGAGATTGGAGACTGGGCGGTAGTTCTTGAGTTCGTTTGGGTCGAAGTTGTGTTTTTTGAGGAGAGGACGGACGATGGCGGACTTGAAGATATCGGGGACGAAGCCATTCTCTAGAGATGTGTTGATGTCGGTAATGAAGGGCGAAAGTTTTGGGAGGCCGTCCCGGTAGAGGGAAGCTGGGAGGGGGTCTAGTTCGCAGGTTTTGAAAGGCATGGACTTTATGGTCTTGAGGACTTCATCCTGAGAGACGGGGCAGAAGGACGAGAGGGGAGTGCCGGAAAAGGGAGGGTCAGGAAGGCAAGGCGGAGAAGGCAGAGTGTCGTCGAGTGTGTTGCGCAGAGTTTGGATTTTGTCGGAGAAATAGGAGGGAAAAGCGGACGGAAGTTCTTCTTTGCTGTGTGTGTTGGGAAGAGGAGAGTCTTTAGAAGTGCCTAGGAGTGTGTTCATGGTAGCGTAGAGGGTTTTGGAAGAAGTGGATTCCAGGATTTTGTTTTGAAGGTGTTTGCGTTTGGAGTCGGAGATCATTCTGCAGACTTTGGATCTGGTGGTTTGGAAGATCTCTCTGTGAACGGTGAGGTCAGATGAGCGCCAGCGGCGTTCCGCTTGTCGAAAACACTTTTGGCAGGAATCACCTCGACAAAATCTGCTACCGACAGCCAAGACTTAAGACGGACATTGCCATTGCACTACAGCCTGATGGCGCCAAGCTAATCCCACTGCCTTTGAATTATCATGGTCGATCCATGTCCTGCTGTAGAGCGTCGGGGCTAAGTGACTTAAAAGCACGAGCTAAAGAGGGTAAGCTGCTTTGTGCTCGTACTTTCAACTGGTGTTTCTTTATTTGTTGGTTATTTCTTCAGACGCCAGACAACAACAACATCAACAACAACAACAACAGTACTTTGAGGTGGAGCCTTCTCCCCAGTCTGGGCTGTAACAGTGCGCAGTAGTCGCGCCAGAAACGGGAACAAATGAACGGATCGAATTGACAAGCAGCATGATTAATAATTTAAAAGTCCATCACCGCGTCAGGGCTTGTTCCTATCTTTGGCTAAACGTTTGTCTCCCGGGAGAAGTTCAGCTGCACACAGTATGATGAATCACGCAAACAAGCAGAGAAGAAGTCCAGTTTACCGTCCCTACTCACGCTAATGAGCATATGAGGGACTAACGCAAACAAGCAAGCGAATACGGGAGACAAAAGCAACACCACATTGACCAATCGGTCAACCTGTTTTGGGCTACCACCCTTATGAGAGCGCACCTGCCATTAAAAGACCATAATTAGGTGGCGTAGCCGCCAAAATGATAGTATTTAATGACAGGTGGTAATGTTTGCCCTTCACGACTTCACAAGCACCTGTCTTTCAAGAGCACTTTGTTTTCTTGCAGAGCGATGTGGTTCTTCCAAACAGGCTGTACTATGTCGCCACATAGTTGGAAGGAAGAGAATGAATGATTTAACTCATTCCGCCCGCGACACACCACAGCAAGATATGGCTCGACCATGATGGTCTATCTGTCTCCTGAACTGTAGTGCAGTCCTCGGAGGATAACTCCAAAATGTGGGTATTTCGTACCTCGGGCACAATGAGTTAAAAGTCCAGAGATCTTCTCCCCGTAAGTCCGGACAGTCCAATCCTTCCAGCCGCCGCTCTGTCACCTCGACTGTTTCGGAAGCAGTAACAAAGCATCCTACAGCTAATCCCAACTGACCTCCGCTCGATGAACCCGAGTGAGTGAGCAAGCGGCACAGAACCTCTTGTGCAAGCACGACGCCATAGGGGCCCGACGACGGGCCCCTATGCACGACACATAGATCCTCTGGAGCCCCCCCCCCCAACCCACTCCCCCCCCCACCCTCCGCGCAGCTGCTGGGGCTCAAGTAAAGCTATGCCTCTAGTTGTAAGGTGAGTTGCGTTGACTGTGGAACGCAAACAACAGTAACGTGACAGAAAAGTCTTGTCTGGGACTCAGATGGAGAAAACATCACGCATCTCATTACTACTAGCCAGATGACCAGCCGGACCCCCTTCGCGCAAGGAGCCACCGGTATTGTACACAGAGCCGATGGCCGCAAGCACAAGGGGGTTAACCATAGGGGTCCGTTGATAGTAGCTTTGACTAATGCAAATCCACTGCGCCACCGCGTGCGCGCAAGCGCCTATACCAAGCTCAAGACAAAATACAAGGGTGAAAACGAACACGCCCGCGAAATTTTAGATGTGGCCGGAAGTATCCCAGCATGCACGGACCTCTTTCTCAACATCTAGAGTTGATCGTTAAACCCTTTGGTCTCTTGGCTTGACTTCGCGAACGAAGATTTTATAGGAGTTGCCCACGACGTCTGCAGGCTTGTTCGTGGCTGCGGAGGCCAATCCGAGACAGGCAGGTTCGACCGCAGTGGCTGCAGGGGAAGGTATGGCCAGGGTTCTGAGCTGCGGCATCTCTGTTTTTTCTCCTGAGCCGCTTGTCCTTAAGGCTAGCTCTGTGAGAGTCCTCAAAGGAGACAGCTGCCTTGTAAATGGTGGAGCGCCAGGTGTCACGGTCCGCAGCAAGCGAAGACCACTGGTCGTGGTCGATTTGGCAGGCACTAAGTGACTTCTTGAGACAGTCTTTGTATCTCTTCTTTGGTGCCCCTCTGTCACGGTGTCCAGTAGCAAGCTCGCCGAACAGGGTGATCTTTGGTAGGCGATGATCCTCCATCCTGGAGACATGCCCCGCCCAGCGGAGCTGTGTCCGCAGCAGCAAAGCCTCGATGCTCACAGCTTCAGCCTGTTCAAGGACCTCGACGTTGGTGACATAGTCACTCCAGTGAATGCCCAGGATGGTACGCAGGCAGCGCTGGTGGAAGCGTTCGAGGAGTCGTAGTTGGCTGCGGTAGAGGGCCCAGGACTCGGAACCATACAGCAGGGTGGTGAGGACCACAGCTCTGTACACGCTGATCTTGGTGCCTGTTTTCAGCTGTTGATTGTGCCACACCCGCTTGAAAAGTCGCCCGAAAGCGCTGTTCGCTTTTGCCAGCCTGCTGTCAAGCTCCTTGTCCAGCTTGGCGTCCGACGTGATAATGCAGCCAAGGTAAGTAAACTGGTGCACTGACTTTAGTTCAGACTCGCCAATGGTGATGTGAGGAGGGCGATACACTGTCTTGGGTGCCGGCTGATGGAGGACCTCTGTCTTTTTCAGACTGACCTCGAGTCCAAAGAGCTGGGCAGCATCTGCGAAGCAAGACGTGATGCGCTGCAGGGCTCTCTCTGTGTGTGCAACGAGGGCAGCATCATCAGCAAAAAGCAGCTCACGAATCAGTTGGTCTAGGGTTTTCGTGCGGGCCTGCAGTCGTCTGAGGTTGAACAGGCTGCCATCGAGACGATACCTGATGTACACTGCATCGTCATCATCGAGGTCTACTGTGGCCTGCTTCAACATCATGCTAAAAAAGATGGTGAAGAGGGTTGGTGCCAGCACGCAGCCCTGCTTTACGCCGTTGAGAATAGGGAATGGTTCTGAGAGGTCATTGTTGAGTCTGACCTGGCCTTGCTGGTCCTCGTGTAGCTGGACAATCATGTTGAGGAACTTTGGGGGACAGCCAAGTCGCTCCAGGATCTGCCACATGCCTTGCCTGCTGATGTGAGCAGGCGAGCAGGCAAACCCTTTGGTAGAGTGCTGTTAAAGAGGCCTCTATGCACTGCAGTGCATTCATTGTTTTCTGGCGTTTTTACTCTGAAGTCGAAGAGAATTACTCGAAAAGATATTGACAACAGAGCAGGGTTTAAACCAGACTACATTAAATTAGACCTTTTTGGGCTGTGGGAAATACGTACCTATACTCCATAAGCCAGTCTTAGCTACCGTGCCGCCGCCCTCCCCCCCCCCCCCCCCCCCCCCCCCCCGCATCTCCCCCACAATACTCAATAAGATGGGTTTCAAAGTGTACCTTATGTCCTGAGATGTTTAAGCCATGTTTCCCCTAAAATCTTTAGGAACACACCAGAGATATAGCCGATGGCCCCATTCACGCTCTTTGCGGATCCTAAAGTGAACTTGAGAAACATTTTCCTCTAAATAAATCAGAATTTATTACAGGAGCCCAAATCAGGCAATATTATGTTAAGGCATACCTTCTGCGTCCTCAGCAAAAACAGAATTTAAAATATTGAATCTGTGGCTCAAAGTGATGGTATTTGTGCACCCAGTAAATGGCCATTTCCGCGAAATCGAAAAAAAAAGAATAATAAAATAATGTTTCCGATGCCCTCGGAAATTTTGTATACAACTGATAGGTCTTTTTAAAAAGTTTTATTTGGTTAGGATAGAGTACCACATAGAGGAGGGACTGATCCAAATGATAGAAGCGCTTTACAAGAACGCCTGCAGCGCGGTTCTACTTAACAATCAGTCAGGCGAGTTCTTCAGGACGACGATCGGTGTCCGTCAAGGATGCCTGCTCTCTCCTGTCCTTTTCAACATATTCCTGGAGAAGATCATGCAGGAAACCCTCCACGACCACCATACTTCAATCTCTATTGGTGGCAGATCCCTGTGCAATCTTCGATTCGCAGACGACATTGACCTCATGGCAGGCAGCAATAGTGAGCTCCAAAACCTGACAGACAAACTTTCAAGTAGCGCAGGGTCTTATGGCATGGAGATCAGTACGGATAAAAGCAAAGTGATGATCAACACCACAAGCGACAGCAGCAGCAACATTCACATGAACGGCCAGAAGCTAGAAGAGGTCAATAGCTTCAAGTACTTGGGAGCCACCCTGTCCAAAGACGGTAGGTGCATAGCAGAGATCCGTATCAGGATAGGTACAGCAACATCCGCAATGGCCAGGCTGGACAGGATATGGCGAAGTAACTCCATCAGCTTCACCATCAAGTACAGGCTTTACAAGTCCCTCGTAGTGTCTATTCTACTCTACGGCTGTGAGACTTGGACACTGCTTGCAGACTCAGAAAAGAAAATCCAGGCCTTTGAGAACAAGTGCCTGAGGAAATTGCTCCGCATCTCGTACCGCGAGCACAAGACCAACGAATATGTACGGAGCATCGTCACTTCCCTGGTGGGCCCACATGAACCCCTTCTGGCAACCGTGAAACGGCGCAAGCTTGCTTGGTTTGGCCACGTGACCCGACACAACACCTTGTCCAAGACTATCCTCCAAGGCACTCTCGAAGGAAGTCGTCGGCGAGGTCGTCAGAGAAAGAGTTGGGTCGCAAACATAAAAGAATGGACCGAACTCGAGATGCCAGACTTGCTTGCCACCGCCCAAAATAGAACTCAGTGGAGAGCACTGTCTGTTGCTGCTGCCTTTCAGTCCCCCCAACGCCCAGTTCGGGCAAGGGACTGATGATGATGAGAGTACCACAGCTACTCCCAACCTGATTTTATGATGCTGTGATGCATTTAGGTCCACGGTGGCTGAAATCTGTTGCTCTACCCCCATTTTACCAGTACGCATAGGAACGCAAAATGATCAACAAAAAAATAATGCTTACGTCATACTCCTCTGCTTAAATATTTTTGTTTCCAGTTTTCTTAACAAAGTATGCATATTAAGTATAAAAATCTGTGTTCATTTCATTAATTTCGATGTGACCCATCAATTTAATTGTAACTATTTGGGATTAAGAACATAAAGGGGCGGGGGGAGGGGGGGGGGGAGTCTGTAAACAGGGGCTGTGCTAAAGCTTCTACCATCTGGATTTGGAGGCATGATGTGCTGATGGCTGAAAGACTTCCTCTTCAACAAAATTGCATGATTGAAGTCGACGGCACACTCAGCAGTCTTGTCAAACTCAGGGAAGATGTATAGGGAGGTGTCGTGTCTCCGATCACTTTAATGTCTGTAAAATATGTGGAACGTTGGACTGTATTCTGATACCAATCAATTTGTTTGCCGTTTGTTTATTGGAGAAAAAAGGCAAATATGATAGACTGAATGAGTGAAACTAGCTGGTCTTTTAGGAGATATTTTACCTAGCGTAAGGCGGGTCTAGTATGGTCTTTTTTTTCTCATTTTGTTTCGTCTAGAAAGGTGTAAATATGAATATGCGTAATAAAGTTTCATGGTTTCTAACAGGGAAAACAATGTTAAGAAATACTCCAGATAGCTCTAAGAATGTCAATGCATCATGAAAATGACCCACGTTCTGCATCTTGTCAAGCCTGGCATTTTTGCAGGAAGTGTTTCATATTGTCGAAGTATCTTGGTACCCCACGACTGGTCTGACCGAAGTGGTGTTGGCTTGCGCCAGGTTGTTGCTGTAATTTGCACCAATGTGGTCCCCACCAGCTTCTTCATCAGAGACTTTTTTCCAGCAACTCTAGCTTCCATGGCTTTGATGTGAGACCTCCACCTGAACCCAGTAATTTATTTGTTGCCAGTAAAGTTGGCCTGTCTGTCTTTGGTACAGGAAGGTCTCCAGTTTTCAAGGTGATCTCTTCCATCTGATTGAAAGAGATGGTCTAGCTCAGTTTGAGTGACCATCTTTCAGTCCAGCTGCTGGCTCTATTGGCAGCATCCTGGATTCTGCAGGATGCTCTTTCAGTATGTTCTGCTGTGCTCCACACTGCAAAGTCATCCGCATGGAGGATGTTCGAGACGAACCTTGGTACTGCTGTACTGTACTTCATGTCATTAATGTAGATCAAGAACAGCATCAGACACATCACCTCCCTGAGGTACACCTTCCCTGAGTTTGACAAGACTGCTGAATGTGCCGTTTACTACAGTCTTGCTGTTCTATTAAAGAGAAAGTTCTTCAACGGCAGCCCTTGTTTACAGGCGTTTCCCCCTTTTTATGCTTTAACAACTATTAAAAAAAAACAATTAAATTGATGGGTCACATTGAAATTAATGAAATGATCACAAATTTTATGCTTAATGTGCATACTTTGTTAAGAAAACTGGCAACAAAATATTTAAACAGAGGAGTATGACATAATCAATTTTATGATCATTTTGCGTTGCTTTGCGTACTGGTAAAATGGGGGTAGGGCAGCAGATTCAGCCACTGTGGCCCCTAAATGAATCACAGCATCATAAAATCAGGTTAGGAGTAACTGCCGTACTCTATCCTAACCATTAAAAGCTAAAAAAAAAAAGACCTATCAGTTGTACACAAAATTTCTGAGGGCATCGGATAGAATGTTCGTTTCCCAATTTGGCAATTTTATATTGGAAAAAGCTATCATTCACCACAAACGTATGATAAAGGATGCCGACTTTCCTCATTTTCTTGCACTTTATGCTCAAATTATTGAAACTTAATACGTAAAGAGAGGTCAAAATGAAATGGAATAACTTAAGTATTTTTTCTAATTAATTTTGTGTATTTTTACAACTTGGGGGTAGGGATACAAAATCAATCAATGGGGCACTCATAGTGAACACAACATCACCTAGTCAAGTTTATAAAAATTGTGACATCCTGTTTTAATGATGTAAGCCTCAAAACGGACTGCCAGTGCTATAGAAAATGTCTGAAGGCATCTGACACATTATTTTTGTCCTTTTTTACGATTTTGAGGAAATGGCCATTTACTGGGTGCACAAATACCTTCTTTGTAAGCCACAGATTCAATATATTTTTTATTCTGGTTTTTTTTTTCACAAGACGCAGGTGTGCCTTAACATAATAATGCCTGATTTAGGCTTCTGGAATGAATTCAGATTTATTTGGAGGAAAAGGTTTCTCAAGCTCATTTTAGCATCTGCGAAGAACGTTAATGGGGGTATCCTTGCGTCATCGGCTATATCTCTGGTGTGTTCCCAAAGATTTTAGGGGAACATTGCTTAAACATCTCAGGACATACTAAGGTACACTTTGAAACCCATCTTATTGAGTACTTGTGGGGGGGGGGGGGGTAGAGGGGATAAGGGGGGTGGGGGGGAGGGGAAAGGGGGGGAGGGGGATGCACGGTAGATCGGGCTAGCTCTTGGACTACTAAAGCGACTGCTGCGTGCAGCCCGGGTCACAAGTTCATATCGACAGTAAGACGCAATCTTGTTTTAATTTCATTGGATATGCTAATTTACATAAACCAATGAAAAATGAGCTTGCGGCGTATTTCCGGTCTCATCTAAAACCCTTACTCGGATGTCTGCTATGGATCATGCTTGACTGTACAAAAAGCATTGATACTAAACTATCAGTTTTGATCGGAGGACAAGGCTGGTATAGATTTGTGGCAAAATATCTACCGAGTCTGTTCAGTTCGAGGTTTTAGGCAGATGGTTGCTTTGAGGGTTGAAAACTGCTCTGGAATCACAGTGCTTTCGTCGATTCGCGGGCGTGTTCGTTTCCTCCCTTGTATTTTGTCTTGAGCTTAGTATAGGCGCTTGCGCGCACGCGGTGGCGCAGTGGATTTGCATTAGTCAATGCTACTATCAACAGACCCCTATGGGGTTAACCCTTTGGCTGTCGGCAGCGCTTTTTGTCGCGATGATTCCTGCCGGAATCATCGCGTTAAAAAGCGCTACCGTCAGCCAAAAGCGTAAGGTTTTCTCGAAGTGCAGGAGACGGGAGATAAACCGCAACAGCTTAAAGGTGTCCGGCGTTAGCAGAAGAAGACTTCTGAAATGGCGTCCTTCCGGTTCTACAGTACTGTACAATTACGGCTTGGAAACCAAACTGGATACAATTAAGTTTGTTTTACTCGATTACGAAAAAGCGGACTTTCTGAGTTTCAAGGTTTGGAAAAGGTGGATTCTGTCTCCAGAACGTACAACTGTCACACACGGATTGTACTGTCCACCAGGGCAGGGCAGGAGACTCTTGACCCATTCGAGGTTAATTTCGTAGTATATTCGGCGCTCTTTTAACCCTTTTAGCCCCACGGGTGCATTTCCCAAATTTTGGAAGTGCTACTTAACGACTATGTACCAGTTGCAGGAGGTGGACTGACCATGATAATAAAGAGTAGTGCCAGATTATCTTGATTACCCTTGAATTATCATGGTCAATCGATCTCCTGCTGTAAGGACTCGAGGCTAAAAGGGTTAACCCTTCGCTGCAAGCAGCACAAGAAAGATGTCTCTGATACTATGGCAGATCACCATCAGATAAAGCGTGTAGGTAGAAGACACACGGACATGATTTAGTCCAGCAAATAGCGTGGATCCTCATCAGCCCCACCCGAGTCTCCCCCACCCCCGAAAAAAAAAACCAACAACAACAAAAAAACAACATGCGCAGAGTTTCTCTTGTCTTACATATCGTTGGGGTCTTTTTTGGGTTTTTTTTAATTTAATTTCTGTCCAGGACCAATTTAATGCCCAGAATTCGACGTTGCGTACAATTGTAGAGTGAGGAAACTTCTGAGAAACCAAAATTGTTGGCAAACACCTTGAGTGGAAAGAAAAAACTTTGGCAGAAATCGCTTTCAGAAAAAAACCTACATCCACAACAGAAAGAAAATCCCAACACAAAAATAAGAGTAAACACACCTAGAAAGGACAATTACAACACAATTTATTAAATTTTCGCGGACACTCTTTTGGGACACTTTTTTTCAAAAGCAAGAAAGGCAGGCAGTGCATTGTTTTCTTGTATGCATGTCCATTCTGAAAATTTAATAAAATCTGTTGTAATTGTCCTTTCTAAGCTTGTTTCTTTCTTTCTTGGGATTTTCTTTGCATATTTTCACGCTTTCGCCCTCCAGTCACCTTTTTAACACATTCTGCTCAAGGACCGAAATCCGCAAATTTTGAAGTTGCCCCCTGAAGACTGTATTACACTTCTGGAAACAGATCGAGCGTGATGACATATGAAGCATAATGGTCTATGGGAGACAACTCCTGTATAGTGGTTGTCTCTCCGGTGATTATGTCCCTTAGGACATCGCGCATGCGCAGTAAATAAATAGCGTGTTCGCCGCCGAGTTAGAAATGGCTTCCCTGTATTTTGTGAGTGCGTCTGTGGCCACACAGGGCAATTAGGTTACGCCCCCTTTTCACACACTGTTATCTGTTAGCCTCTTGCAGCATAAAACTATGAACGAAGAACTTTTCTGCCAAAACAAAAAATCCACGCGAAGCACATCACAGGAGAAACATTTTCAGCAATTCTTAAAAAAATTAAGAGTTAGCATTTTTCACAACACTCGAATGCACTAAGTACCCCATGACAAAACTGTCGTCTGCAAGCCTGCATACAACCGTGCACATGACCCCATTAGGCTCCCTTGAACACACTAGGTCGACTAAAATTACCCAGATTTTGCTCTTTTTCACACCACCTGTCATGCCTTTTGTTGCTCAAAACGCCAAAAAAAAGGCAAACATTTGAAGTTTTACCTCCTAAAACGATGGCAAAAAGGGAGGAAATTTTTTAAACTATTTCTTGCGGAAAAGTTACTACATGCACCGGAAGCAATTGCCCTGCGTGGCCTGTAATGTGGTTTGAATCAAAGTCCATCCAGCCCACATAGAAGCGGTAACACGACACGTGATAGTTCAAGGGTTGTGCCAGAATAGCTTGGCGCCTATGGGTGCCAAGCTATTCTGGCGCACCCCTTGAACTTTCACGCTCGATCCATGAGAGTCTTGCCGTGGCGTGTCAGAGTTGAATGCGTTAAACTGGATAACATTCACAATACTTGTGAAACTTGCATGAACAATCCATGCCCTGTGTTTTTTTTTTGTGTTTTTTTTTTTTTTACGCCGGACGTGAAAGAATAGGAAGGCACTTTTACTAACTGCAGAGGGAAGGAACGCGAGTCGTCCCCGAGGACTCATCGGGTGTAAAGTCAGCTGACTTGAGTGCTTGCCGAAGGTGACAGATTTCAGTGAACAAATAGACGCTACGTGTCCAAGCTGGAACACAACTCTCCTTGGGTAAATGCTATTTCCAGTATGGTCTAACTATTACCCGACACCCGAGTCCGAGTCTATTATCCGAGACCCTGCCGGAAGCAACGTGTATCTAAAACATGCTAACGTCAACGGCAAACAACACCATCTGTCCAAGAAACATGGCTATAAAATAGGGTAATCAATAGGCATAGATCGTCATGAGCCCCCGCATCTGTGTGGCTCATGAAGATCTATGCCTCTTGCCGCAGTTGGGCGTTGCACACCGTTTCTTGTCAAGAAAAAATTGGGGAGAAAAAAGCCAAATTGGTAAGAATCGGATTCGCTGTAAATTTCTCATTGCCGGCGTCAGCTGTCTCTGAAATTCACACCCTCAAAAATAACATTAATTCACCTATTTCATCCTGATACACCCAATGCCTGAAATGAATGTGACCATGATAGGTCAAGAATGGTGCCAGAATATTCTGGCACCACCCTTGAAATAAAATAGTTGATCTACCTCCTAATCTGCAAAGGACAAGCAATTTTTTTAAATTAAGCCTCAGGTTGTAATGGGTTAACCTCTTCCAGTGCGGATCTGGGGGATGGGGATGGGGGTGGTAGGGGCGGGCGAGTTCGAGACCACCCGACCCTCACCACCCAAGACCAAAAATTATTGAAAATGCTATAACAACGTTTCTTTTGGGGAGTTTGGAACCTCCTCTCCCTTTTGCCAGATATTTCGGCGAGTGGTGAGAGTCTTAACACATGCGCCTATCCTAAACTCCCCACCCCCCCTCGCCGTATACGGATACGCGGCGAATCGCCGCGTATCCGTATACGACGCGTCTCCAATGAGTTAGCCCTCTGGCTGTCTGTAGCGCTTTTTTTCGAGGCGATTCCCGCAAGAATCACATAGACAAAACGCTCTACCGACAGCCACAGGGTTAGTTTGACACCTGAAGCCAATCTGGTACTACCCCTTAGCCACCATAAACAGGCGACAAGTTTTAAAAAAATCCAGATTAAAAAAAAAATAAGCGTGTACAATGCACAGAACGAAACGCGCTTAACCCTCTACATCTGGATGCCGACTGTTAAAAAAATTTCTTATTGTCCTATGAAGGCTGCATTGCAGATTAGGAGATATATCCATCATTTCAGTTCAAAGCTGGTGCCAGAATATCATAAAGTTTTAGGCATAGCAATGCCTATCTTCCAAACTGTCCTGCTACTCTACACATAGAAAAATACATCAGACGATACAGCAACGAGAGAGAGAGAGAAAAGAGAGAGAGAATCAATAGAACTTTATTAAATTTTACAACTGTTAAGGCATTGACATCGTCGTCGACACAGCTATTTTGCAAACCTGCCGTTGCTAACAACTACAAGATTTTATACACACAAGAAGATATACATAGACTATAAATGTACATGCATATAAGTAAAACATAATACTTGCAGACACTATTCGCATAAACAGATATACTCAAAGCCACACAGACCCCCCCCCTCCCACGCACACACACACACACATACACACACGGATCTAAGTAATTTAACCCATTCAGTGCTGACACACTACAGCAGGAGATTGGTCGACCATGATAACTTGATTCAAGGGTAGTGCCTGTCGGCGCCAAACTAATCTGCCACTGCCCTTGAATTATCATGGACGAACAATCTCCTGCAACTGGTGCATAGTCATTAGATGACGCCCCCCCCCCCCCCCCCAAAAAAAAAAAAAAAAAAAAAAAAAAAAAAAAAAAAAAAATTGGGAAATACGGCCGTCGGGCTGAATGAGTTAAATGACAAATGAAAAGGAGAGAAAGAGAGACAGACAGACAGAGATAGAGACAGAGGCACAGAGAGAGAGAGAGACAGAGGCAGAGTCACGGATACAGAGACACTGAGAAAAGGAAATTCTGCTTTCAGCCTCAGAAAGACTGTGTTTTAGTGGAGCACCAAAAGGTTCTTTGTAATTCTTGATCAATCTCTTTTGAAACCCAAAGAGAACATTATTCTCAATCACTGTGCAGATCTGTAAACCTCTCTAAGGAAGGAATAGCGTGACTAAGCGTGACTAACATGACCTATAATGCAAATAAGACCTCCTAACAACTGCAGTAAGACCTGTTTAGAATTGCAACGAGCTAGTGATGTATACGAAAATCCCTTAACACCTTAACTTCCTGTGGCCGCAGATGGTTTTTGAATTCCTTGTTAACCCTTTTTGTAGCGCCAACACCCTACTACAGGAGACTGAGTGACCATGATAATTCAAGCTAATCTCGCATAACGGCCTTGAATTATCATGGTCAATCAATCGCCTGCTGTAGGGCGTTGGCTCTAAACCCTTGAATTATCATGGTCAATCCACCTCCTGCAAGTGGTACATAGTCGTCAACACTTCCAAAATTCGGGAAATGCACCCGTGGCGCTAAAAGGATTAATACAGCGCCTAACATCCCCAGCTGTCAAAAAACATGGCTACAAAGTGGTGTCAGCAAGGGGCATAGATCCGCACGAGACCCCGCAAATGCGGGGGCTCATGAGGATCTATGTCTCTTGCAGCTGCGCCGTGTTCCGTGTTATCTCGGCAGTGACGAGGTTAAGGCCCACGGACAGATAACGAGATGCTGTTCAAAGCACAGTTCTGCTGATTCTACGTGCGTGAACCAAAGTGAATACGTCAACAAGACTGTGAGAAATTTCACACTAAGGATGAAAACAAGAAACACACGACTGAGCTCTTCCAATGTAACTCCTTCGCTGCCAATGATCCCGAATTTCAGTCGCGTCTGAACCCCAGGCACACTGACCGACATTCGCGTGAAGAACACATTATAAAATGGGACCAACAATGGGAATACACAACACAGGACCTGCAAGAGTCATAAACCCTCATGAGCCCCCGCGACTGCGGGGGCTCATGAGGGTTTATATCTCTTGCAGCTGGGTAGCGCTCGCCTTACCCCGGCAGTTAAGGGGTTAAAAAAGCTGATAATTTCTTTCATTCAAGTAAACAAACCCCCCCCCCCACGCCCCCTCCCCCCCACCCCCACCCCTCTTTGCCATTTGACAGAAAGAGGACATTTCCGTTAGAGCAAAAATCCCACAAAATATAAAATTTACAAAACTCATACCATGTCTTTCATCCAAAATAAGGTGACTGTCAATAGTGTACAATGCACAGAAATTCACAACAAAAAAACATGATTAAAACAGAAAATTTACCACAAAAAAAAAAAAATGTGTCGTACTCCTCCTTTTAACCTATATCATACTGATATAACTGTTCTGTCCAGCGCTGAGTAATTCCCCTTGGTTTGTTATACAATTCTGCCAGCGCTAGCCTCACCTATCTGGTTTGTGAGTATCTCAGTATAACTCGAGGCAAATTTGTATCGTTACATTGTTGTGTAATGTTCTGTGCATCTACTGTGGGAATTCAGGGTATTTACCCGACCACATATAGTAATGCACCTTCGTGTTTGTGTATGTATGTTTCTCCTGCCTACTTCCTAAGTTCCGGAGAAAGACATGGGTTATATAAAAGGCCTGATGCATCCTTTTAGGGATGTAGATGATCGTCTTGTTCTATACCTGCGTATTTCTCTGTGGGCTGGCGAATGGGTGCCTGATAGGCGGGGGCAGGGGATCTAACTGTTCTGTCCAGCGCTGAGTAATTCCCCTTGGTTTGTTATACAATTCTGCCAGCGCTAGCCTCACCTATCTGGTTTGTGAGTATATCATACTGAGGCTAAAAGTGTCAAAATCTGTACACTGCCATATGCAAGCAACATTATAGTACTTACAGATAAGGATATAGACCAATGGCTTTAGTTCAAGGGTGGTGCCAGAATAGCTTGGCGCCTCGAGGACTATTTTAGTCCAACTTATTTCACACACTGGTGTTTTCCGAATGATAAGGGTTAACAAGTTTCTTTCTATGTTGGGAAGTTCTTTTTCCACAACTAAGGAAAATGAAGGAGCGTCAGGATCTATACCTCATGCTGACCTCCATTCCACGTTTTCCTTGACTGAGGAGGTTATTGGGCGTACGATCTGTGTTGACAGATGAAAAGAGAAAAAGCAAATCCGCTTAGTCGTTCCTTTATCACCACGGTTGAACTGGCCGACAACATCACGATGGAAGGACGAAAAAAGACAGGGCAGCAACGCAAGCGGACACAACCACACTCCCAAATTAAAACCAGAAGAACTTGTACACTTTTTATTTTTATGTACAGAGTTGGCTGTATCTACTCCACAACATTAACCCATTGACTGCGCGTCCTTTTCGCCCAATGATATCGTCAGTTACAGACAAGGACTTAACCCCTTTGTGCATTGCAGCCGCGGTAATGTTGGCAGTAGGCTAACGGCGCCGCCGATGCTAAAAGGGGATTTACCCCTCCACTGCCCGTGATCACGAATTTCGCGTCTTTTTGCGTGAAGAACACAATGTAATTGGGACAGGAAAACAGGTATAAAGAACATACGACGAACAAAAGACATAAATCCTCATGAGCCCCCGCGACTGCGGGGGCTCATGAGGATCTATGTCTCTTGCAGATGAGAAGCGTTCGCCTTGCCCCGGCAGTGAAGGGGTTAAAGTTTCAACTCTTTCCATTCTTTCAGCAAACATCAGCCTCATCGTCTGAATAAGTGACGGTCACTACCTTACAGCCAAGAGTACAAAAGCCGATGCACTTCCGGCGATTGACAGTAAAAATGAATTAGATTCTCAAAAAGAAAATCAATCAATCAATCAATCAATCAATCAATCAATCAATCAATCAATCAATCAATCAATCAATCAATCAATCAATCAATCAATCAATCAATCAATCAATCAATCAATCAATCAATCAATCAATCAATCAATCAATCAAATCAAATCAAATCAATCAGTCAGTCAGTCTTTCTGTCTGTCTATCCACCACCGCAATGCCACAAACATAACAACCTCAACAGATCACTGTCAGTGAGAAAAGCCCACCAACAAATCACCAAAAACTATCGGCACTATCACAACCACTGCCGTCGCACAGTCCAAAGTCACCACGCAAACTAAGGTGACTAACAGTGAAAGATCACCTCTATAAATGTGTGCTGGTCTGTGATTTTGCTTCGCGTCGACAATTTGCCCCAGAATCGCATACTAGCACGCCTGACTGTGCTAATGGTAAGCAACACATTAACGAAAACACCTCAAACGGCCAATATACCCTAATTACATCCTGAACAGCGAAGTGCGCGATATGTGGCCAAAGCTTTGGGGACAAGGGGCATGGATTCTCATGAGCCCCTGCGACTGCAGGGGCTCATGAGAATAATAATATATGCCCCTTGCAGAAATCATGGGCTGGCGCAAGAATGGCCAATACCACTAAACAGATAGCGGAAGACTTTAGTACGCCTGTCAACCTCAGGAACGGACTGAATAACATCCATTTCAACTTCTACTGCGCAAACAACGTGCCACAGAGAGCACTAATCCTTTGCGTGTCGGTAGCGGTTTTAGTAGCGATGATTCCTGTAGGAATCCTGTAGGAATCATCGCGATTAAAACCGCAACCGAACTACAAAGGGTTACGAATTCAGAGTTGCTGTCGTTGTAGTCTTTCTTTTTTTTTCTTTTGGTAGTGTCCCTAGTAACAAGATTCAAGATTCCATATATCTATTGTCAATAAGCGATACAAATTAATAGATCTTTTTCTTCGCCAGCCGAGCATAAAAGTATGCAAACATAATATCAAACATAATATGACAAATGTTAGTTAAATATTTATGGACAGTTACATAATCACATTCACAAGACGTGCTGTGAAGTTTAATATTGCTCTAAATCCACTATTCAATACATGTAACAAGCAATATGACAATCCAAAAGTAAAACGAAGTAAATTCAAATACTAAATTAAGACACACGATCACGAACGTAAAACATCGCGTGTAAGCCATCGACTGCAGAGAAAAATTGAACACCATCCAACTGCAAGAGGTATAGATCCTCATAAGCCCCCGCAACTGCGGGGGCTTATGAGGATCTATACCTCTTGCTGGACCACTTGTATCCTGTTTCTTTGATGGCTGGGGATCTTTGACATTGAAGTTAAGATGATTTCTTTCTAAAAAATCTGCCACCACTGGTAATGAATGCCCCGGTTGACCGTTTAACGCTATAGGCCAAACGGAAGACCAATTCGGCCTCCGCCAAACCTCAAGAAGCAGTGCGGCTGCAGGGACTTGTGTGATTCACGAGAGCCGGCGTCTCTTGCATATTGAACGGGTTCGCACAAAGACCCCATGACGAGATTATCGAAATCATGGCAAGAGTTGCGTGCCCCTGAAGCTGAGCGTCGATACCAGTATCCTACAGTGAGGGGCACGAAACTCTTGCTATGACTTCGATTCCCTCCCCCTGTCCAGAGAAGAAAGACTGACTGGACCTCTTGCTTGCTTGCTTGCTTAGTTCGGGTTTAACGTCCACACCACCGAGGTGATCATGGACGGCCCTGACGGGCGGGTTATGGGGGACAGGAAAATCTATTGCCTATGGAGTACGACCTGAACACTGATCAATTCAGGAGCACTCCAACTGTGCCACTTTGAATTACCAGGACCTTTCAACGGACATGCTATTGAACAAATCCGTTTTATCCCCCTGGATTGTGAGTCCAGCTACCGGGGCCGGAACGGGATTCGAACCCACGACCCGGCGATTCCCTTCGCTCTCCTGCTCCGACGTTTAACCGCCTGAGCTATTTCGGACTCTGTAAGACTGGACCTCCGGGCTGATCCGCCATTTAGTGATTGACACACGTAGACTGAACGCTCCATTGCCTCCTCCGTCTCAAGCCTCGCGGGTGCTCGTTTCTATGCCTTAACCCCTTCACTGAAGAGTAATAGTGCACACGATCCATCTGCAAGACAGCGACAGCGGGGGGTCATGAGGATCTATGTATCTTGCTGGGACCATTTTGTATCCACGTTTCTTGAACGGTTTTAGTTTTTGGTCGTTGAATGAACAAAGATTTCAGAAACAAAAATGCACCTACAGTGGCAGGCAAGGGGTTAAAGGTGAATGTGACCCTTTGAAGACATAAAGTGTACGTGAAGGCCAAGTAGTGTTCAATCTCCCGGGCACATTGCAACAACGTAAAGAGCTATTCCGGCATCACCCTTCCACAGTCATGTGATACCTTACAGCTAGCCGTTCAGTATCTCTGGCACAAAGTACACTCGAGTTAAACTTAAACTGTCAGCCGGCCTATATAAACGCGCGCGCAGTCCTGAAGAGTCACTTGAAGCCTAGCCATCAGCTCTGCGGCTAAACCCAAGGTACACCTGCCGGATCCGACTCTTTAACTCATTCTACCCCAAGACCGAAATCCCCAAATTTATAAGTCGTCCTCTGAAGACTGCGTTGCAGTGCAGGACACAGATCGACCATGATGGTTCAAGGATGATGCCAGAATAGCTTGGCGCCCATAGGCGCCAAGCTATTCTGGCATCACCCTTGAACTATCATGGTCGATCGTCATCTTGCTGTGGTGTGTCTGGGGTAGAATGAGTTAAAGAGGGACATTTCATTATGGAAATGTCCGAGACAGAAGACCGAAGGGCTAGTGACTGCTGTAGATCTAGAAGTATTGACTGTTCTGAACGCCGTCACTGCTGAGAAGAAAATAAACACGATCCAACTGCAAGAGACATAGATCCTCATGAGCCTGAGGATCTCTTCTTCTTGATGAGACCGATTTGTATCCATGTTTCTTGGACGGTGGTGGCTTTTGGTCGCCGAGGTGACCAAGATTTTAGAAACAAAGATGTACGTATAGTTGCAGGGAAGGGATTAGTGAGCGAGCGAAAGCGAGTCTTCCTGTATTGGGACCGTCACCTCATTGTCTGAGTTTCCGCGACCTACACGAAGTCATTCTTTGCAATTTTCTTATTTCATTGTTCCATCCTTTTATTGTTCCTTCCTATTATCGTGACATCTCCCTTGGATTCGTCGTCTCCGGTGACGTGAAACTCAAAATAACGTCACACCACAGCGTGCAAGCCACACATCGAAAACGAGGCTTCCTGAGACCTTCACCTTATGAATATCCCACAGAATCGAGAATTAGCATCTTCCAGAAACTGCACGGCCAATTCCTCCAGCAGTCCTTTAGTAGCCCTGCGGCCCTCTGTCTCGGAACATTTCCATAATGAAATGCCCCTCGTTACAAGTTTGACCCCTTCACAGCCAAGAAAATGTGAACTCGATACAACTGCAAGACGCACAGATCCTCATGAACCCCCGCGACTGCGGGGGTTAATAAGGAGATATGCCTCTTGCTGAGAGCAATTTGTATCCATGTTCCCTGCGCGGAAGATTGCAGCTTCGGTCGTTGAAAGATATCAGACACAAAATACGCGTCCAGTGGTAGGGAAGGGGTTGGCTGTACTTCACTCTGGTGCGAGACAGAATGGTTAAAAACAGCTCCCTTGGCCACAGGTAATGTGCGCTGCTTTGTGACTGTGGATCTTACAACCTAGAACCCCATTCCAACGAAAAAAGAAACACGATTAGAAAAGGCAACGAAAACACAATGTATTCGGGTAAAAACTGTGTGTGTGTTGTTGTTGTTGTTTTTCAAAATAGACATACAAACAAGTACACAATTTGCTACTCATCGGTGTTCTCTGCATTTTACATGCTGGGCAGCAGTCACCCTTCCGGTCTGGATTTCATGCATGCGCAGATTGACTTCTACTTAATGACTGCGATTGTGGACACAGCGGCCCTAAACTGTGATTTGGGGACCTTACGAACGGATTCGCCGATCGAACTCTACTTATCGTGTGCTGATCCGTTATTTTGGACCTTACGGTCGGACGGCCGTAAGGTCCAAAATCACGCATGAGCACACATTAGGTAGAATCCGATCGTTCATTGGCTAAATCAGTCGTCCAAGCTGATTGGAGAACTGACCAGCGATTACGAGATTTGAACGGACTCCCTCCAATCCCATCTAATCAGGCCGAAATATGCAGGAGTCTTGTCTCTAACAAACTCCTTGTCTCTAACCATCCACAAAGGGTCTGTTCTTGGAGGGTAGAATTCAATGAAGAAAGAAACACGCTTAGAAAAGACGGTTGCAACACACAATTTATTAATATTTCGGGCTAAAACCCTCTTTTTAAAACAGTCATACAAACAATACACAATTTGCAACTTACCTTGTTCCGTATGGGAAGATGCAAAGTTTGATAGCCACCTTTCTGGTCTGTTCTGGAGGGACCCGCCTTGAGATGGCCAAAGTCCCCTGCTTGGCGTTAAACCCAAATAACTAACTAACTGTTCTTGGAGGGATTTTATACAAGTGGATTGGCCAGACTGGCTGTTTGTCAAGTTTTCATTTTACATTAAGCTTGAAAAAGTCGTGTTTCTTCTTAATGCGGGAAAAAAAGAATGACGGGGTCCAATCAAGAAGCCCAAATATTTCAACTTTGGCTTCATTTTAAAAAAAAGATTCAATGTTTGTGATATAGTCTATTGTTGTGAACCCCTTCCGGCTGCCAGAAATCGCGGATTTGGGAAAAGACAGCGATTGCCTATGGAGTACGACCTGAACACTGATCAATTCAGGCGCAACTGTGCCACGTTGCCTTACCAGGACCGTTAACCCTTTGTGTGTCGAGACCCACGGGATTAACGGACTTGCTATCTTAACAAGCCCGTCTGTTTGCCTGCACGGTATGGAGAGACACGAGGTTGCCAGTCTTTAACGCAAGAAAAAAACAGGGACCTTTTGCGGGATCCTCCCGATCACTGCAGTGTGGGTCCTCGTAGAGGTCGTACTGTTAATATTGGATGAGTACCTCCAGCTGTGGATGTCCACGAGGCCACGCTTTGCGAGCAAACCTGAGGCATGTATTCTCATGCGCCACTACGGTTGCAGGTGCCCGTGAGAGTGTCCGCAGATGGAGCGGACTGGATGAAGCCACGTAGTCTTTAAAGTCTGTGCAACGTTCGACCTACTTCTGATACAGGGATAATCTCTATTAACCCCTTAACCGCCGGAGAAAGGCGAATGCTACGTGTACATACAGCTGCAAGAGACATAAATCCTCATGAATCCCCCCACCCCCCCCCCCCCACCCCCCCGCATTCGTGAGAGTTCATGAGGATTTTTGTCTCTTGTTGGTCCTATGTTCTTTACTCCTGTTTCTGGTCCCATTTAGTTTGCGTTCTTTATGTCGATCAGTGTGCAGTGGTTTCTGACGCGAAATCCGTGATCACTGGCAGAAAAGGGGTTAAATCTCCCATCCCCTACATCTGTCCTGCGTGGCTGATATAATTCCTTACGCCCTGAGGACGAAATTATCAAATGTTTGCAGATATCCTCTGAGGTCTCTATCACAGTTCTGGAGACAGGTCGACCATAATATTTCAAGGTTGGTGTCAGAATAGCTTGGCGTCTGAAGGCGCCAAGCTATTCTGACACCAACCTTGAAATATCATGGTCGATCCACATCCTGTCGCAGTCTTTCAGGGCGTTATGGGTTAAAGATGAGAGTTCCATGAGACGCCAGTGACAAGAAAAGAAAAAGATCTGGTGAAATGTCTTTGAAAGGAAGATATTAAACAACCTGAACAAGAATGTCCTTTAAATAAGAAGAACAGAAAAGATAAGAGGGAGGGAGAGGGAGAGAGGGAAGGGAGGGGAGGGAGAGAACAATGAACAATGAACAATGAACAATGAACCTTTATTTTCCAACGGTAGACGTTATTGGTAACAGGACCAGTTTTCAAACTTGCCGTTGCTACATCTACTACATAAGTGACATAGACATGTAAACATACACATACCACACACTGCTGCATGCATGCATCCGCTCACGCCCGCACGCACGCACCACGCACGCACATACATACACACACACATACCCACACACACACACACGCACTCAGGTACGCACGCATGCACATCACAACTCGCGCATGCACGCTCGCACACACACACACACACACACACACACACACACACACACACACATGCACACCGCAATTACGCATGCACACACGCACGAACACTCTCTCTCTCTCTCTCTCTCTCTCACACACACACACACACACACACACACACACACACACACACACACACACACACACACACACTTACACACGCACGCACTCACGCACATACGCACAAAAACAAACACACGCTCTCGGATACGCACTCCAGACATACCTACCCGCACACGCGTACGCACAAAAATATAAAATAAGTAAAAATGCACAGTAAAGCAAATAAACAAAAAATCATTAAGTACATTAAAGTTCATACAGCAAGGGCAAATATGTATGCAGGTGCTATCTCTCGCCCTCTCTCTCTCTCTCTCTCTCTCTCTCTCTCTCTCTCTCTCTCTCTCTCTCTCACGCCGGCACACACACACATACACACACACACACACACAGCATGCACGTACGCGCGCGCGCGCACACACACACACATACACACACACAGAGTCACACATACAGTACACACACACACACAGATACGCGAGCGCGCGCCCAAAATATCGAGCACACACATATGAAGGCAAAAGCAATATACACAGTACATGCAGTATTCAATGTACTCTTTGGCATTCAAATATTATGGTACGGCTATGGGAGAAAGGGACTCAGGTGTTATCTCTCTCCCTCTCTCTCTCTCTCCCCCTCTCTCTCTCTCTTTCTCTCTCTCTCTCCCTCTCTCTCTCTCTCTCTCTCTCTCTCTCTCTCTCTCTCTCTCTCTCTCTCTCTCTCTCGCACACACACACACACATACACACACAAACTCACATACACGCACATGCACACACCTGAACACACGTGCAAGTTATCCCAATACTGTAATGATTGGATTACGTCAGAGATTCTAGGTGTTTGAAGAAGCTGTCCCTATATGAGGTGAGCGTCTTTGCGTTTCTGATTTCTGCAGGAATAGAATTCCAGAATGAACTTCCCGAGAATGACAAACTGGTTTTGAATAAATCAATACGCGGCAGGGGTACTTTGAATTGTTGTCCAGGTCTAGAAGCTACAGATGTCCGTTCTGAGAAAAAAGAACTCAAGTACAGTGGACATGATTGCGTGTAAAGCTTGTACATCAATACACCTTTATTGAACTGAAAGTGATGGGATAGAGGGAGCATTTTTAAAGTTTTAAGCTTTTCGTCAGTTGAGAGTTCGGGATCGGGAAATATAAGCTTAGCAGCTCTCCTATGTAGGGAGTTCAGCCTCTTCAAATGTACATCACTTGAACCATCCCACACTGTTGATGCATAGTCTATGTGCGACTTGACATGAGCATTGTAGAAAAGAAGACGCGTATCTGTGTCAGTAATTGTTTTCAATTTTGACAACATATACAGGCTTCTGGAAACCCTTTTGCACACATTATTAATATGCATTTGCCATTTAATCTGATCATCTATAGTGACCCCCAAGAGGCGGTGGTGTGATACTTGCTCAATTGGGCTGCCGTTTATAGACAGACTAAGAGAGAGCGGGCATAGCTGGTGCTTTTGACGTGTGGTTATAACCATGCATTCTGTTTTTGACGGATTCAGGGACATGGAGTTGGAATGACACCAGTCGGTGACCTCACTCAGGCTTTCCTGCAGACGCGTACTAATTGCAGCTACATTTTTGTGAGGAGTGTGTAGTGTGCAGTCGTCAGCAAACATGTCACAAGAAATATCGCGGCAACTAATATGCAGTGGAAGGTCATTGATAAATATGCAGAACAGCAATGGCCCGAGGACAGAGCCCTGAGGCACGCCGCTTTTGACGAGACCATACGAGGAGTAGGATCCATTTAACAGTACTCTTTGCTTCCTTCCGCTTAAATATGAAGTGAACAATGAGACAGCATCTGCATTGCATAGATATGCATGAAGTTTTGACAAAAGAATGTTATGATTTACAAGGTCAAAAGTTTTCTTAAAATCAATAAAGATCGACCCATTTATTTGGGAGTTATTTATAGATGCTAGCCACGCATCAATAAGTCTTGTTAGTGCCGTATGGCAAGAATGCTTGGGGCGAAAACCGGACTGAAATACGTGCAACAGACTGCGACTCTCCAAATATTGATAAAGGTGTTTGTGCACGTGTCTTTCAAGAGGTTTGGAAAGGCTGGATAATATTGAGATGGGTCTATAGTTATTAACATCAGAGAGATCTTTTGATTTAGGCAAAGGGATAACCTTGGCTTGCTTCAGTTCTGATGGAAATATATTTTGTTGGATGCATAAGTTATAAATATACGTTAACGATTCTACTGTATAGGGAAGGGACAGTTTCAGGATTTTAGGACTGATCTCGTCAGGTCCCGATGATTTTTTGTTTTTCAGTGACCCGATCAGTTTTCCTACTTCATACACAGCTAGAGGCGGTATAGAGAAGGGGGGTTTGTCCTTAGTCTTCTGATTACAGAAGTTAAGCAGGGCCTCCGGGCATGTGTAAGACGCGTTTCCGCTTGAGGGTATGATTGACTCGGCAACAGACAGAAAATGTTTGTTAAAGGTGTCTGCAGTAAAATAGCTTGTGTCTTCTTAAGTCATTTCTCAATTTCATAGCTTCAATTATTCCTTGTGTTAGCCAAGGCGGTAACGTGTGGTTTTTTTACCCGCTTTTGCCGTAAAGGGGCGTGTTTGTTAAGTACTCTTGTAAAGAGTCGATACCAAACAGTCAGAGCCTTTTCAGGGTCAGTTTCGTTATTAACGACATTAAATGGTGTTTGATCAAGGTCTGCTAGAAAAGCAGACTGATTAAACTGTTTAAATGAGCGGTACGTTATAGTAGTGTGCCCGTTCTTACGATGCGCTGGCAGTTTTGTTGACCAGGAACACACAGTAGGAAAGTGATCACTGATGCTGAGGTCAGGAACACTAACATTGAACACACTAAGGGGACGGTTGGTGTAAATGTGATCAATGAGTGTTGCGGTTGTTTTTGTGATCCTAGTAGGGGCCGAAACTAATTGTTCTAAGCCGGTTTGTGTGGTGATGCAATCCCACGCAGTATGGGGCTTCAACATATCTATGTTAAAGTCGCCTAGTAGCCTAGAGAGAGAGAGAGAGAGAGAGAGAGAGAGAGAGAGAGAGAGAGAGAGAGAGAGAGAGAGAGAGAGAGAGAGAGAGAGAGACAGACAGACAGACAGAGAGACAGAGAGAGAGAGACAGAGAGAGAGAGAGAGAGAGAGAGAGAGAGAGAGAGAGAGAGACAGACAGACAGACAGACAGAGACAGAGAGACAGACAGAGAGAGACAGAGAGAAAATTAGAGTACAATTATTTACAATAACAGTTCACACAATTTTCCATTGTCTGATTTATATTTTAGGAAAAGAGTTACAAAACCGTCTGCGTCAAAGCTGTTGTCGCCCCCAGAGAAGACAACGCGTTTAATCTAATTAAAAACGGAACTTTATTCTATCTTGACAAAGGGAAGAATTAGATTTTCAATTCCATTGGCACTTTACAATTTTACACTGACTGCCCAATAATCTAATCACGTTTTGAAAGAATGAATTAAACATGAGTATCTCATGTTAAAGATCGTGGGTGGAGAATGTGAACGATCAAACAAAACAAAACAGGGACTGGACAACATACGATTATCCCACAGTAGCAGGTCTCGAATGCGTTAACCCCTTAACTGCCGGCAGAAGCGAACGTTACCTATCTGCAAGAGACATAAAGCGTTAACCCCTTAGCTGCGGGTTTATGTATCTTAATAGTCCTGTTTTCTTTATGCCTACGTTTTGGTTCCATTTGATCAGTGTTGTGCAGGCGAATGTCGGTCAGTGCGGAGTAGTTTCTGACGCGCAACTCGCGATCACTGGCAGCGAGGGGGTTAACAACATTATCTTAGAGGTTGGCTCAGATTTTACCACCGCCAGATCTGGGAGGTGTCCTCTGAAGACGGCTGTACGGCCCAGGCGACAGACCGACCATGATAGTTCAAGGGCAGGGCGATGCCAGAATCTCTTGGCGCCTATAGGCGCCAAGCGATCCTGGCACCACCCTTGAACTATCATGGTCAATCCATTACACTGTTGCGGCACCAGGGCTCCATGGCTTACAGAACAGAAAGCCAGCATGGCCGGTTTACATTCAGCTGTAGTGAACAGGAAAACGACGAGGGTAGGTTACTTATACATATAGCAGAGGTGTAGTATAGACGCACACCGGCTGTCTCCCTCGCAGCGGTAACACACCTTTAAGGAGACAACCAGTGTGGTCGAGACGTTCTCAAAAATGGTTCATGCATTGGTCACGAAACAATTAATGTCCTACTTGGCACGGTGAGTGACAATCCTATCGCTGCCAAGGGTCTAAAACACATTTCCTGAAACTTTCACATACGTAGAAGCGCACTAAGAGTTCCGGTGTGAGAAACGCACACACGAATGACGCAAGTAAGAGACGCGCATCCTCATCAGCCCCCAGCATCTGTGTGGTGCTCATGAGGATCTATCCCTCTTGCACCTGGTCATTGTAATCTGTGCTCCAGCACTGCGGAGTTTAGTGCGCTGTACGTGCAGTTTTCGTTTCTGAAATCTTGGTTCATTCAACGATCAAAAGCCAGCACCGCCCAAGAAACGTGGATACAAACAGGTCTCAACAAGAGATATAGATCCTCATGAGCCCCCGCAGTCGCGGGGGCTCATGAGGATCTATGTCTCTTGCAGTTGGATCGTGTTCACTTTTTTTTTTTCTCAGGACGAAGGAGTTTAAAATGACAAGATAATACGGTTTCCTTCCGAGATTGTTTGACTCATGGGCTAACTTTTACTTTAATGGCCTTTGTCAGACAATTTTCTTCCTCGTCAGTAGCGTAGGTCTATGCGCTTTGATCGTGGCCGGGCTGAGTGATGTTCCGCGGTCAGAAATTGGAAAGGCGTAATGCAAGCCCATATTTCAGCATCAAGCCGTCTAGTCAACATTCACCTGTAACAAGCTCACCCTAGTTTTATAATGGAAGCTGCAAATCCCGTATGTGCGTAGTACTAAAGTACGGGTCGACATTTTAACCCCTTGACTGCTGCACTAACGATCCCGCTCGGCGGAGAAGACGCGTAACTACGTGCCATTTCTACCCAACGGTATCGTCAGTAGATGTTAACCCTTTGCGTGTCGGTAGCGGTTTTTGTCGCGAGGATTCCTATCGGAATCCTCGCGACTAAAACCGCTGCCGAACGCAAAGGGTTAAGGGGTTAACACTGATCCCAAGGATCGAAATTCAAATCTGGGTGGTGTTTGTCTGAAGACATCGCTGCAGATCAGTAAAGAGATCCACTGTGATAGTTCTATGGTAGCGCAAGAATACATTGACGCATAGCCGCACCAGGCGCATCTGGCACCACTCTTGAACTATCACACTAGATCTGTGGTGTTCCGGGGCTGCAGAAATCATCCCGACAAAAAGCACTACCGCCAACCAAAGGGTTAATAGTTAACGAAAACACACACATACAAACGCACGAAAGCACGCACGCACAATGACACGCAAGCACGCACGCCCGCACGAACGCACACAGGCACGCACGCACGCACGCACACACTGACACACACACGCATACACACACATACACACACACACACACACACACACACACACACACACACACACACACAAAAGCGTGGTACTTCCAGAATAAAATAGGTCACATTGAAAATTAGTTATTAGGGTTTAACGGCGAGCAGGCTAGGTCACATTGACGATTCTACTGCAAAGCACTCTTCACAAGTTGGTCGATGGATCAAGAAGGATCATACGAGCAAGAAAGGAGCTGCCTAGCTAGCTGATTAAAACTTACAACCAACTAATCAAGCCACAAGCCCGAGGGGAGAAGTGTTGCCATTGACTTGCCAAAGAGAGAAGAACAATACAAGACTTGCTGCACTAAATCGGGGCCCGAGCTTAATCCGTTCAATGCCAAGAAAATGTGAATGCCAACCAACATCAAGAGGTATAGATCCTCATGAGCCCCCGCAGTTGCTGGGGCCCATGAGGATGTGTGCCTCTTGCTGACACCACTTGGCATCCATGATCCGAGGAACGCTGGGTTTTTGTGTGTGTGTTGAATTAATGAAAACTGCAAAAACACAATTTGTGTCAACTTGCACTGAACGGGTTAAAGTACACGATGATAAAACGAGACAGAGATATACGATCTAATGAAAAAATCTATGTCTTTTAAAGTTCTCTGACATTCGTTGATATTTATTCTTCTGCCAATTGAAAAGACCTCTAAGACGAATTAAGCCCGTGCGAGCCACTGAACCTGTAAAACCCATTTAACCCTCTGGCGGTCGGTAGCGGCTTTTGTCGCGATGATTCCTGCAGGAATCATCGCGACAAAAGCCGCTACCGACCGCCAAAGGGTTAAGACATTTACAGCAGATTTAGGGCGCACCGTTCTGCGCATGAGATATAACACGATTCTGTAACGGAGATGAACGGCGGAGTACAGCACTAGTATTTGGGAGTAACAAAAGGCAAAAAGACATCGGCGAAGCCGCGGAATCACCCATACAGTTGACAACTGCGCATTGATCAGTACACAATGTTTCTCAGGCTATTCTGGAATGCAAATTAAGTTGGCAGCAGAAGTTCAGTTCACTTCATCCACAAGATGTCATCTCTCTGAGGGCAAAAGACATAAGTATACTTTGTGTGGAAAGCAATATTTTTATGTATTACACCGAAAATCACGCTTTTCACAAAAATATACTTACTATCGTTTGCCTTCATACGATAGATGTGATTTCTGTGTTTGGAAAAGCCCACAGGCGCTACACCCAATGTCTCAAGTCAGAAGGCTTCCTACCAAAATGTGTCTGATTTGCTATCGATGGATTCAAGTAAGTCAAATTCAGCAAGTTCTTTGGCATTTTGTACAGAGGCAAGCCATCGGGCCCTATGAAGACCTATTAGCCATTGTGAAAAAACGCAAACTAAAGTGGTATGGGCATGTCGTGCGATCAGCAGGGCTTGCAAAGACAATCCTGCAAGGCACTGTGCAAGGAGGGCGAAGGAGAGGAAGACAGTGAAAAAGATGGGAGGACAATATCTCAGAGTGGACAGGACTGAAGCTGAGCGACACACTAAGAATGGCAGAGAACAGAGTGGATTGGAGGGAGCTGGTTGGCAAGTCATCAGTGGTGCCCCAACGGTCGGCAAGACTACGGGATGGATGGATGAAGGGGATGGATGGATGGGATGGGATGGGATGGGATGGGATGGATGATAAGATAAGATAAGATCGATAGATAGATAGATCAGACAGACAGAGGCAGTATGCTGGAATTCGCTTAAAATCTCTTGATAGATGAGAAGAGACATGTTTGGTGCTTTGATTCATACCAGCCTTGGCTTAACTAACCAGCGGACTCTTTTTGGCCTTGTTTGAGTTGCCAAGCGGATGGTGATTTGAGGTGTGTACCACTGAGTTTTGGCTGCGCTTGGATGTAGGCTTGCCACAGAATCATGTTGATAGCCAGGAAATGAGACGGGTGATGTCCTTATTTTTTTTATTTTTTTTTTTATTTATTTTGTGCATGGCAAATGTGCAGCAAGTGGGCGGTAGTGTTGTTTAGGGGGTTGAAAACTCAGGGGATGACTGGGACAGACTAAGGCTAGGGCATTTTAACAGATGGGACTGCAGGGGAGGACGACTGTTTGCTTTTACCTCTCAGACAACCCGTCAGATCTGCTAGAGACCTAGAACCTCATGAGCCTATGACGCGACTGCGAGGGTCATGAGGATCTGCGCCTCTTGTTGTGTAAGAACCGGCCTCGTTGTCTCAGATCTCTGCTCCTCAAAAAGGATACATTCTCTCAACATGCGAAACGGACCGTGAGTTGGAGCTACGGAAGCTAACTCACGTAAGTAACCCAGACGTTTCAAATCTGTAAGTGCCCAACCATTAAAAGCAGGCCCCTAAACTCCTTCACTGCCGAGGAAAGCTGATCGGCACCCAACTAACTGCAAGAGACGTAGATCCTCATGAGCCCCCGCAGTTGCGGGGGCTCATGAGGATCTACGTCTCTTGCTGACACCACTTTGCGTCAATTTTTTCCTGGGACCGCCCTGTGGTGGTTTAGCGTTGAATTCACGAAGATTTCACAAACGACAGGGTCTGCTGTCAACGTGACTCACCTAGATCTCGCTGACAAGAGGAAGTCACCCGGGCTCAGCCGTAGCTCAAATGCCCTTCCATCTGCCAGAGGTATAGATTCTCATGAGCCGCTGCGTTGCAGCCGCTCATGAGAATCAACACCTCTGGAAGGCAGAGACAGCGTCATTATACACTCTCAGAATAAACACTATTACTCGGGGTTTAATTCTATAACTGTGTAGTCCCCGCGAGGGACACAACCGCCCACCTCAGTTGTCTGCCCATTAGGCGAGCGAGTTGACAAGGGGGGACAAATCTGGTATCAGGGCCGGTAACTGTTACTGATTGCTTACGTATGGAGTAGTCCCAGAGCGGCAGAGGAATGTGTCATTTGGTTCGAATGGTCCAAATTCTAGTACATGTGTAAACATCTGACACGGAAAAGTCCTACCGTGAAGTCCCAACGGCCTCCTCTTGAAGAAGAGCACAGAGATACAAACGTAAATATTCCACCGAAAACTAGTTATAGGTCGTTTGGCATCTGAGCGCGCAACGTTTTTCGCAAGTATCTCCGCAAAGAACCACTTTTCTCTACCAATCTTAGAACAAATATTCAGTGACAGTTGACCTAATACGATTTACTTTAAAGAAACTCGAACAATGCGTCAGTTTTGCTGAACAGTCGTAAAAATTCGGATTTTTTAAAATGAAATGACCGATTTTAATACGCAGAATGTGCCCCAGATATATTAAGCTCACTATTTAGGGCGGTCCGTGGCGGGCGTAGTGGTTAAGACGCCTGCCACCAATGCTAAAGGTGCGAGGTTCGATTCCGGTTCCGGTGTCGGACTTTTCTCCTCTAGTAAGTGTCACGGTTAATTTAGGCGGACCGTCGGGGGTTCTTTCTCCGGGAACTCCGGCTCTTCTTCCCCCTCCACTTTGGTACCGGTTTCAGGCTACTTTATAAATTTCAAAAACAAGCGATCAAAATTTCCGAAACCTCAGTAGCTGAGCTGACCCTTCGCTCCACGTGAATGTCCTGTGTTTGTCTTGTACTGTGTTTGTCTTCAGAGTGAATGCGTGTGTGTCACATGAGCGTGCGTGATGGGTTCAGTTCGCGGCGCTTTGAGCCGATTCACAAAATTGGGTAAAGCGCCTATATAATAACCGATATTATTATTATTATTATTTTCACGTGAATTGGCCAAGTTTTCAGACCTGAAACAGCGCAGGCATACATGAAGTCTGCATGCTTGACCTCGATATTGAAATCTGCCGAGGCTCTATTTAGGATATTGCAAATGGCTTGTTCTTGTCCGAAAAAGCTCAGGCGGTTAAACGTCGGAGCAGGAGAGCGAAGGGAATCCGCCGGGTCGTGGGTTCGAATCCCGTCCCGGCCCCGGTAGCTGGACTCACAATCCAGGGAGAAAAACGGATTTGTTCAATAGCATGTCCGTTGAAAGGTCCTGGTAAATCAAAGTGGCACAGTTGGAGTGCGCCTGAGTTGATCAGTGTTCAGGTCGTACTCCATGGGCAATAGATTTCCCTGTCCCCCGTAACCCGCCCGTCAGGGCCGTCCATGATCACCTCGGTGGTGTGGACGTTAAACCCGAACTAACTAACTTGTTCTTGTCTTTTCAGCAAATTTTTACGACTGTACAGCAAAATCGGCAACTGATATTTGTTCACTAAAAACAAAATTCCATATTAGGTCAACTGGCATTAAATGATATTTGTTCTTAATGTGGTACAGAAAGTGTTTCTTTCCGGAGATGATTGGGAAAAACGTGCGCTCAGATGTCGAACGGCCTATATTTACTTAACTCATTCTACCCCAGACACACTACAGCAAGATAAGGATCGACCATGATAGTTCAAGGGTGATGCCAGAATAGCTTGGCGCCTATGGGCGCCAAGCTATTCTGGCATCACCCTTGAACTATCATGGTCGATCTGTGTCCTGCACTGCAATGCAGTCTTTAGAGGACAACGGCAAAATTTGGGGATTTCGGTCTTGGGGTAGAATGAGTTAACCCATTACATCCTGAGGCTGATTTTGTAAAATTTTCTCATTGTCCTATAAAGGCTACATTATAGATTAGGAGATAGATCAGCCGTTTCAGTTCAAGGGTGGTGCCAGAATAGCTTGGCGCCTCAGGCGCCAAGTTATTCTGGCACTGCCCTTGAATTATCAGTTAAATTTATTTTACGCAATGGGTGAATCTGGATGAAAGGGTTAAAGGATCTGGTTCCGAAGGTGTACCTTCATCTAGCAGCAGCACAGCGGGCGGCACTATGCTTTCGTATTGACCACTGGACTCAAATAACTCATCGGTTGGTTAGTTCGGGTTTAACGTCCACAGCACCGAGGTGATCATGGACGGCCCTGACGGGCGGGTTATGGGGGACAGGGAAATCTATTGCCTATGGAGTACGACCTGAACACTGATCAACTCAGGCGCACTCCAACTGTACCACTTTGATTTACCAGGACCTTTCAACGGACGTGCTATTGAACAAATCCGTTTTTTTCCCCTGGATTGTGAGTCCAGCTACCGGGGCAGGGACGGGATTCGAACCCACGACCCGGCGATTCCCTTCGCTCTCCTGCTCCGACGTTTAACCGCCTGAGCTATTTCGGACTCTATAACTCATCGGGACTGCGCGCACGTTATATACGCCGGACGACGGTTTAATGACGTACTGAATTAATACATTATTTACTAAGTGAAAAGTAAAATATATCTTCCTAAAGTTTCACACATCGTTAAGGCCTACATGAAGAGAAGTCTCTTTCACAGAAAATAAATTATAAGCTAACCCCTCAGATAACGTAACTAACACATGAAGCCGCGTATACGAATTCAGCACGTCTAAAATGTGTTAATTACATACGTTGAGGACGTTGGCCGAGACGGCACGCTTGGAACGAGTAAAACGGCCAAAACAGGGACGCAAAATGATTATTCTACATAAAGCTTTTACACATCAACACTCTGTGTGTAGGTAATTAACCCGATAATTGCCGATAAAATCTGAGCACCACCCAACTGCAAGAGGTATAGATTCTCATAAGCCCCCGCAGTATCGGGGGCTCATGATCTATATCTCTTGCTGACACAACTTTGAATCCGTGTTCCTGGGGGCAGATAGGGTATTTTGATATTGTCAAGAAGATTGCAGAAACTTAGTCTGCGTCAGCTGGCACTGAGCGGGTTAAAGCTTGGCAAGACATTCTCGATGAAAAAAAACCAACTCTTCTTTAAAGTGCACATTATATACATGACGGGGAAGTGGCGCAGTGGTTAAGGCGTCTGCCTCCAATGCCAAAGGTGCGAGGTTCGATACCGGGTTCCGGCGTTGGATTTTTCTCCTCTGGTGTCACCGTCTGGGCAGTGGGCAGATGTTCACATCTGCACGGGACATAGACGACCCCGGCCCCCACGAGTCCCCTGCTGCCTTGCAGGCCTGGCCGCTTGGCTGCGGAAAGGCTAAGGGAGGAAACCCCTGACATCAAAGCCCCCGTGTCTCCGGGGAAGGCTTTTGAGCCAGAGACTAAGACAAGGGCAGTCTGATATAAAACCTACGACCCGAGGACCTCGATGCCACCGTCCCAGCTTGCTAGGCCATGGCAAACGAACCAAGGGTTTAAAGGGTGGGGCCAGTACTGCGCACACTGCACTCCACCAAAAAGCTCCACCGCGCAGGCTTTAGGAAACGCCCACGGACTATGACACTGAACTTTCCAAGTCCTGTAGCGATGGGCAAGGGGCAAAACGGCAGGTGAAAGATGTCACTGGAAGCCGCAGTCTCAAACCTGCATGCAGGCGGTTCAGGATATTGGTCGCCTGATGTTGACCTGGGGATGACAACGTCACTCGGCACGCCCTGAACGACCAAGCAGCCTTCTCTAGGGACAGCACTGCTTGCTCCACACGGAGAGGGGCCTAGAAAAGGTGGCCTAACCAAAGCTCATCCCCTCGTAACCCCAGTTGGCTAGCCGCGGTCAACGGGCATCTTCTCATGCGGTCAGAAAACAAGAAAAAAACAATGGATCCACTTTCATGACGACCACGACCGGACTCAGCGTAGCATGCTGGAACATCCGAACCATGCTCGACACAGCAGACAGCGGACGCCCTGAACGTCGCTCCGCCCTCATTGCCCATGAATTGCGGAGGTTAAACATCGACATCGCCGCGCTCAGCGAAGTACGCCTCCCGGAGGAAGGCAGCCTCCAAGAACTTGGCGCTGGCTACACCCTCTACTGGTCAGGCAGGCCTGCATCAGAAAGACGGCTCTCAGGCGTGGGCTTCATGGTGAAGACCCCCATTGCGACTAAGTTGGAAAACCTACCAACGGGTCACTCCGACCGCATCATGTCCATGCGCCTCCCACTGAGACACCAGCAACATGTCACCCTTCTCAGTGTGTACTCCCCAACCCTCCTGGCAGAGCCTGCAGAAAAAGACAAGTTCTACTCTGACCTGCGCAGCCTCCTGCAGAGCACCCCTGCAGACGACAAAGTCATCATCCTTGGCGACTTCAACGCAAGACTCTGAAGCCTGGAAAGGAGTCCTCGGCAAGCATGGCGTTGGGAACTGCAATGACAATGGTCGCCTACTGTTGGAGCTCTGTGCAGAGCAGCAACTTGTCATCACCAACACCACTTTCCAGCAAAAGGACAGTCGAAAGACCACCTGGATGCATCCTCGCTCCAAGCACTGGCACCTTATCGACTATGTCCTAGTGCGTCAGAGGGACCGCAGTGACGTCCTCCTCACCAGAGTGATGCCCAGCGCAGAGTGCCACACTGACCACCGCCTTGTTCGCTGCAAACTCAGGCTCCGCCTCAAGCTGAAACCCAAGAAAGGCGGCCCTCCCAAGAAAAAGCTTGATGTTGCCAGCCTTCAGCGTGACGACAAGAAAGCTGCCCTTCAGGCCGATTTACAGCGCATGCTCAAAGACACAGTTGATCCAGCAGACTCCTCTCCTGAAACACTCTGGAAACAACTGAAAACTGCTATTGTAAAATCCTCTGTGGAAGTCTTGGGCTTTGCTAGAAAGAGGAACAAAGACTGGTTTGACGAAAACGACGTAGAGATCCAGGAACTTCTAGCAAAAAAAAGAGCCGCCCACCAGGCCCACCTAGCCCAGCCTTCCTGCCCTGTGAAGAAGTCTGCCTTCCGCCTCATCTGCAGCAGTCTCCAGCTCAAGCTTAGAGAGCTCCAGAACGAGTGGTGGTCCAGACTCGCACAGAGGACCCAGTTCTGCGCTGACAACGGTGACTACAGGGGCTTCTACGAAGCACTGAAAGCAGTGTATGGCCCTAGGCACCTGGTACAAAGTCCCCTGCGAAGCGCTGATGGACAGGCACTCCTCACAGATAATACCTCCATCTTGAACCGCTGGTCGGAATACTTTCAGGACCTCTTCGGCGCTGAACGCACTGTTCAAGAAACAGTCATCCTCCAAATCCCACACCTTCCACTAAAGGTTGAATTGGACGAACCGCCCACCGCCGAAGAGACCCTCACAGCCATCCACCAGCTCAAGAGTGGCAAAGCAGCAGGCATTGACGGAATCCCGCCAGAGATCTGGAAACATGGAGGCCCAGCACTGCACAACAAGCTCCACGACCTCTTTCTCTGCTGCTGGGAAAAAGGAACACTACCAAAGGATCTCCGTGATGCAGTAATCATCACCCTGTACAAGAACAAAGGAGAGAAGTCTGCCTGCTCTAATTATCGTGGAATTACCCTGCTGTCCATTGCCGGGAAAATTCTCGCAAGGTTGCTCCTGAATCGGCTGGTACCCGCCATCGCTGAAGACCACCTTCCAGAGGGTCAGTGTGGCTTCAGAGCCAACAGGAGTACCACCGACATGGTCTTTGTGCTGAGACAGCTTCAGGAGGAGTGCCGCGAGCAGAACAAAGGGCTGTACGTAACGTTTGTCGACCTAACAAAAGCGTTTGACACTGTGAGCAGGCAAGGTATGTGGCAGATCCTGGAGCGACTAGGTTGTCCCCAAAGTTCCTCAACATGATCGTCCAGCTCCACGAGGACCAGCAAGGCCAGGTCAGACTAAACAGTGACCTCTCAGAACCATTCCCCATTCGCAACGGCGTGAAGCAAGGCTGCGTGCTGGCACCGACCCTCTTCACCATCTTCTTCAGCATGATGTTGAAGCAGGCCACAGTGGACCTCGACGATGACGACGCAGTGTACATCAGGTATCGTCTCGATGGCAGCCTGTTCAACCTCAGACGACTGCAGGCCCACACGAAAACCCTAGACCAACTGATTCGTGAGCTGCTCTTCGCTGATGACGCTGCCCTCGTTGCACACACAGAGAGAGCCTTGCAGCGCATTACGTCCTGCTTCGCAGATGCTGCCCAGCTCTTTGGACTTGAGGTCAGTCTGAAAAAGACAGAGGTCCTTCATCAGCCGGCACCCAAGGAAGAGCATCGCCCTCCCCACATCACCATCGGCGAGTCCGAACTGAAGTCTGTACACCAGTTTACCTACCTTGGCTGCATCATCACGTCAGACGCCAAGCTGGACAAGGAGCTGGACAACAGGCTGGCAAAAGCGAACAGTGCTTTCGGGCGACTATTCAAGCGGGTGTGGCACAATCAACAGCTGAAAAAGGCACCAAGATCAGCGTGTACAGAGCTGTCGTCCTCACCACCCTGCTGTACGGTTCCGAGTCCTGGGCCCTCTACCGCAGCCAACTACGACTCCTCGAACGCTTTCACCAGCGCTGCCTGCGTACCATCCTGGGCATTCACTGGAGTGACTATGTCACCAACGTCGAGGTCCTTGAACAGGCGGAAACTGTGAGCATCGAGGCTTTGCTGCTGCGGACACAGCTTCGCTGGGCGGGGCACGTCTCCAGGATGGAGGATCATCGCCTACCCAAGATCACTCTGTTCGGCGAGCTCGCCACTGGACACCGAGACAGAGGGGCGCCAAAGAAGAGATACAAAGACGGTCTCAAGAAGTCGCTTAGTGCCTGCCAAATCGACCACCGCCAGTGGTCTTCGCTTGCTGCGGACCGTGACACCTGGCGCTCCACCATTCACAAGGCAGCCGTCTCCTTTGAGGACTCTCGCAGAGCTAACCTTAAGGACAAGCGGCTTAGAAGAAAAAACAGAGTTGTCGTAACTCAGAACCCTGACCAGACCTTCCCCTGCAGCCACTGCGGTCGAACCTGCCTGTCCCGGATTGGCCTCCGCAGCCACGAAAATGCCTGCAGACGACGTGGGCAAGCCCTATAGAATCTTCGTTCGCGAAGTCAAGCCAAGATAAGAGAGAGAGAGATATACGTGAAAATTGAATAGGAAAAAAAGAGGGGGGAAAAAAAAGAGAAATCCAACACCCGCAAAAACCGCCTCTTTAGATACAAGATACTTTTCATTCAAAAACATTACAGCAAGTCACAATTAGAAACAGCCGCAGGTGTAAATCCGTGCATGACCTTTCTAAACTGAGTTGTAATCACACGACATTCGGTTTCACATTTTTTTTTTTTCAACACACGCAACAAAAACACGCTTTTGAGATGCAGTTGATTTGTTTTGCAGAGCTAACCCCTCCACCGCTGAGAAAAAGCGAACACGATCCAACTACAAGAGACACAGATCTTCATGAGCCCCCACAATTGCGGGGGCTCATGAGGATCTATGCCTCTTGCTGAGTCCACTTTGTCTCCAGATGCCTTAGACGGCTGGGGCTCTAGTGTAAAATTAACAAAGATCACTGGTCAGCGGGAAACTCGTACGAAGAAGAACCATCCACATCGACGAGGACGGAAATCGTACATCAATGTCTGATGAACCCTTTCACTGCAGGGGATACCCATCTGCAAGCGGCAGTAACCTTCATGATCCCCCCCCCTCCTCCATTCAACTGACTGGTGTGGAGGGGGGGGGGGGAGGGCTTATAAGGATCTATACCTTATTCTTGCCCCATTAATAATGACATTCCTTAGGCAGGAGGAAATTGTGAAAGGGACCTGTTTGCGATGGTTCCAAAGACATACCGGTCCAGTGCCGGCGAATTGGTTGACCGATTATAATGCCTCCACTGCCGAGAACATTTTAAACAGCACCCAACTGCAAGAGGTATAGATCCTCATGAGCCCCCGCAGTTGCGGGGGCTCATGAGGATCTATGCCTCTTGCTGATACCACTTTGTTTCAAAGCTCCTCGGGGATTGACAATGAAAGTACTAATAATTTCAAAAACGCAGTCTCTGTGTAGTGTCAGTGCGGGGGTTACGACGGGGTCACCGCGACAAAAAGCACTACCGACAGCCAAGGGTTAATCTCTGATAGTTGAACGCTTGCACCTCCAGCACCAATCGGCAGACGTTCTAGACTCCTCCAGTTGAGGCGCTACAGAGAGCTCGAGAGGCAAATTGCAAAAGATCAGACCAATAAACCGACTGCTTAGCATGTAAAATGCGAAGAAATACCCCCAAAAGAAAGAAACGCGCTTGGAAAGGACTACAGCACATTTTATTCGATTTTCGGGCTTAAATTGCTAAAATCCGCCGATATAACGGGTTATCAATGTTGTCTTGCCTCAACGACGATTTATCTACCCTTCTTTTCGCAATCCATGTGTGTAGGCACATGTACCAAGGTTTCCCCCACTGTCTTTTGAGCGTAAACGGAAAGAACTCTCCTGCTTAAAAAGAGATAAAATGTCTTCCATTTTACGACATTTAAACTTTATAATTTAAGTTAACCCTTTTTCCCCCAGCATTTTCGTAAGACATACAAGGAACACCTATAAAGGAGATTTATTAACCCTTTACTGCCTGGAGTAGGTCGCTTTAAAAACGTTCTCTTTTTGAAAATCGACATTTCCACAGAAACACAATGGACCACTTATGGTAGACAAAGATGGCCGAAGGGTAGCGCCCAATCAGCTTGGCAGCCAATCAAGACATAACATGGCCTATAAAATAGACAAATATAGCAGGTTGCCGGGGGCTCAAGAACATCAGTACCCCAGTAGCAAAAGGTCTTCGGGCCCACGACGGCCGCACTGCGGCCGTCGTGGGCCCGAGGACTTTTGCGTAGAGAGCATCTACTGGAGGTGGACGGAAGTTCAGCCCTGGACGCTGGGTCCCAATGAGAGGCCGTCTAAGCACGCTGAAATGAGTTTGCACCAGAAATCACACAACGCAGCGCGAAGGACTTAAGTTACTGAGGCATTGGCAAGAAATCATCCAGACACGCAGGAGACAAATGACAAACAGAGGTGTTCCGTAAATGAGACGTAATTCAAAACTGAACTGCGCGTCATTTTGGGACGCAAGCAGTGGACTAATAGCCTGACAAACATGCGATATCGCATGTTTGTGCGAGCTTTTAATCTAATTTTTGGGTCGAAAAGCGTACAACGCTGACCATCTTTTGACTTCCGAACACTGTCATTTTACAGAGGCACTTTGTCACTTTTGGCAGCTCACGGGAACGCAGAGGAAATGAATTAAAAACGTTCGTAATGATCTTTAAACAGAATCAAGAAATCCATTTCACTTTCCTTGATTTTTAAACAAGCCACTTTGGATGGATGGATGAATGGATGGATAGATGGATGGGATGGGATGGGATGGGATGGGATGGGATGTGACGGACGGACGGACGGACGGGCGGACGGACGGATGGATGGATGGACGGATGGATGGACGGATGGACGGACGGACGGGCGGAAGGACGGATGGAACTGATTGATTGATTGATTGACTGATTGATGTAGTATGAGTTATAAACAGAGATTGATTGATTGATAGATTGATTGACTGACTGACGTAGTATGAGTTAGGAACAGGTCGAGCTAGACCAAACACAGGGCTGAGGGAGCCTACGACACGAGTTACAAGCCCCTGACAATGGCTCCGAGAGTCAATAGGAATACGTGTATGCCTACTGACGCTCGGTCGGAGCTGTGCCAAGGGCAAATAACTTGTGTGATTCCGACACACCGCCATGTTTCCTTGTTCGAGATCCCTTGTGCAGCAGTCAGCTTACGGTGTTGGCCAAGTGATGGACGAGAACAGAACTGTGCTTCACGTCAGCTAAGAAATACAGTCCAGCATGCGAAACGGTTATCGGGCCCACGTGGGCCGCAGTTGGTCGACGCACGGCCGTGCCCGGGCCAACAGCGGTCGACGTCGGCCTGGTGAACTTTCGCTGACTTGGGTGTACAAATTGATCCTTTCATTTGTCCGTTCCCAGTGACTGAGGCGACCCTTGCCCTAGTCTGTCTGTCTCTAATGAACTGTCAGGATGTCTAGCGCCAGACGACAAATCACTCTAATCTCTCAATGTCCAGCCAAGAAGGGAGACTACCCGAGCGTGTAAAATGCAAGAAAATGAATGCAAGATAATAACCAAGACAGAAAGAGAAATTGTTTCGGATGCGTGTTTTTATGGTCATTTCCTGACAAAGCGCTGCCAAAAAAAAAAAAAACAAGAAAAAAAAACCCCAAAAAATCGATTCCTTCAGATGCAGGACACAACTGTACAGGAAGCTTTTTTTTGTGCCAAGAAGATGTACAAATTTTCATAATATTAGAAGCATGCCTGCAGTGTAAACAGAGACGTTCAGAAATCAGAAGTAGGTCAAAATTGCACGTGTTTCAACCCAAAAACAGTGGACAAACATGCGATATCGCATGTTTGTCAAGGCATTTCTTCGTCGAAACAAGGCAATTTTGACCTATTTCTTATTCCTGGAAATCGTCTATTAGTTTCTTGGGACAGTCAGCAAGAGGCACAGATTCACATAAGCTCATGCACGCTGCAAGGATTTATGCCAATTCACGTGTCTCGTTGGCAGAAGGAGAACATCCTTGAAAACCTGTAATGAGGCATGAGGCATGTCCCTGTCACTGTGAGACAAAAACCCAACGAGAATTCCGCTAGTAAGTCCACTTTTGTGACAAGCAAGATTTGGTTATTGTAATACACTGCACACCCTGCTTTCCACAAAAATAAACCATTAGACAATTTTGTATTGTTTTCATCCCTACGTCACACGACTAATCACTTTAGCGCAAACTGTACCACATGACCGAGCTACAAAAACCATTGTAGCGACTAATGGCGGACTTTTTTTAGCCCTCTTTGTGAAGCGTCTTGTATGCCAGTTTTGTTCTAAAAAATAAAGCACCAAAACGTTCTAAAGTACAAAGTTACTTAGTGTTGTTTGAAACCATAGGCACGCTACTGGAGTTGTTTGCAGCACACATTTGCAGCAATAGTGTATATCAGACTACTAAAGAAAGAATCTTTGTGAAATCGGAAGCACATGAGCGTCCTATGCGACTATTTTATTGAAGACTTTTGTAGTCGTTTGAGGCAGTCACCCATCTCTTCCGTTGCATTATTCAGACAATATGTAGACAATGCTGCTGGTCCTGCAAACAGCAACGTCATTACAGATCTAATATTACGTCGTAACTCTATTATGTAAACATGAATATTTTTTGGACGTCAGTCATTTCTGGTGTGATCCAGGTCAGAAGATTTCAGCTGTTTTCTTTTAAGAAAATAGCGGAGGAATGAAAAGAAATATGTTTTTGGTAGCAGGGGTTTGCTACACGGACCCTTGTAGGCCTGAGGGAGATCAAAGGAACCATTGTACCCCGTAGGCCGAAGGCTTATACTGTATTACAATGACAAATCTTGCTTGTCACAAAACTGGACTTACTGCATGTCGTTCGCTTGATACGGCTAAATTGAGAGGGCCAGACACAAATCTGCTTTCATCCACATCGCAGGGTTTGACTGAAATCAACAAGTGGGGCAAAAGCTGTCAGCAAGATGTCTTCATTAGAGGCAATACTGGCAGGATGACTAGAAACTGATGCGTGAGTTCTTCAAGATCTGCGCGACTGCTGGGGCTTATGAGGGTCTATGTCTCTTGCAGATGGGTAGCGCTCGCCTTGCCCCGGCAGTTAAGGGGTTAATTGCAAGAAACGTCACAGCCGCACGTGCTTTAATGACGTGATCAGCTTACTAGGATTTAAAGCAAAATATTAACATGAATACCTCGAGGCATTATCGGGTTTTATTCCCCCGAACTAAATGAACGAATAATGCCGTCTGAAGGCAAGAGTCAGTAACGTGGTTGGTTTTTGTTTGATTGTTTTTGTTTGTTTGTTGATGGGGTTTTTTCACTGCTTTTAATAAAAATGAACATACTGCTTTTTGCCTTCAGAGAGCTCCAATGAAACTTTCGCTTCTCGCTTTAGAGGGCCGCATGAAGGAATGAAATAGGCCCAACATTCCACTAAATGACCAAATAAGCTGTAAAGGATGTGCCAGATACTGAACCAAGCACGTGCGGAGTCCATAACTGCACACAACCCAACTGCAAGAGGTATAGATCCTCATGAGCTACCGCAGTTGCGGGGGCTCATGATGATCTGTGCCTCTTGCTGAAACCACTTTCTATCCGTATTCCTTTGGCGGCTGGGTGATTGATATTCGACGTTGAACTGACAATGACTGGAAAACACAATCTGCATCCACTGGCATTCAGGGGGCGAGCTAATGACGAAACCACTGCTTTCGTATCGTCTGCACTTCTTCCTGACACTATTATCAGTCCGGTTCAAGGGCAATATAACTTATTGGTTGCCGGGGTTTGCTACACGGATCCTTGTAGGCCTGAGGAAGGTCAAAGGAACCACTGTACCCCGAAGGCCTGAGGGTCCGTGCAGCAAGCCCCTGCGACCAATAACGTATAATTATATTATGTTTTCATTTTTACATTCTCCAATGTTTTTGTAAAAGAAATCAAGAAGAAATCTACCGACCTAAATCACGCCAGACATGACCGACGTCAAAAGAATGTACATTTTATACATAATAGACATATGACGTAATTTAAAATCTTTCCTGACGCTGCCGTCTCCAGTAGCGTCTACAGCACTAAGTATCTTTGTTTTCATCGCTACGTCATACGACCATCCCCTTTAGCGTAAACCGTACAATGTGACCGTGATACAAAAACCCTTGCAGCGACAAATGGCGGACTTTTTGTAGGCCAAAGTACAAAGTGGGCATCCCTTGCAGTCCCATCTGTTAAAATGCCCTAGCCTTAGTCTGTCCCAGTCATTGTCTGATTTTTCAATCCCGTAAACAACACTACCGTCTACTTGTTGCACATTTGCCATGCACAAAATACCAACAAAAAAACAGCACATTGACAGTCTCATTTCTTGGCTATGAACCCGATTCCTTACCAACCCCACACCCAAGCACAGCTGAAATCAGCCTGCCCCTCAAATCACCATGGCAACGTAAACTCAACATAGGCCCACAATTGTCCACCGGATAATCTCAGGATGGTATGAATCACAGCACCAAACATGTCTCTTCTCATCTACCAAGAGATTTTAAGCAAAATCCAGCATACTGCCTCTGTACAAAATGCCAAAGATGGGAGAAGATTTATTAAAAAAAACACCGGTCCTCTTACTACCTCACCTACCTCATTTTAATGTATAACGTGACCTGTAGCCCTCTTTCTGACGCGTCTTGGCTGCCAGTTTTTTTTTTTTTTTTCTATAAAAGATCACCAAACGTTCCAAAGTACAAAGTTACTTAGTGTTGTTCGAAACAACAGGCGCACCACTGGAGACGGCAACGTCATGAAATATTTTAAATTACGTCATACGTATATTATGTATAAATATATATTTCTTTTACGTCAGTCATGTCTGGCGCGATACAGGTCGGAAGATTTCTTCTTGATTTATTTACGAAATAGTGGAGGAATGAAAGCAAATACGTTATTGGTAGCTGGGGCTTGCTGCACGGACCCTTGTAGGCCTTCGGGAGGTCAAAGGAACCATTGTACCCCTGAGGCCTTCGGTTTTCGGGGTACAATGGTTCCTTTGACCTCCTTCAGGTCTACAAGGGTCCGTGTAGCAAACCCCTGCAACCAATAACTAATATTGTTTTTATCCCTATGTCATACGACCAATCCCTTTAGCACAAACTGTACCACATGACCGAGCTACAAAAACCCTAGTAGCAAAACAAAAATAAAAAAATGGCGGACTTCTTGTAGCCCTCTTTGTGACGCATCTTGGATGCGAGTTTTGTTCTATAAAAGATCACCAAAACGTTCTAAAGTAAAAGTTACTTAATGTTGTTCGAAAAAACAGGCATACTACTGGAGACATGAAAGATTTAAAATTACGTCATAAGTTTATTATGTATAAATGTATATTCCTTTGACGTCAGTCATGTCTGGCGTGATCCAGGTCGGAAGATTTCTTCTTGATTTCTTTACGAAAAATGTGGAAAAATGAAAACAAATACGTAATTGGTAGCAGGGGCTTGCTGCACGGACCCTTGTAGGCCTTCAGGAGGTCAAAGGAACCATTGTATCCCTCAGGCCCTCGGGGTACAAAGGTTCCTTTGACCTCCCTCTGGCCTACAAGGGTCCGTGTAGCAAACCCTGCTACCAATAACTTAGTTTGTACTTTAGAACGTTTTGGTGATTTTTCCTAGAACAAAACTGGCTTCCTAGAGGCGTCAGAAAGAGGGCTACAACTTGAAAAGTCGGCCATTAGTTGCTACAAGGGTTTTTGTATCCCGGTCACATGGTACGGTTTGCTGATTGACTGATTGTACATTGCTTAACGTCCCGACAGCAACAAGGCTTTCTCAGGACGTGCCTGCACTGCTTGTGAAAAAAAAAAAACTAAACAGAACATTGAATGTATGTCGCCAGCCGGTCAAATATGTTAAATAAACCTACGAAATGGGGACTAAATAAAACTAAGACCATTTAGCAACACACATCCAATATCAAGAGCTACAGGCAGTGCAGACAGTAGGGAGAGTTTTAAAAAGGCAAATACAGGTGAATGGACAAAGGGTAGACAGAAACACATGCCCTAGAATAGAAGCGAAAACCCACCCTGTGTGGCTGACCAGTGTGACCCTGGGAACTAAAAAGTAGTTAACCCCACCCAAGTCCCCCAGGGCAGATCCGGGTTGGGGAGGTACGGTTTGCGCTAAAGTATTTGGTCGTGTGATAAAAGGGTAAAAACAATGTGCTTTGCTGGTTAGAGATCGCAGATAAAGACATACATCCTGAGGCTAATTTAAGAAAAAAAATGCTTATTGTCCTTTGAAGGCTACATTACAGATTGGGAGAGAGATCAACCGTGCTAGTTCAAGAGTGGTGCCAGAATAGCTTGACGCCTTAGGCGCCAAGCTATTCTGGCAGCACCCTTAAACTATCATAGTCAAATTTACTTCAAGAAATGGGTGTATCAGAATGAAAAGGGTTGACTCAGTTGATTCAGCCCCGACACACTACAGCAAGACATGGATCGAGCATGATAGTTCAAGGGTGGTACCAGAACAGCTTGGCGCCCATAGACGCCAAGCAATTCTGGCACCACCCTTAAACAGTCATGATCGATCAGTCTCTAAAATTGTAATGCATTCGTTCAGAGGGTAACTTTAAAATTTGGGGACTTCGGCTCTGGGGCTGAATGAGTTAAGATAACTGAATAGTTATATATCTGACCTCTACCCGGGCACTTACACTGAGGGAAGGTCTTAGCAGCCCATTCTCAAACCTGTCATTTTCGTCCTCACGCGCAACAGTGCTTGCCGTGATTTGGGTTGAATCCCTTGACCGCAGAGATAAACACATCACCCAGCTGCAGATGCGAAGGGATCATGAGGATCTACGCCTCCTGATGACATCACTTTGTATTCGTGTTCTGTGGACAACTGGGACTCCTTGGCTTTCACTTAACCACACTGTTACGTGTTGAGTCGTAGTCGTAGTATAATATCACACCAGCCAGACGCACACACGTAAGGTTCTTTCTAAAGAAACTTCATTCAGCTGAAACCCGTCACACGTGGCTTAAGGTTAATACTGGAGTAACAGTTCCAACAATACTTTATTTCAGCGATGCGATCTCCACACAATGCATTCACAAATGCACCACCACTGATACAATGTCTCTTAAAAAACATGTCAACACTGGCGACACAAAGCGTTTGTCACGCAAAGTACACCACCGTTACGCTGCGTCTCTCACAATGTACACCCTATACGGGCCACGTACCTACGATAAACCGTCTGTGTGTCCCTACAACTGACAATGCTTGACAATGTACACACGTGCTTCCTAGCACCATCTTTTATAGTAAAACAACTTTCCAGAATAATCTAACGAAATCACACAACGCAACCAATCAAAACGGAACACGTAACTGAAACTCATAAATATTAATGAAAAAGAACTTTCTAGAATAACTACAATAGTCTACAAAAATTCGACTGCTAATTTCAGCTCCAAATCCCAGTGCGTTATGACGTCACACAAGAGTATGGCAGACCGTTCACGATCTATCATAAAACACACTGACCGACTGCTAAATTCACGCGCACAGAAAACAACTATGAGTATAATTATGAGCGGCTATAAAACTTGTGTTGCAGAATGTTGCTTACACTTTCACGTCGCACATACGAGGTCACTAAACAGCGCGACCCTGCTCGAACGTTCTGATCTATTCTCAGCGAATCTACGCATTATAAAATCGACCGCTCTTTTCCGTGCGACTTTGCAAGAAACTTCCGGACTAATCTTAACGTATCATAACAAAGCCAATTCCGCTCTCTGTGCGAACGATAGAGAAACTTACTGAAAAGGTACGTGATTCGTAACCAAGATAGCTCAAAGAAATATCGGATCGTTCCCTACGATTTGCACATGCATACTCTCACAGAACAACACAACCACAATCGTAACACACACCAGCGTTCACTGGAAGTGAAGGGGTTAAGATAACTGAATTCATCACGATCTACGTCACTTAGGGCATTCGTACTGAAGAAGTTCTCAATACCTCATTCTCAAATCTTAATTATTTTAGTCTTCAAATAAAACGTTTTAAACATAATTAATCTTGATATGACTAATTAAGTTGCCCCGCAACAATAGCTGCAAAAGTGTCCTATAGCGTTGCCGGCGGCAATGCTACATGACACTTTCGCAGCTATTGATGCGAGGCGCCTTGAATGAGTTAACGCAGAGCAAGCCACACACATAAAAATTTTTTTAAAAAGCTCACGGCGACGAACGTAAAACTAAAAAGTGTGCTTGTATATCACCGCTATTTCCAAAACCGCACGCCAACGCACTTTCAATGAACCGTCATCAAACGACATATTGTAATCAATTGCTGGTGGGTGTGAAAGAGGCAGCCACATTATGAGCCTACAGCCGAGTGCCGTAAGGTCCACAATCACAAACCAGCACAGATATTGAATGACCACTGCGGAATAAGGAATGAACCGGCTAGAGTGCCCAGCAGACAATTTTCTACATTATTCAGAAAGGCCGCAGACTGACTAACAGCTTGTCAGACGACTGTTCATTTTGATCTCGGCTATCGGACTCTCGTTATCAAGTGTTATCACCGGCGGGCCGACTGCAGTGTCAAATGCAGGCCCGGATCACTTACATCCAGGGGGGTGGGTCCAAACTTTTTGTTTGGGACCTTGAACCTGAAACATAAGCCTCCACCACGCAAGATCTTGTTTCCGCAGGGGCCGAAAAATCAAACAGTGGGAGGGGGGGGGGAGGGGGAGGGGGGGTCAGAGGGGGGTAGGCGGGCACCGAAAAATCAAATCAAAATGGGGGGATTGGGGGGGGGGGGGTAGGCGGGCGCCGAAAAATCAAACAGTAGGGGGGGGGGGGAGGGTAGGCGGGCGCCAAAATATCAAACAGTAGGGGGGGGGGGGGAGGGTAGGCGGGCGCCGAAAAATCTAACATTGTGCGTGTGTGTGTGTGGGGGGGGGATTCATACGGGGGAGGGGGGGGGGTGTTACGTGAGCGCCTAAAAATCAAACAGTCAGGGGAGGGGGGGGGGGGAGCATTGACCCCACTGCCCCCCACCCCCTCTAGATCGGGTCCTGAATGTGCAAGAGGCATAGATTCTCAGGAGCCCCTGCATTCTGAGGAGCTCATGAGAATCTATGCCTTTTGCACTGGTTCGTGAGAATCTATGCCTCTCGCAGACCGAGACGGTATCCCTGTGACAGACGGGTTGTAAAAGCCGCGATGTATACTGAAAGGCAAAGGTTTTGCACATACTGTCGTATGATATAATTCGTAATCTATCAAACGTGGAAACAAACAAACCAGAAACACTATTGCTGGGAGTTCGCTTGATTTTTATAGTGCAAAATAGTTCTTGTTTTGAAACTGGTGACTGGCGAATTTTGCAATTTGTATCAAATCACATAACGTCGGTTAACAGGGTAGAACAGGACAGAACAGAGGTCAGATATATAACTATTCCGTTATCCTAGGCCTTTTCATTCTGATACACCCATTCCTTGAAATAAATTTGACTATGATAGTTCAAGGGTGGTGCCAGAATAGCTTGGCGCCTCAGGCGCCAAGCTATTCTGGCACCACCCTTGTACTAGCACGGATGATCTATCTTCTAATCTGTAATGTAGCCTTCAAAGGACAATAAGCTTTGTTTCTTAAATTAACCTCAGGATGTAATGGGTTAAGATAAGATTTGTTTGGTCAGAAAACGTTAAACGTTTAAGCGTAACGTCTTTTGTCCACCACGAAGGTGATTTCAAAGACGGTGCACCGAAAAGAGGCCTGTACAAATTTTGACCCCAGCTGGATTCGAACCCACGACCTTTTGGTCAAGAGTCGAACGCTTTAACACCGAGCCACCCAGCTCCCCTGTTTGGTCAGAGATGCACCATTTGACGAGTTTTGTGCCAAATTGTGCCACAATGTATGGAAATGTTTGGGGGATACGAAATGCAACAAAAGACCATGACATGTTAACTCTTCTGACTGAGTATGGTCCGCCTGCAATGGAGCTGTTGGACGGTATGCTTGTTTCTCGCCACCGTGTATCCAGGTAACTAAAGCTATTCAGGTAACTAAAGCTAAGTTCACGATTGTGTCCTGTTTTGTGGTAAAATGTTCATATGTTCATAAATGGCAACATACCAAAGTTTCACAGAAAATGATGCATCGGTTATTCTTTTACGAATTTGTTACGTCAACTGTGCAGAACTTTTGCCTGTCAGTGTATATAAGAAAAAATGCTGATTAACCGCAGACTAATCAGCTTAGCGCCGAACAGGGTGTTCAATAAACCAGACAAAGCTATAAAAAAAAAAAGCGCGTCTTTGTTAAAAACGACCGCAACAGCATCAAGATGGGATGAACGATAACCCACAAAGTCCCTTCTATATGAGAGCTGTCCTCCCTGTCACGGGACTTTACATTTTGTCTTTGACCTGATCCTGATGTTGAAATATCTCATATTGAACAAGATGAGGATTACATCCTAAAGTCTACGGTATTGTTTGGAGCTCAAATGCGTTTTTCTTTTAGGAACATTCACAGTTGTATTATTTTTAAGCTTATCCTTCTGATCCATTTCCCTCCTCTCTAAACCATCCTTTGATCAATACACACGCCGGCACACACAAAGACGGAGAAACGGCGCTTCCCGCCATTAGTACGCTATGTGGGAGTAGCGACAGGAATTCTGAAGAAAAATAGCACGAGCATAAACATTATTATTATTATTATTATTATTATTATTATTATTATTATTATTATTAAAAATGACGTCAATATAAGCTTGACATAATAGCATCGCTAGTCCCACGACGCCGTGTACACAGCGACGAAATTGATGTTTCACGTCACTCATCCGAAAGGCACGCAGCCTCCTCCAGGCTGACTGCTCGTTCCACACAGCCTCTTCCAGAGCTGACTGTACAATGGGAGTATATAGTGGATCCAAAACTTGCAAATATAATTAAGTATTATTGAAAAAGTTTAAGAGGTAAAAAGCTGGCTAACGACCTCTTCCAATAGCTTTCTCCAAACTAGCTATATCCAAAATTTCAAGTGAATATGACAAATTTTTTACTAACTCTAATCTGGGTCAACCGACTTCCTATAAACGGTTGTTTATGTCTTCAATGAGACATTCAATTACAATATGCTCGGAGGTTCTCTTAGCCACCCACTTAAGAAAGTATTTCGCCAAGTTTCAAGCTTGTGTGTACAGAAATGTCGGAGATTCTCTTGTTTACATACTTACGCACATACATAAGCACGTACGGCGCTTCGCGCCAAATGTACGTTCAGCAGCAAGGTTAGCGTAACTAGACATGACGTAATTTTTATCTTGTTACTTCAATTGTTAGAGATTTAGCCTGCCCGCCTTTGACATCATGGACATGCTATTGAATTCGCCCCACCGCGACCCGTCCTAAAAAGTCCCTTCGATAAATAGAAGGGACATAAAAACACCAAAGAAAACGGTGTATTAACTCATTTAGCCCGACGGCCGTATTTCCCAAATGTTGGAGGCGTCATCTAATGCCTATGCACCAGTTGCAGGAGATGGATCGACCATGGTAATTCAAGGGCAGTGCCAGATTAGCTTGGCGCCGACAGGCGCCAAGCTAATCTGGCACTACCCTTGAATTATCATGGTCGACCCATCTCCTGCTGTAGTGCGTCAGGGTTGAATGGGTTAAAAGCTCGAGACTAACATGCGATATGGCTCTCCGGGCTCTTAATGACACATTAGCGCTCATAAGAGGTATTCTGTAAAAAAAAAAAAAAAGACGTCTGATAAAAACCGCACGTCTTTGACAAACACTGTGCATTAAAAGCTCGGGTGAATATGCGATACTGCACGTTTGTCCGGGCTTTTAATCCACAATTTGTGTCAAAAGACGCGCAGTTTTTTGTTGTTTTTCGGTTTTTTTTTTTTTTTTCTTTTCCCTATTCAAGTTCTGATTAAAGAAAACCTCGACTGTTCATTTCAAGTTGAGTACTTTCAACTTACGCTATCATGGTCGATTCTTTGATGACCGCGTGTTGTAATGTAGTGCTTAAAAGTAGAACAGTATAAGACAACGGACGTTCTTCGGAAATAAGAAGTAGGTTACAACTGCACGTATTTCGTTGAAAACAGACGACATCGCATGTTTGACCGGGCTTTCAACTCATTCAGCCCCGACACACCACAGCAAGACATGGATCGAGCATGATAGTTCAAGGGTGGTGCCAGAATAGCTTGGGCGCCTATAGGCGCCAAGCTATTCTGGCACCCCCCTTGAACTATCATGCTCGATCGGTCTCTAGACTTGTAATACAGACCTTCGGGAGGCCAACTTCGAAATGTGGGGATTTCGGTCCTGGGGCAGAATGTGTTAACTCATTCTACCCCAACACCGAAATCCTCAAATTTTGTCGTTGCTCTCTGAAGACTGCACTGCAGTGCAGGACACAGATCGACCATGATAGTTCAAGGGTGATGCCAGAATAGCTTGGCGCCCATAGGCGCCAAGCTATTCTGGCATCACCCTTGAACTATCATGGTCGATCCTTATCTTGCTGTGGTGTGTCGGGGTAGAATGAGTTAAGCCACTGTTTTTGTCCAGACACGTTCAGTTTTGACCTATCTCTGATTTCTGATGGGAAGCGTCTATCCTGAAATGGAAGCCGTTTGAGTCTACACTGAAAGCCACACTAGTCGGAACAACTTTCAGGCAAAAACTGTTGTAGTCTTGAAAGTAAATACTTTCATTATCACTACACCGTGCTTAGTCCATCTAGCGCGACTTTCGTCGACCATTTGGCTTTGTAATAAAGGGCTACGTGATGACCTCTCGACCTCACTCAAATAATCAGATTGCTTGTCTGAACATCATCTGAATGCAGACGATCGCTCGCCAATTTGCAACAATGAATACCGCGGGTCTAGACAGTGCGACGGGAGTGCTAATCAACGGAACACGTTCTGTTTAATCCAAGGCGGTGCGACAGTACCTGTTATGACCGACCACTCTCATGAGAGATCACCTGTCTATAATGACCATCGTTCAGGTGACCTTAGCTACCTACATGGTTCTCTTCAATCCCTTCACGAATTTCGCGCCTGAAACGACTTCACTCTGGCCGACGCTCGCGTGAAGAATACAGAAAATAGGGCAAAAGATAGTCAACAAGAACACAGGAATAACGTCCATTTTAGCGTCCATCTATTTAGCGTTCGCCTAGCAATTAAGTGGCTCATGAAGGGTGACCCTGTTGGCACTACCAGATTTCCCAAGAGAGAGCACCTGTGCTTTAAGACCACGGCTTTTCTTAAACACACACAAAAAGGCGGGGGTGGGGAGGGTGTTGGGGGGGGGGGGGGGTAGCGGTGGAGTGAGGTTGCTACATTTGGGACACCCTAACCCCTTCACTGCCATTGTACGTATATTGTATTTTTGAAATTTGTGTTCATTCAACGCTCCAAAAAGTCACAACCGTCCAAGGAAGATGGATACCAATTGGTCTCAGCAAGAGGCATAGATCCTCATGAGACCTCGCGAATGCGGGGGCTCATGAAGATCTATGTCTCCTGCAGTTCGAATGTGTTCACTTTTGCTCGGCAGTGAATGGGGGTGGGGGGGATTACACCTACCCCACTGCACCCCAACCCTTTCCACCCTTCCCTCCAATTCCCTTCAGTGAGGTCACCAGTGGTAATACATACATCTCAAAGCTGGAAACCCGGTCTGAGATCTGGCATAGAAATTGGCACTGACGGGAAATGAAGTTCAAATTGTGCAACTTCCCACAACTTTTACAAGTTTGTGAGACGCTCCACAGAACCACTCGGCACGATGCGACTCCAATTCTGCTCGACGAAGGGGGGGGGGGGGGGGGGGGGAGAGAAAAAAAAAAAAAAAAAAAAAAAACCCACTAACAGTATGTCCATTTATTATTTATTTATTTATTTATTTTTTTTTTTTGGGGGGGGGAGGCGAAAAGTGAGATTTTCTTCGGAAGACAATTAAAATCTAAGTTTTCACAAAAATAGGCTGACTGTCTTGTGTCCCCCACAAGGCCCAATCATGAGGGCTGTACTGCTGTACTGCGGGTCACCTCACAATTTCCAGTCCCCTATTTTCTCTGGAAGATTGAACAGCCGTCATATCTCAATAGGTAGTGTCGGATTAACCTGTAGTGGCGCCCAGTTAATCCGGCACGACCCTTCAGCTTTTACAATCGGACAGTTTCCTGCAAACGATAAAGGGGATACAGAGGATTCAGGAGGTGCCAAGTTCTGGAACCACCCTTGAACTATTACGGTCGATACTACTTCTGCTAAAATGTGTCACATCCGAGGAAAAAATAACTGAGCACAATTCAACTGCAAGAGACACAGATCCTCATGCGCCCCCGCAATTGCGGGGGTTCAGGGGGCTCATGAGGATCTATGCCTCTTGCTGAGACCGCCTTTGTCGCCATGTTCCCAAGGTGGCTTCGGAGTTTTAGTGTTGAATTACCAATTACTTCAAAATCATAATCTGCCACCATTGGCAGGGAATGGGATAAACAAACCAGGAACGGCGCCGGCCCCAATACAACTACATGAAACACAAGGAAGAACAGGCCGAACCCGCGGCGACAAACAGCAGATAATAAATTCGACACTGAAGATAAAGAAAACAAATAAATTGCACTTTATTTAATTTAAAAAAAAAAATGTTTATAACATTTTTTTTTCATTTTGTTATTTTATTTTATTTTTTAATTAATTAATTAACTTATTTATTTATTTTTAAGCAGAAACAGCAAACAGTATCATTTATCTTGTAGTTTATAAACAGGGGGGAAAAAAATCTTATTTCAACACCGGAAAATGTCCATTAAAAAACAAATTGACATCTTCTTTTTAGCAGACTAAACACATTCAGGCCCAGGGCCGAAATCCCCACAATTTGAAGGACTGCATAACAATTCTAGAGACAGATCGCGCATGATAGTTCAAGGGTGGTGCCAGAATAGTTTGGCGCCTATAGGCCAGGTCTCGCTGTAGTGTGTCGGCGCTGAATTAGTTAATTAATTAGGATAGACAAACTGGGCCAAATTGAAAAGATGCAAATTTCAGTTTCCTTCTCGTTAAAATAGGACAAAAGAAATATCACTTTACACATGTGCCGCATTTCATTCGGGCTGAACATATTTGACAATGGTCAACGTGAGACGACTTCCTTGTTCACCAAGATTAAAATAATGGGTTCGAACCTTTCACTGCCAAACACCTCAAACAATATCCAACTGCAAGAGGCGCAGATCCTCATGGGACCCCGCAGATGCTGGGGCTAATGAGAATCTGCGCCGCTTGCTCACCTTATCTGCATATGTTTACGCTTCATGCTTTATTAAAGGCCCACTACCGCCGTAACTGTCCAAAGATACACTTCTGTAAAAGATGGTTACGAAACACTACACACAGATCTAGTTATGGTTCATTTAGACACAGGACATTCCAGTTCAGCGCACGTCGTCGTTATATCCGAAAAAATCCGACCACATCACTCCCCTGCTCAAACTCCTTCACTGGCTCCCCATCCCCCAACGCATCCAATATAAGATTCTGTCTCTCTGCTACAAATCCCTGAACAACTATGCTCCTATCTACCTCTCCAACTTACTTCACCCCTACACTCCTTCCCGCTCCTCTTCCGACCCTCTCCGCCTCCACATCCCTCGTACCAAACTCAGCACTTTCGGCCCCCGCTCCTTCTCCGTCTACGGTCCATCCACCTGGAACACTCTCCCACTCTCTCTCCGTCAGAAACACTCTCTCTCCTCCTTCCAGTCCGCCCTCAAAACTTACCTCTTTCAACAGTTCTAGCACTATATCACTACACTCCCCACCCCAAGCTGACTGTCGTAATGTATCTGTGGTACGTGAGTCATTGTCTAAAGCGTGCGCATGCGTGCATGAGTTGTGAGTGCGCGCTTAGAGTTATAATTATTATAAGATAAGCGCATTATAAATACCGTAATTATTATTATTATTATTATTATTATTATTATTATTATTATTATTATTATTATTATTATTATTATTATTATTATATCAAGTAACCTGACAATGACTCCACTCCGTTCTATATATACAAGGGTATCGGTACGAGAAACAGCATTAGGTGTGTTGACAAGGCATAATGAACACAAATGATGCTGAAATATGTCTTCAGACTTACGAGTAATGGTACTTTAAAGACGCTAAATCTGCCGTGGCTGCACAGACATCGTTGATAACTGCTAGTAGTGAAAAGCTCAATACACAATAATGCGAGCGATATGCAACACTAAACGTGACAAAATATACTCAACCTATTTAACCCCATGACCTCAGATGTTGCACGCGTCACCAAACGGCTCTGTAGTCTGTAGTCGCAGGATCGACCATGACATTTCAAGGGTAGTGCCAGATTAGCTAGGCGCCATCAGGCGCCTAGCTAATCTGTCACTATCCTTGAATTATCATGCTCGATCCATCTTCTGCTGTATGGCGTTGGGGTTATATGGGTAGCATACAACCGCAGGTATTGTGTATAGCACCAGTGGCCGCATGCACAACGGAGTCAAACACGCCCGCCAGGTACAGTAAACTCCGAATATAGATATTCCCCGGGACCCCCCCCCCCCCCCCGGCCCCCACCACCACCACCTTTTTTTTGTGCCGCATCTGAAGCTTGTTATAAGCAAAGTAATTAACTCTTTTAGCCCCGGATCCCTACAGCAGGAGATGGCTTGACCATGATAATTCAAGGGTAGTGCCCGATTAGCTTGGCGCCTGAAGGCGCCAAACTAATCTGGCACCACCCTTGACTTATCATGGTCAAGCCATCTCCTGCAACTGGTATATAGCCGTTAGGCAACATCTCCAAATTTTGAGAAATGTGACCTTGGGGCTAAAAGGGTTAATATAAAAAGACTGCAGGAGGGATCTCTGAAAAGTTGTTGTTATATCAGAACTTTGCTATATAGAAAGCCATCTGTCAGGACCTCTGAAAAAAAAGAAAAGTGTTAGAACGAAAGCGGACTGTATATTTTTTATTCTTGTCTAAACGCATTCAAAGCGCCCATCATCAATAGCTGCTGAAGCGTCGTATAGCGTTGAAACGCTATGCGACACTTCCGCAGCTATTGATGAGTCGCGCCTTGAACGAGTTAAAGAACTGTCGTGTCTATACCCACGACAGCTCTGAGTTTGAAACTTAGTAACCCGTTTTAAATAACTAATTCGCAATGTGATGAAAAATAAAACCAAGAGTAAAGTCTAAGAGATCTTACGTTATAGGACGAGCAAAAACACCTAACGCATTGTTGCACAGAATTCTAGAATTCCCTTGATGCATTACTGTGATATGTCATTATGTAAGAACGTAACGACCCCGAGACATATTCCTGCGTTTTATTGTTTTAATGACAGTAAGGCAAATGGCAATACACGCCATCTGATCCTTATCGTATGACGCACGCAAACATTAATCGGCAATATCCCATTCACATTTGCATTCTCGTGTGATGAACCATTTGAACCGTGCCTTTGCATTATTCAGCAAGTTGCAGAGTGAAAATGGCAGAATGCATAATTGAAAGGAAAAAAAAATGAATGTAAACAAAACAGCGTGTTTACAGTGAAATCTGAGCTGAAACGAGACCTGCCTTTCCGCAATGTGTACCCAAATGCGCAAAAGGCCATCGGACCGACGTCGGCCGCAGTTGGCCCCGTGCACGGCCATGCGCGAAGCCAACGGTAGCCGACGTCGAACCAATGACTTTTTGCGCTGTGGGGTAAACGACAGCGTTTCAAAGGTCGCGGTCAGCCTCAATACATAATCCACAGACCTGACGTGAAAAGACTGCATTACTTATAACCATTTTGGGTGTCAGTAGCGGTTTTCGTCGCGATGAGTCCTGCAGTGGAATCATTGTGACTAAAACCGCTACCGACAGGCAAAGGGTTACAATACAATACAATACAGTACAGTACAATACAGTACAGTACAGTACAGTACAGTACAGTATAGTATAGTATAGTATAGTATAGTACAGTACAGTACAGTACAATACAATACAATACAATACAATACAGAACAGTACAGTACAGTACAGTACAATACAATACAATACAATACAGTACAGTACAATACAATACAGTACAGTACAATAGAATACAATACAATACTACACTACACTACACTACACTACAGTACAGTACAGTACAATACAATACAATACAATACAATACAGTACAGTACAATACAATACAATACAATACAATACAATACAATACATAATACTTTATTAATCCCTCATGCGGAAATTCACATTTTTGCCACCACAGGTGCTGCTTACATTCACTCACTCGCTCATTCTACAAATTACAATAACAGAGCTACAAAATGGACAATGACTCGGGTCGGGTGAAGCCCGTCGCCAAGGCCAGCGCCAGTGGCCTCATCCCGACCCGAACCTCCCTGACAAAAACAGAATACTAAAACAGCCCTATGTCTCCTAAACACACTATTATAATGTTCTTTATTAAGTTCCTACTTGACTAAAGCTAGTACAAGTTAACAACAAAAACAAAATACCCGCGTCGATACGGAGATGATCTCCGATCTAGGCCCCAACATAAAAACAACGGTCAAACAGCACCTGGGGGCCCGTCGCCATAGTACAGAGCTGGTGTTTAGAGGGCACCGCTCCGACAAAGTCCGTCAACACTATTATAACTCCTTAACTCGTTCGGCCCCACGCCCGTATTCCCCAAATTTTGGAGGCGTCATCTAACGACTATGCACCAGTTGCAGGAGATGGATCGACCATGATAATTCAAGGGTAGTGCCAGATTTGCTTGGCACCGACAGGCGCCAAGCTAATCTGGCACTACCCTCGAATCATCATGGTCAACTCAGATCCTGCTGTAGGGCGTCGGGGCTGAATGGGTTAACCCACCCGGGGCAAGGCGAACGATATCAAACGGCAAGAGACATAAACCCTAATGAAGACGCGCGCCCTTTAGGGTGCATGTCTCGTGTTAGTCCTCTGTTCATTATTCCTACTTCTGTCCCATTTATATCTGTGTTCTTCACGCGACTGTTGCTCATGGTGGGAGTCTTTTCAGGCGCGAAATGTGTGACCCCTGGCAGCGAAGGGGTTAGTCGTCGTACATACTTTATAATACAAGTCGCAGTAATCGAGGCAATAAATAATGTCAAAGGTTCGACGTGAGCTATCCAGACAGAGGAGAGGAAAAACAAAACACTTGCATGAAATATGTGATAGGTGTACACTGGTTTAATTAATGTCAAGCGCGCAGTGTGCTCCCATAAATTGTATTGTCAATAAAATCCCGACCTTAGCGCCCAGAGATATACTACGTCTGTAAAACTCAGATGTAAATAGAACAAGACACGTACAGTTATCACCTCTTGGGTCCATTCACGTGAGTGAATTAATGTGATTGGCCTAGGTGACTTGTCTGATCTATGGGCCTGACTGGGACCAGACAGATGCATGGATCGTCATGACATGAACCCGCTCCGCTTCGGGATGTGAAATAAAAATGAGGCCAGCAACAAGAGGCACAGATCCTCATGCGCCCCCGCAAACTGTGGGTGCTCATGAGGATCTATGCCTCTTGCGGATGGTCTGCCGGCGTTCAGCGAGGGAGCGAGTGATGGCTTTGTTATTGCAGATGACGTGTTGCACAAGATAGGATGGGTGCAGAGACAATGGTTTCTAAGAGTAAGAAAGTATTCGCGATGCGCCCAATGTAAGCCACAGGACAGAAGCGTGTTCTAAAATGGTCAGTGTCGGCTTAGTAATATCTTTTCCGTCGACTGCCCACTGAGGGTCGGGGACGAATCGACCTGCTGTTGATGACGGGTAGTGTCTGAGTGGATCTGCCATTGGTATCCTATTAGTTGGAACACGCTCCTTGCGCTTTGTTTAACCGCTTCATTGCCAGTGGTCGCCAATTGTGCGTGTCTGAAAAAGCCGCAGCCGTCCAGGCAACATGGATAGACAGCAGCGTCAGCAAGACAGATGCAAGAGACATAGATTCTCATGAGCCCCCGCAATTGCGGGGGCTCATGAGAATCTATGTCTCTTGCAGTTGGATCGCGTTCGGATTATCTCGGCTTCGGATTATCAACACTCGAGCTCAGTCGAAAATTCCGTACTGAGGAGTTCGACTCTGAAGACGACGCAGCAATCCAAGGTTGCTGCCAGAATAGTTGGGCACTACCCTTTAACTATCAAGGACAATCCATGTCCTCTAGTAGATTATCCGGGATAAATGGTTTCAATCTTTGGCTGTCGGCAACGCATTTTGTCGCGATGATTCCTACCGACAGCCTTTACTTTACATGCTCCGTTACATGGATCGCCGCGTCTGATTAACGCACAAGCAAATAATACAAGGGGCATCCCGTTCAGAAAAAAACCAGAGCGTGTCCCAACAAAGACTCGAACAACACTATTTTTTTTTAGCTGTTCAGCGTTTTGTGTGCGGAAAAAAGCGAGAAAGTTCAAATTACCATCCATCTAAAAAGAAATCCCTTAACTCATTCTACCCCAAGACCGAAATCCCCAAATTTTGAAGTCGTCCTCTGAAAATCGCGTTGCAGTGCAGGACACAGATCGACCATGATAGTTCAAGGGTGATGCCAGAATAGCCTGGCGCCCATAGGCGCTAAGCTATTCTGGCATCACCCTTGAACTATCATGGTCGATCTTTATTTGGCTGTGGTGTGTTTGGGGTAGAAGGAGTTCATGTATGCGGACCTTGGAACTTACTGTCTTCCCGTTTTGGAGTGAGTGTAAACGAAAGGATGGCGGTCTGGAACAAATGCCTTCAAGATTGCAGCACACTCTCTATGGAACAATATCCCAGACACCCTCCAAATTGCATTCAATACTGAGCCTTTTAGAAGCCACTTGAGGAAAAACGTGTCTTCACTGGATACCTCCATTGACGCACCTCTCGGTGTTCTCTGTATCTTACTGCTCTCGTCCTGAGGCGCCACTGAAGTCTGTAACAGATGTCGCGCATTATTTACCTGGATAAATCAACACCCCATGAAGATGATGATGACGATGACGATGATGATAATGATGATGTTCATCATCATCATCATTATTATTGCCATCACAGTCCAGGACACGTGCATCTATTGACACAGCAAGTGTGAACTGCCCCGTCCGCAATTTCACCTACATGGTAGGAAGCCTCCCATTCACGTTGCAAAACTTGAAGTGTTCCTCCCGCTTTGATGGAACTAGTGTAAACTTGGGCTGTTAACCGCTTCGCTGTCAGTGATCACAAATTTGCGCGTCTGGAACGAATACACACTGACCGACGTTCGCGTGGAGAACACAGATGCAACTAGGACCAAAACAGGCATAAAGAACACAAAACGAACAAACGACATAAACCCTCATGAGCCCCCGCTTGCATGAAATATATGATAGGTGTACACTGGTTTAATTCATGTCAAGCGAGTAGTGTGCTCCCGGCATAAAATGTATTGTCAATAAATCCCGACGTTAGCGCCCAGAGATATACTACGTCTGTAAAACACACTTTGTCGCGGGGGCGCATGAGGGTTTATGTCTCTTGCAGATGGGTAGCGTTCGCCTTGACCAGGCGGTTGAAGGGTCATCAAAAAAGGTAAACGCCGGTAAACAAAAGGAGGCCATCGGATCGACGTTGGTTGCAGTCGTGCCGATGTTTTGCGTACTTGGGGATACAGAAAAGAAATGGCATCGACCATTTCTCAGCAGACGCATCGCAATGCAAGTCTGCCAATCGCTCGGAATGCATTTTGTCTGCTTGGGCTCTCATTTCCCCGACGACCTCCTCAGGTTTAGATGTAATTGAGGTTCTGCCTCTGCCAGCAAGAGGGGTCCTTTCTCATGAGCCCCTGCATTCGCAGGGGCTCATGAGAATCTACCCCTCTTGCACGTGAACATCAGCCGGCCTAAAGGACTGAGGTGAAACGATTTGATCTTTTTGCGAGTGTTGCCTTATTGCCGTCTGCTCCTTAATTCTGTGAAACTGATCCCGCCGGTGACCGAGTAAAGCCAATTTCTGTTAGTTTGCGTATTCAAAGCAGGCCCTAAAAGATGCAACTGGCAGCTTGTAGGCGACACTAGCACTGTAACAAACCCGATGGCAACAGATGAATGTACTGGTATTGCCCGCCTGTGTGAGTTACTTGCCTAGTATCTTGCGAATGTAAATAATAATTTTTAAAATGTTACAAATAGGTGCGTTCAGATTTTAACGCAACCACGGCTTTAATAATGAGTGCTCTCCCATTATTTTTCTTCAATCCCTCCCTCCCCTCACCCCCCGCCCCTTAACATAAACCCGGGTCTGGCCTAGGGGATTTGGGTAGGGAAAATTACTTTTTAGTTCCCAGGGTCACCCTGGTCAGCCTTACAGGGTGGGTTGTCATTTTTCTGGGGCTTATGTTTCTGTCTACCCTTGGTCCATTAACCTGTGTTTTCCTTGTTTAAACTCTCCCTAATGTCTGCGTTGGCTGCAGTTCTTGATATAATGGTCTGCAGCACCGAAGAGATACTAAGTTAAGTGTTTGCGGTTAATAAATTTTCCTGTACGATTTGTAACTGTAATGATTTTCTACTCTTCTGTGAAAACTGGGGGGTCGATAAATTAGCATGAAGGTTCAGCGTCCCTAACACGACTTTATTTTGCTTATTAGACCGGCTGGCGAAATACATTTAATGAGAGCAGCATCGGCATGTCCTGTGAAAGTCGTGCTCAGTGCTGTCGGGACGTTAAGCAATGCACAATCAATCAACCAACGTGAACCAAAAAACCACGCTGTTCACATCACAGGAACACACACAAACGTAATAAGAATAACGAGTATTTATATAGCGCTTAATCTTAATCCAAAGCTCTAAGCGCTTTACAATCTGTAAACAAAAATAAAAATGCAATGACATTTGCACATAGCAAGCAAAACACAATACACGAACACACCACTTTTACAACGAACTGAACAACGATGCATACATAATATGTTACATTTGAAATGCAATCTAAACAGTGAGGATTGCAAGACTACAACTAAGGCATCAAACACTGCCCAGTGTGTAAAGGCCATCGGGGCCGACCTCGGCCCGATGGCCATTTGCGCATTGGGTGGCAGTTATTCAAAGTAAAGCTTCAAGAGGCGAGTTTTCAACGATCTCTTGAAGCCAGAGACAGACTCACTGTTTCTGACCTCAAGAGGAAGTGTATTCCACAACACTGGGGCTTGATAAACAAAAGTGGCGCTGACCACAAGTTTTAGTTTGGACAGAAGGTACACACAACTTCCGTTTATCAGAAAAGGGGCGGGGCTCACGAGAGGTTGTGTACACTTGCAGCAAACAGGACAAGTATTCTGGGCTGGTGTCTGAAGGGCAGTTAAAACAAATTGGTATAAGTATGTATTGCATACTTGAGGACACAGGTAGCCAGTGAAGGGACTTCAAGATGGGTGTGACATGCTCTGTCTTACGGACTCTCACAACAAGCCAAGCTGCATTGTTCTGAATCTTTTGGGGGCGATCAATGAGATACTGAGGGCAGCCACAAAGCAGATCAGTAGTTACAATAATACAGCTTAGACAGCACAAATGCACAAACTAGTGTTTTAGTGGCTTACACGGTGAGCAGGTGACGAACTGAACTAATGCGACGAAGTTCCAGATAAGCTGACATGCTTTGACATAGACAGCCCGCTGTCAAGTATAACACCCAGGTTTCTCACACTCGCAGAGAAGCCAATGAGTGTTCCATCCACAGACAATGACGACGGTAAAGGCAGGGATGAAGATATTCTTGGATTGGCTACCAGCATCGCTTCAGTTTTGCCACCAATTAACATCAGTTTGTTGGTGGTCATCCATGATTTGACATGGTCAATGCACTGGCTTATGCTTTGGACGGCATTCACAGCTCGCTCGACAGTATCACTTTGTACATCTGCGTATCATCTGCAAATGCATGATGGGAAATGGAGCGTCTACTGCTCAGGTCAGACAGGGGCTGAACATAGAGCAAAAACAATACAGGTTCTAGGACCGAGCCCTGGGGTACACCAAACCGGAGAGGTGATGGCACAGAACGACAGCCATCAACAGAAACAATCTGGGATCATTCAGTCAGGTCTGAACTAAGCCATGCAAAGACTGCACCTTAAATGCCAAATACAGACTGAAGACGGCACAACAAAATTTCATGGATCAATAGTGTTGAACGCAAAGCAAGTACTATGATCTCAAGCTCATCCAAAGCACAAAGGTCACTGAATACTATTCTTGTTGAGTGTCAGCCTCGTTGTTCTCTAGGTGACGGAGCCGTTTAACGCTGACAAAGTCTGCAGACTATGTTCGACGGTCCTTGGATCTAAACATCCTCGGAATGTTATCTTTAACCCTTTTGCCGTCAGTAGCGCTGTATGTCGAGGTGATTTCTGCAGGACTCATCTCAACAAACAGCGCTACCGATAGCAAAAGCGTTAAAAATCCTGGCATTTTCTCCGATCTGAAAGAAGCTACATGCTGTAATGACAGGCGGATGAGATCGAGTCCATATAGTCGGGAGTCTGCGGCGCTAATGCAGTGTCCTCTTTGAAGAACTTTTCAAAGGGTGATCACTCTTGTAGTAGTCACTCAAAGAGAGATTACTCCTAAACAAAGCCTCACGTGTGGTGGTTCACGCAGGACGTCTGATGCGGGATAACGGCTATGAACAACGGACGTTAAGCATGTTGGACAGCCCCGAGAATAACCCAACACGGCGGGGGGATTTGTGTGATCTCATTCACTTCCCGCAACAAATGTGGAATGAATAGCCATGCTAGCTCTTTAATCCCTTCCCTGCTGCCACTAGACGCAAATTGAGTTTCGAAATCTCTGTTCATTCAACGACCGAACGCCGCAACCATGCAAGGAAAATTGGTCTCAGCAAGAGGCATAGATCCTCATGAGCCCCCGCAAATGCAGGGGCTCCTGAGGATCTATACCTCTTGCAGTTGGGTGGTGTTCAGGTTTTCTCGGCAGTGAAGTGGTCAAGTTCCCGGCCAGCTGCTAGAAATGATGTCACTGTAGTCGAAGCATCGCAGATTGATTGACTACCCGAGTTATTCCAGAGAAAATATATTTAGGGCCTAACGTCTTTTGTCCACCACTAAGACGGGGCACCGAATAGTGACTGAATAAATTTTGACCCCAACTGAATTCGAAGTAACCACCTTTCGGACGAGAGTCGAACGCTGTGCCACCCAGCTCAGTGCCCAGAGAGAAAGAAAAAACCTGAAGACAACAAGAGGCACAGATCATCATGAGTCCCCGCGAATGCGGGGTCTCATGAGGATTCATGTCTGACTCATGAGGATTCATGTCTCTTGCATCTGGCTGTTGTTCGCTGTGAATCCTAAGTACACACATGACGAACTGTCTCGCTTGAATGTGCGAACTGGTCGCAGTGCTCTGGCAATGCCGCTGCCAGACTTGTTCTGACTTCGCTTCGTGAAGGGAGACAATACCCCTCCACTGTTCATAATTCCTTTGTGAACCCATGGGCAGGAGATGGATTGACCATGATAATTCAAGGGTAGTGGCAGATTAGCTTGGCGCCTTCGGGCGCCAAGCTAATCTGCCACTACCCTTGAATTATCATGGTCAATCCATCTCCTGCAACTGGTAAATAGTCGTTAGGTAACACCTCCCAAATTTGGGAAATGCGCCGGTGGGGTTGATTGGGCTAATTGTAGCGCTCATGCGGTGGCTTTCACAGTGAAAAACGCCACCCTGTTTCGCGGTAAGATATTGTTGTCCGAGACAGTTCAAAAGGACGAGCGCGGATTGTCACAAAACAACTCGCGATTAATGGTGATTATGTCTAGACAGTCGATGCGCAAAAACTTTTTTTTTCAATTTTTTTTTAATTCAATCCCGCCAGAAAACAAGATCCATCTGCAAGAGGCACAGAGCCTCACGAGCACCTCGCAATCTTGCGGGGGTTCATGCAGATCTGTGCCGCTTGCAGAACATTTGTTTCCGTATTCAAACCCCACATAATATTCTGTGTTCCTCAGCCGGAGGGAAGTTTCAGTCGTGCACATTATAATTACTGAATCCAGCGGCAGCATAAAAAGACTAATCGAAACTCTCTCCTTCTGCAAGAGGCATAGATCCCCATGAGCCCACGCAGTCGCAGAGGTTCATGAGAATCTACGCCACTTGCTCGTACTCGTTTACCGGACATCTCGACCTCTGCTTACGTGATAAGTCTGGGGCAATACCGAGACAAAGCCCCTCAACGTCATTTGTTGTGTGTTATTGCAAGATCGTCTGAATAAAGCACCGTGACCTTTTTCTGTGTGAATAAACACGAGTGCGGTCGAACCTGCCCTGAACTCGCCCGGGCCGGGAGCTTATGTACGGAGTCCAGGACCCAGTAATGAGATAAAGTCACTCGAGGCCGTCTCCTGTGTTTTTGTTACATGATCTGCACAAACACCACGATCCGCCATCGTGATCTTTTCTGTGTAAATACGAGTGCAACCGAAGAGCTAAGTATAGCATGAAGACATCGATCTTCGAAATGCAATCGGTCCGAAGTCGGCCGCAGTGGGCTCGCGCATATTCGTGCGCCACTGCGACCGACTCCGGCCCGATGGCCTTTTGCGTACTGGGATATCACCACAATCCAGTGTGATGATGCTTTTGCCCAGTTTTCTGACATTAATTGTAGCGAAGTGTTGCAGGGCGGGCTTCCATTGCTAACAGTTGGCCATATAATGGCTTCTCAATGTGGCCTTGCCTTTTTCTATCCTTTTAACTCATTCGCGGGGAGCCGCGCGGCATAAGCCGCGCATCCGGATGCGGCTGGCCGCGAATGAGTTTAAAAAACAATGTGAGTAGGCACAGGTAGCAGAGGTTTTCTACTGCTCTGTCTGCGCATCGGTGGAACTCTCCTACGTACAATGGTAAAGAAGAGCAGCAAAGTCTTTCTTTTTACGGTATTCAAACTCCGTGACCTCAGACCTTTTGTCCAGAATTATTGTAAGACACACTACGACCATTTACAAAGGAGGTACTGCAAACTGTTAATGTAACCCTTTAGCTGTCGGTGGTAGTTTTTGTCGCGATGATTCCTGTAAGAATCATCGCGACAAAAACCGCTACGGAGAGCCGAAGGGTTAGCCCATTCTTGCCTTGAGTACCATTAAAATACTATTACGCATAAATCCCAAGACACATTTCTGCACCATTTGTGTTTGTTATGTCTTGTCGACACACCTAATGAACTTTAACAGCAGTTTGGACAGCACATGCGTAATCGTACTTATTTATTCTGTGCAGCCGTTAGAGTTTCAAACTATTTTTAGCTATTTCTCGTACTGAAAGCACTGTATGTATAGAAAGGAGTGGAGTCATTGTCAGGTTACTTGATATTAAGACGACGTGTGTTGAACTGGATTGTCCTGTGTCCAAATGATCCATATCTAGACCTGTGTGTAGCGTTTCGTAACCGTTCGTTACAAAAGTGAATCTTTGAACAGTTATGGCGGTAGTGGGCCTTTAAGCCCTAAGTATAAAAAAATCCCAAATTTGGGACCTCGTGCTCTGCAGTGTATAACAGTAATTCAGGAGATAAATTGACTGCGACTGTCCGAGGCGCCACGCTATTCCGGCCCCACCCTTGAACTATCATGGTCGATCCGTCCCCTGCTGAAGTTTTGGTTAGTTCGGGGTTTAACGTCCACGGCACCGAAGTGATAATGGACGGCCCTGACGGGCGGGTTATGTGGGACATGGAAATCTATTGCTTATGGAGTACGACCTGAACACTGATCAATTCAGGCGCACTGCAACTGTGCCACTTTGATTTACCAGGACCATTCAACGGACATGCTATTGAACAAGCCTGTCCTTTTTCCCTGGATTGTGAGTCCAGCTACCGGGGTCCGGGACGGGGATTCGAACCCAAGACCCGGCGATTCCCTTCGCTCTCTTGCTCCGACGCTTAACCGCCTTAATTTAACTATTTCAGACTCGACCCTGCTGAAGTGTGTCCACTGAAACGCTGCAGACGCCATGACATAGTCTTTCTTGTCTACAACGGCGCGACCTCCGACGAAACTAGAAGATCAATGCATACACAATGCAGATTAACCCTTGTAGCCCCAAGGTCCCATATCAAGTTTTGGAGGTGTTGCCTAACGATTGTGTACCAGTTGCAGGGGATGGGTTGATCATAATTCAAGGGTAGTGCCAGATTAGCTTGGCGTCTGAAGGCGCCAAGCTAATCTGACACTACCCTTGAATTATCATGGTCAATCCATCTCCTGCTGTAGGGTCCCGGGGCTAAATGGGTTAAGGTGGAAAACAACTACCCATGAGGTAACTTTTTCTTCTAGTGTAGGCTGCCCAAGATAGGTCGACCATGATAGCGTAAGGGCACTGCCTGATCAGCTTGGCGCCTGGAAAGGCGACAAGCTGATCAGGCACTACCCCTGCGTTAACATGCTCAACCCATCACCGCGAATCAGTTAAACTGAAAATCGTCATTGTTCATTTGGCGTGGCAAACACAACGGAACTTTGTCTTTGTCAGTATACCTAGTGCTTAGCTGACGAATTTAAACGCGAGCAGTTCGGTCCACTGATGCAGATGTCAGAGCACGAATCGGTAAAGCCAGAGCAGCCTTTCTCCAGTTGAAAAAAGTGTGGAGCTCCAGAGAGCTGTCACAACACACCAAAGTCCGGAGTTTCAACTCCAATGTAAAAGCAGTTCTCTTATATGGAGCAGAGACTTGGAGATTGACAAAAACCACAGTCAACAGAGGACAGACCTTCATGAACAGTTGCCTTAGAAGAATTTGGAAAATCTACTGGCCAGAGAAGATCAGTAACGTCAGACTCTGGGAGAGAACAGAGCAGATAACAGCAGAGAATGAAATTGGGCGAAGAAGATGGGGATGGATCGGTCACAGTCTGAGAAAGCCAGCTTCCAGTATCACTAGGCAGGTATTGCCATGGAACCCCCAGGGAAAGAGGAAAAGAGGTAGGCCGAGAAACTCCTGGCGTCGAGACCTCCAAGCAGACATCAAGAGACTGGGAACCACCTGGAGTAGAATCGAAGGAGAAGCACAGGACAGGAGTTGCTGGAGGTCTCTCGTCGACGGCCTATACCCGGGTAGGGGTGACAGGCGTAAGTAAGTAAGTAAGTTCGGCTGTGGCCATGACTAGACGGCCCCTGACTATATTTATTATTCACACTACATTCATGTAATGCGCTATGCTAATCTCCAAGCAATTTATTCGTCTAGAAAGGTTGCGTTACACAGCAGGCCTGTAATTTCGCTTGCAAAACAGGATAAAGTAGTAGTTGTGGGCAGCCGTCTCCTGTGTGCAAATTATTTCTAGCGCATTATTCCTACTTGTGCATTCAAAATCCAGAAGTACTAAGCGTGAAAAAAGCAAAGAAATTCCCACTAAAAGAAGAAACACGTTCAGGAAGGACAAGTACGATCAAATATATTAAAATTTCGGGTTAAAACCATTGCGACACTGAAGAAGATAAACACATGAAGTCCATTTCCGTTTGTGTATGATGATGATGATGTTGTTGTTGAATATCTCATGAACTGTATATTAGCTGCCTTTCTAAGCGTGGCATTTCTTGGTTGGAAATTTCCTTGTGTGAACAGCCACGGGTACTGTTGACAATATCGGTGGCTTCATGCACAAGGGGGTTAAATGTTGACACCCACAACAGCAGATAGATTATCTCACGTAGATATATAGCTGTTGGTTAACCCTTTGGCTGTCGGTAGCGCTTTTTGTCGCGATGATTCCGGCAGGAATCATCGCGACAAAAACCGCTACCGACCGCCGAAGGGTTCTTTAGTTTGGCGTCATAAAGGAAGACATTTTCAAGGCGAGTTCTGGGTTTGTAAGTGTTCATAAGACAAGCGAGTTTTGGTTCCAACTCATTGCAGACGCGACCCAAGCGGATACGCAAAATGCGTGTCTCAATGAGTTAATGTAAGGCACTATCTATATCTTCCTTGCTGCAACGCACTGACTAATCTAACTGTCCGCGTCGTTTGCTGTTACCCCATTCAGCCCCGACGCCCTACAGCAGGAGATGGGCCGACCATGATAATTCAAGGGTAGTGCCAGATTAGCTTGGCGCCTGTCGGCGCCAAGCTAATCTGGCACTGCCCTTGAATTATCATGTCGATCCATCTCCTGCAACTGGTGCATAGTCATTAGATGACGCCTTCAAAATTTGGGAAATACGGCCGTCGGGTTGAGTGAGATAACTAAAATGCACTAAGTATGCTAATGGCTTGTGCTATTTGTTAGTTACGTCGCATTATTCTTCCGATAAAGCACCAGACACCCTCGCACAAGTAGGGACAGTCATAGAGCCGCAAGACTGAGCTTAGTCCTGCGCCAGCCACTAAGCAAGGTGTTCCGCTTAAAGCTGGTGCCAAGACTAAGCTCACTCATGCAATGGACCCCTGAATCTGGTTGGGGAATGACTCCTAGTGCAGCCTTTCCAAAGACAGAGCGGGTAAAACCCGCTCTGTCTGTCTTTGGAAAGGCCAAAAAATCCAGACCAAAAAGGTGACTGCCAAGCGTGTAAAATGCAAAAAAGTACCCAACAGAGAAAGAAACACGCTTAGAAAAACGGGTACAACACAATTTATTAATTTTTCGGGTAAATACCCTTTGTCAAAACAGACAAACAAACAAACAGAGAGATTAGCCGCTACTTATCTTCATTCGCAGAAGGAATGTGGCAACTAAAGGTGGTGACGTAAAATAAAAGAAAAGAAAAGGAAGAGCGGGTTTTAGTCCCTTCGCGGTCAGTGTGTTTCTGGAGTCTTTGTAAATCCAAAAACCCGAAGAACGCAATCCGCCTAGGTGACAAAACGAGGCCAGCAAGACGCATCGATCCTCATGGTCCCCGCAACTGCGGAGACTCGTGAAGTTCCATGCGTTTGCGGTTGGATGGCGATCACCTTTTTCCGGTTTCAGTAACGCTGAGGAGACTGCATTCTGAAATTCTATTCAATAGTGGTCGAGAGACTGAACCACAGAGGGAGGAGGGGGCGGGGGAGAGGGGAGGGGGCGGGGGGGGGAGGGGGATGGCGGCTAGGGGGAGGGGGGACGGGAGAAGACGCGTGTGTCAACTGAAGACTCTCACCACTCGCCAAATATACAACTCGCCGGAGTGAAGCTCCATTCTGCCATATACACGCATCCGTAAAAAATAATTTCAAACCAGAGTTTTAATTCCAACAAAACATTTATTTCATCAAAGATACAGAACCATAACAGTTTTCACACAATGCCAAAACATGATGTCAGATTTTCCTTCCGATTTGGCTGTACAATCAATTAACACTAACAACACAAGCGAAGTCAACAAAACAGTAAGTCGTAACTGAACGTCTGAATACCAAATCAATTTGAGGAACACGGATGTAAATTGGTCCAGCAAGGGACACAGATCATCATGAGCCCACGCTGCCTGCAGGAGCTCATGAGGATCTATGCATCTTGCAGAATTAAGGCGTGCTCTGAACATGAGAGTGAACATGACAACAGGACCAGGAAACAAAACAAACACATTGCGTTAGTTGTGTATAAGCAGACCAAGAGGGTGTGTAGGGCGTGCTGACTGCTGGTTTAGTTCTGAGCCAGCAGAGTATCGTTGGCCATACTTGAGCCAGCAGAGTATCGTTGGCCATACTTATAAGTAAATAAACAGTGCACGTACTACTTCACTAGTACGTGTACTACATCAGCCAATCCGCGTCCAGACATCGATCCACTTGGCGGAATTAGTAAATGTATTAGTTCAATTAGTACGTGTAATAATAACTCAGTACGTGTTGTAATAATTAGCATAGTAGTGTAATAATAATAACTCAGTACGTGTTGTAATAATTAACATAGTACGTGTAATAATAATAACTCAGTACGTGTTGTAATAATTAACATAGTACGTGTAATAATAATAACTCAGTACGTGTTGTAATAATTAACATAGTACGTGTAATAATAATAACTCAGTACGTGTTGTAATAATTAACATAGTACGTGTAATAATAATAACTCAGTACGTGTTGTAATAATTAACATAGTACGTGTAATAATAATAACTAGTACGTGTTGTAATAATTAACATAGTACGTGTACTAATAATAATTCAATTAGTACGTGTAATAATTATTCAACCAGTATGTGCAATAATTCATCTGTGCGCCTACTTGTCCGCCAATCAGAGCAGCGCTTACAAAGCGACCCTCTGGATCTGAGACTGCAAGGACAGAGGCAATGCACGTCAGAATCAGCAGATCGCCGCGGTAGCTGCAAAAGCCATATCTAGTAAGCAAAGATCCTCGGCCGAGGTCGGCCGCGGTAAGACTCACCTCGGCCCCAATGTCTTCTGCCTATTGGGTACATTCACAATGCGTCAGCTATCCGCGTTCCCTCATAGTGTCCAGCTGAACTTACATAGCTCACAGAAGAAGAGTGGGGGGGGGGGGGGGGGGAAACCGCGCCCTAAGCAAAAGCTTTCCCGTGCCAACGTCAGCTTTAGTTGGTTCGTGTTAGGTTGCGCGCGGACAAGAGTAGGCTGACGTCGACCAGAGGACCTTTTGCTCAACAGAGAGCCAGAGACCTGCCTGCGCGACATACGAGTCAGATTCTGCGGTAAACTGGTGCGCGAGAACATGGGGCTGATCTCTGCTCGCCACCGTGTCTCGAAGACCCACACAGAAAGTCAGTCACCGCAATATTTGTCAACGTAATGCGTGTTGGGTGAAGTAATAGAATTAACCCATTTAGCCCTGACGCACTACAGCACGAGATGGACCGACCATAATAATTCAAGGAGATCGATCGACCATGATAATTCAAGGGTTGTGCCAGATGAGCTTGGCGCCTGTAGGCGCCATGCTCATCTGGCAGTACCCTTGAATTATCATGGTCGATTCATCTCCTGCAACTGGTACACAGTCGTTATTACCAAGACAAAATCTGGAAATTGCGGCCTTGGTGTTAAGCGGGTTAAAGACGTGATGGTGCATACGAATATGCGAGTGGACAAAGCGTCACATTTATGTCGGACAGGAAACCTTGGTATGATCTATAATAGGAGAGATATTTCGCCGACAATTAAACAAAGGACGAGAAAAGCTATACAAGTTCGGTTCTCTGACAGCTGCCCTTAACCCTTTGGTTGTCGGTAGCTCTTCTTGTCGAGGTGATTCCGGCAAGAATCACCTCGACAAAAAGCGCTACCGACAGCCAAAGGGTTAACCTCTCATTTAAGTACCATCCATACAAAGAGCGTAACGGGTCTGTTAGAGGAGCTAACCAGTTTAGATTTCTCGTTCCGTGCACGAGACAAGCCACGAGAACAATCATATACACAGTGAAAGCAGAGCACGGATTAATATGAACATGAAGCATTTCGGGTCTGTAAGTTTGAACAAGACAATAGTCGGTCGTGATCAGCTATACACTGAGCCCTGTAGATTGTGATATGACAGGCTGATTTTTATACAGACAAAAAAACCGTCGGTTAACATTCGATATGAAAAAGACCTCTATGGTCTACACGGTTGGTGCAGAATGTACATTCACTGGCGTATTTAACCCCTTCACTGCAGGAAAAATGCGAACACCACCCACCTGCAAGAGGCAAAGAACATCATGAGCTCCCGCATCAGCGGGGGCTCATGATATTCTTCGCCTCTTGTTGTCCCATTTATATCCGAGTATTTCAGGCGGGCAGGGCTATTCGGCGCTGAATTCGGTGGTTCAAACGTCACACTCTTCGTTCGCTGGCACTGAGGGGGTTAACAACATTAACCAAGACTGTCAATAAATTAAAGCGTGCGCACATGTGTGAGAACAACTACTATTAACGGAGGGTTACAAAGTAAAGTAAGTTATAGCACTGTCAGGGGAGAGAAATGTGCATGATCGACCAGTGGCACTGGCAGTCTCCTCAACTACTATTAACCCTTTGACTGTCGGTAACAGTTCTTTGACAAAAGCCGCTACCGACAGCCAACGAGCCAGAATCATAAATACAATATCTTGAAATGTTCTGTCAGTGCTAAAACAATTGAAATAAATTAATTCCAAAGGACGAGGAAAGGAATTTTGCAAATACGGTGATACACATTTGAGTTAATACGAGCAAAAATAATTCAGAATAAATGCATGTAGTTTCTAAGTCCTGTTCAAACACGGATAACAAAGATTTTACACGCCGTGCGACAATACTTCGTCAATTTAGATTTTTTTTAAAAATCAGTTTAACCCATTTAGCCTCACGGCCGTAACACATTTTTGAGGTGTCACATAACAGTTATGTACCAGTTGCAGGAGACTGATCGACCATGATAATTTAAGAGTAGTGCCAGATTTGCTTGGCGCCATCAGGCGCCAAGCTAATCTGGCACTACCCTTAAATTATCATGGTCGAACCATCTGCTGCTGTGCTGCGTCTGGGCGAAATGGGTTAAAATGAGAACAATATTGTCGATTATGATGTTCATGATGATGATGATCATGATTAATGATAACAACAACAATAATAATAATAACAATAGTAATATGAGGCAGTGATCAGTGATCAGTGATCAGTGATCAGTGATCAGTGTCTGCTGGAACGGTGGTGACAGTAATAAAATGGAGACACAACTAGCAAAAGTGACCATAAAATGTCGATGTTTTACTTTCTGTCTTCCTCTTCACATTAACGCAAACAAACTGGTCGGTACAACAAAGGTGATTTCAATTCTGTGGCGCCAAACATGTGCAGTCTTTGGCGCAGCGTATTGACTGCTAAACGGCAAGTGTTATGATGGAGATGTCTATTCTCCATCGTAGATTTCGACAATCGCTGACGCTTCAAATTACACAGCACATTCATTTGTGTACCCATGCACAAACACGCACGCACGAATGCACGCACATAGATTGATTGTACATTGCTTAACGTCCCGACAGCAACAAGGCTTTCTCAGGACGTGCCAGCACTGCTTGTGAAAAAAAACTAAACAGAAAATTGAATGTATGTCGCCAGCCGGTCAAATACGTTAAATAAACCTACAACATGGGGCCTAAATAAAGCTAAGACCATTTAGCAACACACATCCAATATCAAGAGCTACAGGCAGTGCAGACAGTAGGGAGAGTTTTAAAAAGGCAAATACAGGTGAATGGACAAAGGATAGAAAGAAACGCATGCCCCAGAATAGAGAGAAAAACCCACCCTGTGGGGCTGACCAGGGTGACCCTGGGAACTAAAAAATACCTAACCCCACCCAAGTCCCTCAGGGCAGACCCGGGTGGGGGAGCACGCACATAGAGTGACGGAGAGAGGCAGAGAGAGAGAGAGAGAGAGAGAGAGAGAAATGAAATGAAATGAAATGAAATGAAATGAAACTTTATTTTCCAAGGATAAAAGAATAGGTGCGCAGACCTGTTTTCATTCTTGTCCTTGCTACACACTACAAAACAAAATAACATACACACACACACACGCGCGCCGGTGTGCAATTGCCGCGTGCACAGGCTTGTGCCAGATTAGCTTGTAGCCTACAGGCGCCAAGCCAAGCCTGCACAACCCTCCACACACACACACACACACACACACACACACACACACACACACACACACACTGACACACACATACACACACATCAGTATATCATGTACACATACATTCTTTCGCTTAAAACTATACTACAGCAAATATAAAAAGTATAAAGGATTTTGTACATAAAACCGCTATTGTTCTCATCATAAAAACCAACACGGCGGCGAGAGAGAGAGAGAGAGAGAGAGAGAGACAGACAGACAGACAGACAGACAGACAGACAGACAGACAGACAGACAGACAGACAGAAACAAAGACAACTAATGACTCCGCACAAACTATTTTATCTTCATGGAATGATCATATTTCCATCAACCCTTTGGTTGTCGGAAGCGGGTTTGTTTTTGTTTTTTTTGTCGCGATGGTTTTTGTAGGAATCATCGCGACAAAAACCACTACCCATAACGAAAAGAAAATTCAACTGAAAAAATAAACTGCTGATGCACACACAAACCACAAAGGGATAAACCCGTTTACTCCGAGGTGACTACACGAAATAGTACGCATCGTGTAGTGATTACTACTCACAAATTAAATGGAAAGATAAACAGAGCTGTCAATTTAGCCACAGGCCCAGGAATCCTTCACGAGTTACGACCCCTTCACGAGTTACGACCTCTCACCGCGACTCTTGCGTGGGAACTAGTTACCGTCTGGTTGTTTGGAAATCAGAAGCAGGTCAAAACTGCACGCCGTGACGCACTACAGCAGGAGATGGGTCGACCATGATAATTCAAGGGTAGTGCCAGAGTAGCTTGGCGCCTGTCGGCGCCAAGCTAATCTGGCACTGCCCTTGAATTATCATGGTTTATGCAGAGTCATTAGATGACGCCTCCAAATTTGGGAAATACAGCCGTCGAGCTGAATGAGTTAAAAAGATCGGACACTCCATGCTCAATCGCATGGTTGTCCGGGCTTTAATTTACTGTTTGTCCGGGATTTAATTTACTGTTTGCGGATTTACGGATATATCCTCCGTAAAAAAAAAAAAAAAAAAAAAACCCTGTCAAAGGACTTCGCAATCCAACTGCAAGAGGCATAGATCCTCATGAGCCGCTGTTGCGGGGACTCGAGGATCCATGCCTCTTGCTGACACCAACGTGTACCCATGTTCCTTGAACGGCCGGATCTCTTTGGCTGTTGCGGGGACTCGAGGATCCATGCCTCTTGCTGACACCAACGTGTACCCATGTTCCTTGAACGGCCGGATCTCTTTCGCTTTGAATTAACACAGATTTCACAAACAGCAGGCAGCGTTCACCGACTTTGAAGGAGTTAACTCGCGTAGGAGTATTGCTGAGCTGGTTGGGCCACCGGCCTAAAACCTATACACCAGGACAGTTCGTGCTGTATCACTTTCATGTGATGTGTATGTTTCTGAACCATGGCCTGTGCTATCCAAATGTGTTTTTTTTTAACTACTGGCTACGTAAAAGGAGAGTCTATTCAATGCACCGAACACAAGTCTGTTGTTAATGCAACTTTCTTATATAATTGTTAACCTTTTTGGCCTCATGTGATGTGTATGTTTCTGAACCATGGCCTGTGCTATCCAAATGTTTCTTTAACTACTGGCTAACAAGGAGAGTCTATTCAATGCACCGAACACAAGTCTGCTCTTAATGCAACTTTCTTATATAATTGTTCACCCTTTTGGCTGTCGGTAGCGGTTTTAGCTGCGATGATTTCTGTTGGAATCATCGCGACTAAAGCCGCTACCGACGGCGAAAGGGTTAAGCGAAATTCAAAAGAAAGTTCCACAACGAAATTTCATTGTTTATGTTACTATTAACAACAAAAATGCCATGTGTCCTAATTACGACAAACGAAATTACACAACATAACATACTGACGAGCAAAAGAAATGCAACATTTTTTGGAATCATCGGAAACGCTCAAGTGCTGTTTCCGGTGATTCCCAAAATGTCGCAATTCTTTGCTCGTCAGTTTATTAGCTACGACAGTCAAAATAGCGTCATAGCGATCGTCAACAGTCTCTTCCAAGCTCAGCAAGCGCACAACCTAAAGCAGCTTCCAGAACTTCAAGAACACTGAAGCAACAATTTAATCTTCTTTTTTTTTGAAATTCCGAGAGCAAATAATGTTTGTTTGAATATACTTACCGTAATGTGTCATTGTAAAGGGGGACAACTGCTTTGCCTTTAAAACGAAGGAGTTGTCCCAGCATACACCGCCACGCACAGTACCCAGTGCGCAAAGAGCGGCTGACGTCGGCCCGATGGCCTTTTGCGCATTGGGTAAGAGGTCCCGATGATTCCGACTTCGTGGCATATCTTATCATTATACCCTTTGGCTGTCGTTAACGCTTTTAGAAGCGATGGACAGCGAAAGCGTTAGTATAGTATTTTCATACAGTATGATAGCTCGGGAAAAAACGACCGCGTGTTGGGTCCGATTTTTTACAAGATTCGATCTCAGGGTGAGGTCACACTGTCTGTCTCCCTCGATTCGCAACCGCCGGGTGAGGTGATGTCAGTATTGGCAAGAGTAAATAATTTTGTTTTCATTCCTACGCCACACGACCAATCTTTATTAACGCAGACCCAACCTTGTGACCTCGCTACAAAAACCCTTGTAGCGACTAATGGCGGACGTCTTGTAGCCCTCTTTATGACGCGTCTTGGATGCCAGTTTTGTTCTATAAAAGATCATCAAAACGTTCTCAAGCACAAAGTTACTTAGTGTTGTTTGAAACAACAAGGACACTACTGGAGACGGCGTCATGGAAGATTTAAAGTCACGTCGTAAGTCTATTATGCAGGCGGGCATATAAATGTATTTTTCTTTGATGTTATTCATGTCTGGCTTGATCCATGTCGGAAGATTTCCTCTTGATTTGACGAAAATAGTGAAAGAATGAAAACAACTACGTTTTGGTAGCAGGGGCTTGCTAAACGGACCCTTGTAGGCCTGAGGGAGGTCAAAGGAACCATTGTACGCCGGAGGCCGTCGGGGTGCAATAAAAAGCAAATGGGGGGGGGGAGGGGAGCCAGGGAGGGGGAGGGGAAGCGAGGGGTGGGAGAGCGAGGGTTGGGGGAGGAGAGGGCAGTATCAATTAAAGTCATCAAATCGTCTTTAATTATCAACACATATATACAAAAAAGTCCGATAGTGAAAAATTCCTGAAATGAAACGACGCAGCTGGTTGTCAAAATGCACTTCAGCCCCCCCCCTCCCTCCCCCCCCCCACACACACACACCCCACCCCCACCCCTAACTCTCCAACAAATCTTAAGCAGTGCTTGTGCACTCGTGACTGGAAACAAACAACAAAGTCGACGCTCTGACATTTGTCATTTTACACTGCGTCCTCAACGGTCAACGCTACATGTTCCCGTTAAACTCCTTACAACGAAACCGATTCTGCACGCGTACGGTGAAGTATTTTCAACTCAAACATTGCTGAATCCCACACACCAAAAATGAAATTACTACACGTAATTGACAGCTCGAGAGAGAGATTATCATGCGGGAATCACATGGACACAATCCTTTCAAATGCAAAGACGTAACCCATTGACTGGCAGAGGAAGCAGACTCTTTCTGAAATTATTGTAAATTCAGCGGCAAAGATCCACTCCGTCAAAGGAGCCTGGATACATAGTAGCTTCGACAGGAGGTATAGATCCTCATGAGCCCCCGCATCTGCGGGGGCTCATGAGGATCTATACCTCTTGCATGTGTGTGCATTCTTTGTTTTATCTGCAGTAAAGGGATTAAAATCAATCTGTGTGTCTGAATACCGGTGTACGATGCTGTACGGTTTCTTCAACGCTGACAAAATTGCTCGCCAGCGTCCTGTAAAGTTCGATTGTGGGGTCATGAGAGGCAAGGCAGGTGCTAGGTTTGGAAAATGTAATCATCATCCAAGTCCTCCTGCTTTTCGCCAAAAGTCTTTGACCGACGAACTAAACTTGAAAAGAGATAATAAAAATAATATACAGCGACGCAGGAAGACATTCAGCGAAAGAAACGTACAACTACTGTTTGTATAATGGAATTGGGACGACAGTACGGGGCACGGTGGAGCTGCACTACCTAAATGTCTCTGATAAGCAGTTCTTCCTAAATCAGGTCAAAGACAGTAGGCTGGGCGCATTTACAGTTAGCACGAGCTAAGGCCTAGCAACGAAGATCCGAAGACTATTTGCTCACTGCGTAAGGTAACTAAAAAGAGAACGTTTCTTCCAAAAGTAGGCAGCACACTGTCACTATCAGACCCTATAGCAGAACTGACAGCCTGAGCATCATCCAGCTAATTTTCCCTCTCCACTGGTGGCAAGTCCCGCAAAATACAAGAGCTCTACATGCCAAAAGGCAATGAGCCCGGCCCTGCTTGTCCGGATAGAGTCCTTCGTCACAAGACTGAGAAACAATTATTGGGAAAACAATTTACGCGGCACAAAACTGATGAGTTCTAAAATGTCATCGGCTAGAACTATAACTTTCCATCTGCAAGAGGCGTGGATCCTCATGAGCCTCTGCAATTGCAGAGGCTCATGTGAACCTACGCCTCTTGTTGAGTTTAACTCATTCGCGGCCAGCCGCATCCGGATGCGGCTGGCCGCGAATGAGTTAAACTGCCCAAATGCATCCTGTGATTGAGAAAACCATAGGAGGCTAAGTCTACAAAACACAAGGGAAAATTTGTTTCCACAGTACAAAGAAGTTTATGTGAAGACAAATATTGATTTTGTCCTGGAAGTAATATGCAAAATTAACAAAGAGTCCATAAACGTCGACATGCATTTTGCCTTCAAAGCCTTTACCTCGACCGATCTGAAGGTCACCAACAAAGGACGGGGGGGAAATGTGGCCGCGAAAACAGGAAGATTATCAGCATTTGTTGGATTGCCTTCCTCGAATAAAATGTCCTGGCATCCCGAAAGTTGTTTTGTTCTCGTCACCCCAATACGTTTTTAATCATACGATTACTCCAGTATTACCGCGCGCGCGCGCGCGCGCGCGCGCACGCACGCACGCACGCACGCACGCACGCACGCACGCACGCACGCACGCACGCACGCACGCACGCACGCACGCACGCACGCACGCACGCACGCACGCACGCACGCACGCACGCACACACACACACACACACACACACACACACACACACACACACACACACACACACACACACACACACACACACACACACACACACACACACACACACACACTCCCCCTCCCCCCCCAAAAAAAAAAAAAAAAAAAAAATTCCCTTTTCTTCTTTTTGCCCAGAGAAGACTTGCAAAAGAGAATATGTAGTCAGGGACGCTAATCGTTTTTTTCAGACATGTCTGCAAGACAGATGATGTCTATACTGAATCGGGAAGTGACTGGAAAACGACAAAACTCCTTTCCACAGTCTGGCAGCAAGGATAAACAAAAAGAACGCACGCGTATTTACCTATTCAGCCCCGGCAAACCACAACAGGAGATGGATCGACCATTGATAATTCAAGGATGGTGCCAGATTAGCTTGGCGCCTAATGGCGCCAAGCTAATCTAGCACTACCCTTGAATTATCATGGTCGATCCATCTCCTGGAACTGGTAAACAGCTGTTAGGTGACAACTCCAAAAGTTGGGAAATGGGGCCGTGGGGTTTAAATCGCTTGTGAAAACGTTAACGCAAGACATTTAACCCACTGTCTATTACTGACGATACCGTTCGGCAGAAAAAAAAAGACGCATAACCATGTCAAGCAGTGTCGTCATTGGATTCTAAGGGGTTAAACAATTATCAACGTTAAGCGGTATGTGACACACAAGAGCAAAAAAAAAAAAAAAAAAAAAAACTCAATAAACCTTTTTTTTAAATGCTCAACATAAAAAATACAAAAACGAGAAGGAAACCCCGAAACAATGTAAAACTAGCCACTTTCATTTTCTGTGCAGTTCAGTGTACAAAATACATAAGTTCTGTAGGATAACCAATGTAACCCCACGGCTGCATTTTAGAGGACCGACCATGATAATTCAGGGTTGTGCCACATTAGCTTGGCGCCATCAGGCTGCAAAAAATCTGGCAATCAATGCAAATCTGGCACTACCCTTGAATTATCATGGTCGATCTATCTTCTGCTTCAGAGCGTCGGGGCTAAATGGGATTTCTTTTTTTAAATAGAAAAGAAAAAAAAATGCGATGGGTTTCCTGAAGACCTTACTCAAAAAGATCTAGGTCCTCGGACCGGTGTTAAAAGCATTTAGCCTGCATGCCGCAGCGCGCGGCCGAGTTAGGTTAAGCCCCACGTCGGTCTGCGCACTTATTGCTCGCCGTGACGTCTCTTGCACGGGAGTGACGAAGACAACAGGCCGTCTAACTAGCACAAGGCCAAGTGCTCCGCTCTACGGCACACAGCAAGATTAACTCATTCAGCCCCGACACACCACAGCAAGACACGGATCGAGCATTTTCATTGTCACTTCAAGGGCGGTGCCGGAATAGCTTGGCGTCCATAGGCGCTAAGCTATTCTGGCACCACCCTTGAACTTTCATGCTCGATCTGTCTCTAGAATGCTAATACAGTCCTTCGGAGGGCAACTTTAAAATTGGGGGATTTCGGTAGTGGGATAGAACGTGTGAATTCTGAAAAAACAAAAGAAAATGTCGTTAAAAAAAAGTGGACTTTAACGAGATATTCCATGTACTAGAATAAAACTCTCGCTTTTAACACAATTCGACTTCAGCGAAATTTACATTGTAATACACTATAAATGGACGCTGTGTTTTTTTGTTTGTTTGTTTGTTTGTTTGTTTGTTTGTTTTTGTTTTGTTTTTTTGTTTTTGGCCTTCACAGGGGCAGTGCTCGTATCGAACTAAAATTACATGTATAAAGTGAAACTGTTACCGCAAGGGTTTCATGTGAAAGGAAAACAGAAGACAGAGGTTGAAACCCCTTTAAGTATTAAACATGAAACACGATGTTTCGGAACAAAGATCCAAAACGTCCTTGTTTCATGTTTCATACTTAAAGGGTTTTCAACCTCTATTTTGTCGTGTTTCATGTTTCATACTTAAATGGTTCTCAACCTCTATTTTCTGATTTCCAAATTACAAGTATGTATGAAAAGGTACTTAGGTAAAACTCGAACTTAACAGTATCTTTGGAAACCTGAGAGCAGCACTCTTCGGCGCGTTTGACAGGGTATACACATTTAAGACAAACGAAACAGCAACGACAGCAAAATGCCAAGGAAAAAACGTTAAACATGAATACAAGCCCTGTATAACTCACGAATGTATAATATGACACCAGAGACTAAGTGTACCTCCAGCCAGTGAGAACAAACAACAGTTAACATGTATGTCAAACGATCTGATAAACCCAAGACAAGAATAAAACAAAAAATATAAAACAAATAAACGACAGTAGCAATCCAAAATGACTCACAATTTGGTCGTTCGCATGTATGTGAGCCAAAAACGCTCTTAAATAACAGGGGCGTAGTTTAGAAAATATAAATCAGAGCGGAACGGGAAAAACAAAAACAAATCCAAATATACTTAAGCTGGTCTGTAATTCTGGACCTTACAGATTCGATACGTAAGGTCAAAAACTAGAGACCAACACAGAAATTTACATCATTAGTCAACAAACAAGTCAACTACGTCTCTCTGTAAACGCCGTGCGCTGCCTGCATAAACAGTTGACAGAGAAAGCGCTGATCATGTTTGGTGTAAACACAGGGATCAGTTGCATGAATGAGCTTGAATCCTGCGCAAGCCGTTAAGCATCGCGGAGCACCTTGCTTAACGGCTTGCGCAGGACTATGTCCACTCATGCAACGCAGGCCTGGACTGTTACTGACAATAACGCGTCTTGTCCGCCCAGAGGTAGCGTCAGCAAAAGTCACGAGGTTCACAGAACAGTAGGCGATGATTTCTCGGCTTCAGCCGACAGTTTAATTTTATGCACATTCCTGCATACCACACCAGAAGACAGAAGACGTTCTGCTACCTCGGAGAAGTCGGAAAGCGGCACAGCTTGTCACAAGCCCCTGCAACTGTAGAGGTTCGTGAGAATCTATGCCTCGAGGCAGATGGGTGGATCTGACGGTAGAACCCTTCTCAAAAGTATCATCGGTGCGTCTAATCACCCGAATGGATTTTTTAAGGCAAAATGCAGACAGGGACAGAAACAAAAAAAGGTTTCTGGGTATTCATTCTTGTCAGCGTAACATACGATGCATTTCCTGTCTGCCCGTTGGCTAGAGTCCATGTTTGTGTATTCGCTGTCGAGTCGTTTGGTTTTCTTACTGTTGTTGTTGCTGCTGCATTCAGAGAACAAAAACACACTCACAGTGATGCATTGTTTCTAAGATCTGTGGCGCATCATTGTACGTTAAGTCACAAACATTTTTTTTTTTTTTTTTTGTGATGCATCTATGCTATACATCATTACGTCTTTCGGCCAAGTCGCTTGGGGGCATGGAACACTTTTAACCCCTTGACTGCCAGCGATCACGAATTTCGCGTCTGAAATCACTGCACACTGACCGACCTTCGCGTGAAAAACACCCCAAAAAAATCAGACCACAAACGGGCATAAACAACACAAGACAAACAAGAGACATAAATCCTCATGAGCCCCCGCGACTGCGGGGGCTCATGAGGGTTTATGTCTCTTGCAGATGGGTAGAAATCACCTTGCCCTGGCAGTTAAAAGGGTTTTAGAATCGTCTCCTACTAAACATTTTCACGTACAAGACACAAGACGTGCCCACCACAATCACGCAAAGACGGCGCCGCTCTGTGAAGGCAAAAGACGCCAAGTCCACTTCTACGGAAAGCTCGATTATCATTGCATTACAATACTAAATCTCGCTTTTCACAAAGAAAATAGATTTACGGTCTTTTGGTTTCTCAGGGCAGCTAGTAGTGGCACGTCATTTTATTTGAAACGATTCAAGATTAGGTCGATGACGCAGTTCGTCCGCACAATTACACCCGTATGTTCCAGTTGCAGAGAGAAGAGAAATGGCCGGTTCACTCAACACCAAGAGCCAGTGCAACGTCCCGGCAAGCAAAAGCCATCAGGCCGACGTCTTCTGCTGTCAACAGCGGACGACGTAGGCCCGATTACCTTTTGGGTACTCTGAAGCACAGACCGTGTCTTGACCGCTGTCTGTGTGCTAGAGGGAGAAATCCACGCGCGTCTATGGACTGTCGTGACGATGTTGGAGTGACGCTTACGTCGGAAAGACTTTGGGGGTCGCTCTGTCAGCGTACCACGTCAAACCGGAGTCACACTGACGTCTTGCGCGAGAAGTGTAACACGACAAATGCATCCACGCTAAAGCGACCCGGGGGTCACCTTGGCGTACGCCAGATCGATATGGCGTGAAAAAACATTTTGGCGTACGTCAGACACCGGTCACCCTTCGTCTCTGGATCGTGTATCATTTATCATCGAAGTCATTGTTTCCGCTGAACATTGTTAACACATTCGAGACGTGCTGCATTGGGATACGCGGCAAGCGCCGCGTATCCCAATGCAGCACGTCTCGAATGAGTCAACACGCACGACAGAGTCTCCACATATGTCGCCAGTTACCCTACCCTGCCGTAACAGACCTGCATGTATCAGTAGTGATTTCAACATACATCTCCAGTGACGCTGGCCTGAGACAACTGCAGGTAGCGAAACAGCTCGTCCCAGTCATTCGTGAGTCATAAACTGGTTTTTTGGGGCGTGGTGCGGCTGCCCGGTGACCCGTTTAAGGGCACGGCCTCTGTGGCGGGCTCGGCGTCCCCGTTGGACCGGACGCTCTCCGAGGGCCTGAGTTTTTTGTCGTCTTTCAGACAGAGCTGCGCCAGGCCCAGAGCGTCGAAACACGCCCGACGGATCTTGCGGTCCATGACGCCATATATGATGGGGTTGCAGCTGTTGGCCACGGCGTACAGCACGGAGATGCCCACGTAGAAGTCGGCGCTGAACTCCAGCTTGCGGTCGATGAAGCGCACGATGCCGTAGGGCAGGTACCCCAGGATAATCAGCAGGAACACCATGCCAAACATCTTGGTGATCTGGATCTCGCGCCGCAGCCATTCACGTTTCCTTGTGGCTCTAAAGGCGCTAGAGGAGCGGTGCACCTTGACGAAAATAGCGACGTAGCAGACAATGAGGATGAGTGAGGGCAGCATCATGAGGACGACGCTGACCAGCATAGTGTACAGCCCATGTCCCTTCCTGGCCAGACAGCGCAGCAGCTTGGGCTCGTACTCCGACATGTCGCCCAGGTGCGGCGTGATGAGGAACAGCATGGGGATCACCCGCGCCGTGATCAACACGAACAGCGTGTAGGCGCGCTTGGAGATCTTCTTGTAGAAGTTGTTGAAGACGACGACGATGAGGCGGTGAATGGAGATGAGGCCGGTGTGCCAGAGCGAGGAGCCCATGAGGAGCACGGTAAAGTGCATTATCATCTCGCACACCGCCTCGCCCATGGACCACGTCATCATGAAGTAGGACACCAACACCAGCAGGTTGTTCACGCTCAGGTTGATGACGTCGTTGATACACAAGCTGACGATGAAGATGTTGGTGATGTTCTTCAGGTCGCGCTGGGTCAGGATGACAACGGCCGTCAGTGCGTTGGCGAACACGCCCCACAGCAGCGCGCACAGCATGATGATGGCGCCCACGTGCAGGGCGAGGGGTGACGGGCCGTCGATCACAAGAGTGTCACTCGTATTGCTCGCGCCTATCGTGTCTGTCTGGTTGTTGTAACTGACCATGGTGGATAGGTTCACCGGCTCGAACACCAAGATCGTTGTCGACACTTTCTGCGTCACTGAGGAAGCCATGGCTCCTTTAGTCATGAACCACACACCAAATATGTTACAAGAGATGAATACACAGTTCAATTATAGTCAAACGCTTACGAACTGATATCACACCAAAGCACGCAGGTTTTCATCAATGAAGTATGCCACGTATCAGCAGGACGAAAAAGATGTTAACTTGTCAGATTTACTGTTATCTTTGATGTTCACTTAGCTTCAATATTCAGTATTGTCACATGCGCTAACATCCAGAATTTGAACGTAGCATCCTCCCCGTTACCTGTAACGGTTATCCGATTTTAAGTAAATTTTGGGTTAATCAGTTGATCACTCAGACACAGGAAAGGCGAAAGGGTAACGAGTGTGTTCCTGTGAAATACGCCTCAGTGTCATCAAGGTCGTAAGTTAACTACAGAAAGAAAACGGGGAGTACAATCATACACACTGCAATAATATCCAATGTTACCAATGTATCCACACGTGTGAGGACAGTTCAGAATGGAAAAGTGGAATCCGTCGTAGAAGAGTAAAATGTCAAACTGATCTCTCAGTTCAGGAATGATAAATAAACAACCAAATGGTCTCACATCTGAAGGGGGAGACCTGAGTGTGTGCACGATGAAGTGCGCTAGCCACTCAACGATGGCATCAGGAAAGTGTACGGAATTTGTCTGAAACAAATCGTCAGTATGTATGATCAACGACGGTGAACAAAAGACGTATTCCGTGACACAATCCAAAGTATCATGACTCAGGCTGGCCCTTCATATATGGTGACCCCAAGTTGTGTTTAATCCGACTAACAGTGACGGAATGCTTCAGGTGATCTAGTCGGTAACTTAATTAGAGAGTGTACTCCGCTGAACCCTCTTCAGGAGGCAGATCCACATTGTTTCCATACTTCTTCAGCGTCAGTGTGGTTTTCGCCCAAGGCCGGTTGATTCAGAAAACACTCCCGCCGTGTGTACACAGAAGGCCTTGTGTGGAGCTTGTGATGGCGAGACACGTTGCTCGGTACACGAAAACTCCTCAAGATCCTTGAAGAGGCGAGACACTTGCCTCGGTACACGGAAACTCCCGAAGGTTCTGGAGTGGCGCGACACTTTCTTCGGTATTGCCGAAGGCCCCGCGGTAAACCAATCGCCAACTTGGACAACAAAGCGACGTCAGCCTGTCAAGTCTGGGCCCAGCACTGCACAGACACATTAAAAACCTTGTAAATGCCGAACTTGGGGGGGGGGGGGGGTAAGAACTGACATGACAAAAGCAGCGTTAACTCTCTGGCTGTCGGCAGCGGTTTTTGTCGCGATGATCCTTACAGGAATCATCGCGACAAAAACCGCTACCGACAGTAGCAGAGCTATTTTTAAAAAAATAAATAAAATAAAACACTCCCTCGTGCAGTCAACGGTACTGTAAACAGCCCTGATGGCCGCATGCACAAAGGGGTTAACCCCTTCACTGCCGGTGGTGGCAGTTTGTGTTTCTGAAATGACTGAAAATTCAACGTGCAAGAACTGCATCCGCATCAGGAAGACTGATACAGATCAGTTAGTTACTTATCTGGGTTTAACGCCGAGCGCTGATGCAGGTCGGGGTGGGCAAGAAGTGTATATAGATTCCCTTGAGCGCCCACATTAACTCATTCAAGGCGCCCAGCATCAATAGCTGCAGAAGTGTCATATAGCGTTGCCGGTGGCAACACTATACGACACTTTCGCAGCTATTGATTCCTCCGACGTCGCTATACACTTTCGCAGCTATTGATTCGTCCGACGTCGCTATACACTTTCGCAGCTATGGATGCGGGGCGCCTTGAATGAGTTAGCGGGGACAAATGAGGATCGATGTCTCTTGCAAGAAAGTGGTACTGACGTTGTTCTATCGACAGAGAAGGGGTTAAACTAGTTAATAAGCCAAAGCTGGGGCCAAAATGACAAAAAAAATCCAATTGTAAAATTTGAAGAATTGCAATGGCTAAACTTAAAAAAAAAAAAAAAAAAAAAAAACCCAGAAGACAGTAAATTAAATTGTTTCAAAAGAGCTTTCCAACTGCAATGCATAAACGTCAGAATTTATTTTTGTCCACTGTTATTTAAAGTTTGAAAAATGACTTACAATCAATCACACTTATAGCATATATGATTAAACATGTAAACAACACCAAAACACATGTATGTAATACACCTCAATTTGACGAAAATACAAAAAGTTAACTTCTGGCAATCTTCACTTATAATCTTATAATAATTTGTTTTTAAAAGCCAGATTCGCAAACCACATATCACTGAAAAAGCTCGTTTTGACGAAAATACACACACGAACGCTTTTTCTTCCAATCTTTGCCCATAATTTCCCCGAGGGTCAATCATTCCTCTGTGATCCACAAAGAACCCAAGCAACAGAAATCACTCTTTCAGCGACCGTCATGAAAGTTATTTTCATGCGCAGTGATTGGTGCTAACAAACCCCGTTCCCGAAGACCAATGTTGGAGTGAAAAATAGGGGCCACGGCGACCACAGGCGGAGCTGGAGACAAAAATGATTCGAAATTCAATTTACCCCGATTCCGGCCTCGCACGCCTACTGGCATATGAGACCGAACGCGGGGTAAACTGAATGTCTCAATCATTTTTGTCTCAACCGCTGCCTGTACAATGCGCATGAGGCCGTAACCAATCTAAACTGAATATTAACCCGTTCAGTGCCCGTTGACGGAAACTGTGTTTCTGCAGTCTTCGCCAATTCAACATCAACAAGCCCTAATTGTCCCGTGAAGATGGATTCAACGTGGTGTCAGCAAGAGGCATAGATCCTCATGAGCCCCCGCTGTAGCGGGGGCTCATGAGGATCTATACCTCTTGCAGTTCCTCGGCACTGAAACTCTCTTACGTCAACTGCTGCTTATGAAAACGACAGGAGAAAACTTGCAATAATGAACTCTGCATGGCTGTGTCCAACATAATGACGTAGGCTGATAGGACTTGCTGCATATGAGAAACACTGAATCCAGACCACTGCTAAGCGCGTAAAACCAAATCAAATACCCAAAAGAAACGCGCTTAGAAAGGTCAAGCACAAAAAAGTATTGTCCTTGTCTTTTCTAAGCGCGTTTTTTGTAAAAAGTTTTTATTAAAAATATTTTTTAACTCGCCCAGCAGTCGTCTTTGTGGTCTGGATTCAGTGTATTTTTCCTATGCAGCATTTTTTACGCGCGTTTCAATTCTTCGTCCAGAATTTCTTCTTATGAGAAACTGGCGTACACTGGGCTATTCTAGCGAACATACTGCCTTGCTCTCCCTCAGTAGTCTGTATCGCCTTAATCGCTTAACTGTCAGCGGCAAAGCATTATATCTCTGAAGCCAGCGCAGACTGGTCGCCCGGTGAATTCCTCTGCCTGTGTCAGAATCACACACGTATGTATACAGGTTGACAAGCGGCAGGATTGTCATGTGCCTCCGCGACAGTGGAGGCACATGAAAATCCCTGCCTCTTGCAGCTAGGTGGAATCCAAACCAGAAATGTAACTTTAGTAGATACACTAATTGGTGTGTTACTTTCCCTTTCTAAGCGTGTTTCTGTCTTTGTTGGGATTTTCTCAGCTGAGTGGAATTCGTACTACCCCCGCAGCAAAGAGCTTAACCCATTTAACCCCACGGTCCCACTTACCGAATATTGTAAGTGTTACTATGTATCAGTTGCAGGTGATGGACTGAGCATGATAATTCAAGGGCAGTCCCAGATGAACATGGCGCCTGAAGGCACCAAGCACATCTGGCACTACCCTTGAATTATCATGATCAATCCATCTCCTGCTGCCGGGTCCCGGGGATAAGCGGGTTAACAGCATCAACCTTTACGAATTTCAGCTCCTGCAAAAATTACCTCTTACCATTCATTCATTCATTATCTCCAATTTAACGTCCCACTGGCACTATACAGTGATCGGGGACTAACCTCTTACCTAGTTGTTATTAACAGATAAACGAATGCTGCGCTTCAAGCCCACTCATTCTCGTCTAAGGTTGTAGGCGAAGTCATTTGGACGAATTTTTTTTATTTAAAGTGTATCGAAAATCGACTCAAGATGCAGAGGTAAATTACAGCGTTAGGTCGATTTCCATGGATTTTCTTTCCTGCCTAACAAGTTTTAACAAGTAATATACCGTGAAGAAAAATGTTTTATTGATGAGATGCATACAATGCGCGCATCGAGACGCAGTGTACCGGAATCTGAAACGCAGGTGGATTTTTTATGTTTATTTTGCGCAATACCATTAACATTCGGCGGTTAATTGCTATAGAGCAGTCACACCTCGAATCTTAACCCCTTGAATGCTGTTGATACCGCTCGCGCGGTAAAGACGCGTAACTACTGCATCGTCAGTGACAGTCTTATGGTTAAAATCACTTCTTTTACCAAAAGAGAAGCACTAACAAATTAGGTTTTAACCCATTCAATCATGACAGATTACAACAAGGATTGGATCGACCATGATAGTTCAGGGATGGCGACAGAATAGCTTGGCGCCTCTTGGCGCCAAGCTATTTTGTCCCCACCCTTGAACCATCATGGTCGATCAGTCTCTTGAGCTATAAGTGTATTTAGAGAACAATTCCTAATGTTTGGAAATCTCAACTTATTAGTATTCAATGTGTTAAGGCGTTATACCTGCCCAGCGTCAAACGATTGTGCGCAAAAGCTAGCTCTAGAGACACAGCTCTGCTTACATATAACGCAATGTATGGCAGTCAAAAAGTCAGGGGTGGCGATTTTATTCAACTGAATTTACATTTTAGGTAACCTCTAAAAACAAATCACCCAGCAAGAAAAAGCTTCTCGGACCGAGGTCAGACTTAGTTGGCCCGCGTATGGCTGTACACGGGCGACTTCGGTCCGAGGATACTGTGCTTACCAGGTACTGAGACCGGTCCGCGTAATGTCGGATACCGCGGTAAACTGATGCGCAATTAGCCGAGGACGACTTTAACTTACTTACTTGAACCTGCTCTGAAGCGTTTCGTGTTGGAAGGCCCTGAACTGACATGGAAGACGGGATTACACGTGATCTGTTTTTGTTCTTCAATTCCTCAACAAGATTAGGGATAAGAAATGCAAACCCCATGCAGCCTTAACGGGATTGAAGCATGAGACAACGGGTTTGCAACACAGATTAAAAAAAAATGTACTCTCTGTTCGGATGCTGGTAATGTATACGGCACCAAATTGAAAATCTTCTGCTTCTAGCGGCTTTTTCACGTCATCACGACACAAAGCAATGACCTTTGGCTGTAGGTACCTAGTAAGCAGAGGTCCTCAGGGCCCACGACGGCCGCAGTGGGTCCGCGCACGGCTGTGCGCGGGCTCACTGCGGCCGTCGTGGGTCCAAATACTTTAGGCTACTAGGGTAGCACTTTTTGTTGTTATGATTCCTGGCGGGAATCATCGCGACAATAAGCGCTACCGACAGCCACAGAAGTTATGCTAATAAAGCACTATCCTTCAGTTAACACTGTAGATCCATCTCCCCAAGCGGCCGCTTACAGCCTAGAGCTTCTTGCTTTTGTCCACTGTATCAGTTAAGAGAAAGCATTGTGGAGCTGACCGGCGAAATATATGTGACTATTTCCGTATTTCGCCCCCCTGTTACACCACAATCATTTCAATCATTGGTTTGTGTACAATTCTGCCAGCGCTAGCCTCACCTATCTGGTTTGTGAGTATCTATAACTCGAGGCAAAATTTGTAACGTTACATAGTTGTGTAATGTTCTGTGCATCTACTGTGGGAAATCAGGGTATTTACCCGACCACATAATTATAGTAGTGCACGTTCGTGTATGTGTATGTATGTTTCTCCTGCCTACTTCCGGAGAAAGACATGGGTTATAAGCGATACTTGATGCATCCTTTATTTAGGATGCAGATGATCGTCTTGTTCTATTCCTGCGTATTTCTCTGTGGGCTGGCGATTGGGTGCCTGATAGGCGGGGGCAGGGGATCTAACTGTTTGTCTGTCCAGCGCTGAGTGATTCCCCTTGGTTTGTGTACAATTTTGACAGCAGTAGCCTCACCTATCTGGTTTGTGAGAACGCCCGCAGCGTCGTAAAAAAAAAAGAAACCAACCAACAAACAAACAAACAAGCAAGCAAAAAACTAAACAAAACCAAAGTGTCTTATGGGCATGCAAATGGCCGCAGCTGTGAGGTGTTGAATTGGGTGATTCTTTAGACATTACGCAAGGACTCGAGGGATTCCTCTTTGTGCAGATAAAAATGCTGTAGTGGAACAGAGCTTTTAACACACACAGAATTAATAGTGCAGATCCAATCAGTAATTAGGTTACCACAGTCTTTCGCAAGGGTAATCGCTATCACGCCAGACATGGCAACTACTGGGGCGCTAGAGATACTGACATTTCTAAGCATGTTTCTTTTTCCGTTGGGTTCTTCAACGATAGAGGTGCTGCATTTTCCATTGAGCCTTGACCTTGATACACTACAAAAGCTTTCCTGCTGGCTGCTGAGAAAAAGTGAACGCGCGAGGTACAAGGATCCTCATGAGCTCCCGAAATCGACTTGCTGAAACCACTTCCCAATGCGCAAAGGCCATCGGTCCGACATCGGCCGCCGTTGGCCCGCGCACGGCTGTGTTTGTGTGTCTGTGCACGGCTGTGTTTGTGTGTCTGTGCACGGCTGTGTTTGTGTGTCTGTGCACGGCTGTGTTTGTGTGTCTGTGCACGGCTGTGTTTGTGTGTCTGTGCACGGCTGTGTTTGTGTGTCTGTGCACGGCTGTGTTTGTGTGTCTGTGCACGGCTGTGTTTGTGTGTCTGTGCACGGCTGTGTTTGTGTGTCTGTGCACGGCTGTGTTTGTGTGTCTGTGCACGGCTGTGCGCGGGCCAACGGCGGCCGATGTCGGGCCGATGGCCTTTTGCGCATTGCGTTTGCATTCATGTTCCCTTGACGGCTGGGTATCTGACCTTGTATTTTCGAACAGTTCAGAAACACAGTCGGTGTCCACTCGCCGTGAAGGGAATAAGAGAAGATGGAGGGACTGACCCTAAAGGTGGTGCCAGATTTCCCCACACTGACCCCGGGTCCATCTCGCGAGTCATTTTATCGCGTTACAACGGGACACCTTACCAATCTCAATGTCACATAACAGCATCATCGAGAGCCAATCGGGATGAACATTCTAATGTAATTTCCATGTAACCAATGACAGACGCTGACACAATCGCGATATCATGGTGACAAATGGCCAGCGCCCTGCTGAGCAGACTCCTAGTGTGCGAAAGGTCGTTGGGCCATTGGCGACCGCTATTGACCCGCGCAGGGGTTGTGCGCCGGACCAACAGCGGCCGACCTCGGCCGATGACCTCGTGCGCAATGGATTCGACGTCGAATGACTAAAAGCCGGAAAACACGAAAAGGTGTCATGAAATTATCATATCCCAGTAAGCAAAGGCCCACCGGGCCGAAGTCGGTCGCAATGGGCCCGCACACAGTCGAGCGCGGGCCAACTGCAGCCGACTGCTGCCCGGTGGGCTTTTGCGTACTGGGATGCAGTACAACCTTTCGCAGACAGAAACGAATGCTTCTTATTCAATAACGGTCTCTTATGCACTACACAAATACACGGGCAACGCGATCAAGAGTAAAATATACCACGACAATCAAGGGAAAGTGTCTGATCAGCTTGACGCTTCTCCAGACAACAAGTCAATCAGGCACTGCCCTTGGGCCATCATAGTCAATCCGACGCCTAAAACTGACGCTGGAAACGAAGAAGATTCCATTGTTACCCTTTGACCATCAAGCTGCGTTAGTAACGCAAGAAAAGGCGACATCAAAAGCTCTCGCAAAATCATGCACAAATCATCGTTTAACACACAACCCAGAACTTATTTAGGGATACAATGACAAAATGTCGTCGGGAAATTGATATGAATATAATCGTGATTAATCGAGTTTCCGCATCATTTAACCTATTGACAGCTGGGTCAGTCATCTAAGGCAAACACAATTTCTAGATCAGTCGAGAAAGGAAGCCTGAGCTGCTCGTGAAGTCAGACAAGAAACACAATATGTTCTGGGTCAGTCCCACTGGTTGGGGAGGATAAATTTCGTTCTCACGTTTGTCGTGTGCAATCAGCCTATTTCTTCTAGACTTGCGTCGGTGTAGCTGGAAAACCTCGCATTTGGCAGAACGCATTACGCAAAAGCCTATCGGGCCCTTGCGTACTGGGAAGAAACAAGCACGGTGTATTTTTATATACGACATTGTGAAACCCCGTCTCCTCCTTCCCCCCCCCCCCCCCCACCCTCCACAGCCTGTGGTCAGTCAAGTCCGTCAAAGGGAACCCCCACCCGGGTCTGCCCTGGGGGACTTGGGTGGGGTTAACTACTTTTTAGTTCCCAGGGTCACCCTGGTCAGCCCCACAGGGTGGGTTTTCCTTTCTATTCTGGGGCATGTGTTTCCGTCTACCCTTTATCCATTCACCTGTATTTGCCTTTTTAAAACTCTCCCTACTGTCTGCACTGCCTGTAGCCCTTGATATTTGATGTGTGTTGCTAAATGGTCTTAGCTTTATTTAGGCCCCATGTGTTAGGTTTATTTAACGTATTTGACCGGCTGGCGACATACATTCGATGTTCTGTTTAGTTTTTTTTCACAAGCAGTGCAGGCACGTCCTGAGAAAGCCTTGTTGCTTTCGGGACGTTAAGCAATGTACAATCAATCAATCAATCCGTCAAAGGGAAGGTTTGCGTCAATGCATATTTTAACGACAAACGTCGCAAAATGATAATGACGATTTCCGGGAGTCAGAAGTAGGTCACTATTTGCACGTGTTTCGATGGAAAAAAAAACCGGATTAAAAGCCCGGACAAAACATGCGATATCGCACGTTTGTCCAGACTGATAATCCACTGTTTTTGTCGAAACACGTGCAGTTCTGACCTACTTCTGATCTCCAAACGCCTCATTGTTGCCTCTGGAAGGCAAAAGATAGTAAGTCTGTTTTTGTGAATAGCGAGATTTCATTGTAACCTAATGAAAATCTTGCTCATCACGAAAATGGACTTACCGTCTTTCACCGGGCAGAATACGTGTACCTACGACTGATTCAAAACTGGCTGATTAAAAAAAAATCATTCACACTCCAACATCGCGTTTGCCTGCATCAGTAAAGTACACCAAAATGAAATTGGATGACAGCCGTTTTCAGTATAAAACGTTCTACATTTAGCTTGAGAACAACATCACTTTAATCTCATTAGATTGTTGTTTTCAATGCAAACGACTTGGAAGAACAGTGTTCCAGTTTAACTTCATCCATACAAAGTACTAGACTTACGAAGTCAGCGCACGCTGTGTCTTTACGTTGGTCGTTACGACGCGCACAATCTCCGTGAGGAACCAAATTTAATGCCCCCCAAAAGTGCAAACAGCGTCTGGACTCCTAGTCCTATCTCTACGCTGCCAACTGCTGAAATTGTTGACCTTAATTTCTCTGCCTGATTAGCTTGGCGCCTACAGGCACCAAGCAAATCAGGCACTATCCTTGAGAAATTATGGTCAACAATTTCCCGCAGATATAATCCTATCACCCTTGCGCTGGCATGATCGATTCTTTTCCTGCAGTTGGCGGTGGAACTGAAAAAAGGGGAGATGGTCCAAATTTACATAAGAAAACGAAACTCATGATCATTGAATGTCCCCGAAAAGAAGCAACAGTCTCGTAATAGCCATCAACGTTTTCACAGTCACACGCAATCGCATCTAAAGGCAGTCTCGCGGTAATAACATCGACAGTGTACTATCGATAAAAAAAAATAAACGCTACCCAACTGTAAGAGGGGCACAGATCCTCACAAGCCCCCGCATTGACGAGGGCTTATAAGGACCAATGCCTCTTGCGGGCCAAACTTCGCAATCATGTTTTTTGGATGACTGGCGTTCTTTGACGTTGAATTGAAAATGTTAAAAAACAGGCTGTACTCGAGCACATGTTTTCCTTGTTGTCTATTCTATATAAGAAAATCGATTATTTTTTCTCAACGTTTATTAAAACAAATGTTTTTTAAAAAATAGCATGCTATTAAACAACAAACATTTACATGTCACCCAGTAAGATATCACTCTTGTAACTTCCAGCTGTAACTGAATGACATTTAAAAAATGTGTATCTCAAGTAAAAATTCATACAAATTGGCTGTCGGTAGCGGGTTTTGTCGCGATGATTCCTGCAGGAATCATCGCAACAAAACCCGCTACCGACAGCCTAAGTAAGGGTTAATGTGATGCCATCAAAGCCCGGACGGCCGCGCGCATGCACTTTCTGTAAGGTGTCAACAACATACGTTGGAATCAATTGCTTACTGCAACTCCGCCAACTGTCACTTACGTCGCCATTAAAAGCGCGTTCGCTTCACAAGCCATATGGCTAAAACTTAAGAATTGTGTGGTAAGCACTGCCTATAAGTCCGACTATGAAAACAAACCAACAAACAAATTTAACTTCAACGCACCCCGGCTACCCTTGTAAAACATCAATCAATCAATCAATCAAATCAATCAGATCAATCAAATCAATCTGACTCGTCTAAACTAAGCAAGCAAGCAAGCAAACAACCAACAAACAAACCGCAAATCGGTAACTTCGGTCTTACAACGAAGACTGACAGTCAAGGTGTAACGTTTATCTCAAGTGAAACCCAAAGTGCAAACGATTGATTGATTGTACATTGCTTAACGTCCCGACAGCAACAAGGCTTTCTCAGGACGTGCCTGCACTGCTTGTGAAAAAAAAAAAAAGCAACAGAATATTGAATGTATGTCACCAGCCGGTCCAATACGTTAAATAAACCTACGACATAGGGCCTAAATAAAGCTAAGACCATTTAGCAACACACATCCAATATCAAGAGCTACAGGCAGCGCAGACAATAGGGAGAGTTTAAAAAAGGAAAATACAGGTGAATGAACCAAAGGTAGACAGAAACACATGCCCCAGAATACAGAAGAAAACCCACCCTGTGGGGCTGACCAGGGTGACCCTGGGAACTAAAAGGTAGTTACCCCACCCAAGTCCCCCAGGGCAGACCCGGGTGGGTTCACACAAATACTCATATGTAATTGCTGCACTTTGCACGAATGTGCCAAAATGTAGTAAACAGTCAATATAACTATAACACGTTTTCACAGCAACATCATAATTTACATAGAATCATCTTATAATAAAATTATAATTTACGCCGCACGCCGCGGGGAGGTGGCTCGTCCAAGGTCGCTTTCGAGGCGCCAAGCTATTCAGGCATTAAATTTGAGCTATGGCTAATGCGATCATGAATCATTAGCCCCATCCCTGTCAGGAAAACGTAAACACGATCCAAATGCAAGAGACATAGATCCTCATAAGCCCCCGCACTTGCGGGGCTCATGAGGATCTATTCCTCTTGCTGAGGCCACTCTGTGTCCAAAATTGATTGGACGACGGGGGGACTGTGGCGTTAAATGAACGATTTCAATTTTAAAGACAAAACAGACTGCGTCCACTGGTTAACTGCAACACCTGTTAACTCATTGTGCCCGGGGTACGAAGTACCCGCATTTTGGAGTTATCCTCTGAGGACTGACTGTCTTACAATTCAGAAGACAGATCGACCATGATAGTTCAAGGGTGTGGCAGAATAGCTATTCTGCAACCATCCTTGAACTATCATGGTCGAGCCATATCTTGCTGTTGTGTGTCGCGGACAGAATGAGCTAAGGTAAGATGACGCACTGTATTTCAAAACGTTTGCGCGCCTAGGGATATGGGTTGCGGAGGAAACCAGAGGACGCGGGGCAGACTTGACAGTACATCCGAGATCTATTAGTACCAGTTGTACTGGCCCGATATCGAAAGGGACTCTGGGAAGACCTCAGACGGGTTGTGTGAAGCGTGTATGGCTCTTCCTGAGCGCAGATATTCCCATCTTTGAACGGAGTTGGACCGAACGGACAGACCGTGGTAGCTGAAATTAGGTGCCCGATATCCCTTGACCGACACGTTAACCAGGACTTAACTTGAGCTATGGTCCATACTTGGCGCCAGATGGATCGACCGTGGCAGCTGAAGTTTAGTGCCTGAGCTATGTATTTGGCACTAGACCTGCAGTCAATAAACAGACCCAATTTTCTGCATTCACATACATCTCTGTTACAGCCAGACAGGTCAATAATCACGAGATAGAGTAATGGCAAATTACCTCTTTATTTGCTGTGTCGATATCATTGCATTTTCCGTTGTTGTTTGGTTTATTTTTGTTTTTGGTTTTTTCATCTGCGACAGCAAGTTTATTTAACTCATTGTGCCCGAGGTACGAAATACCTACATTTTGGAGGCGTCAAGTAAAAGCTACACATTCTGGCCAGGAGAGGAATAAAAAAAATTACCGGCATTATATTACAATCCAAACATTTATGTGGTCATGAAACACGCGATTAGTAAAACGTACCGATGATGTGAGTTTGTTAAAATTGTGCTTGTGGGCCGAACAAGAGTGTCGAACAAAAAACAGGACAATGAAATATTCGTACTCGTAAAAATAGTTAAAAGATCTCTCTATGATGCTTATACTGTATCTACACTGACCAGCAAAAGAAATGAGACATTTTTGGAATCATCGGAAACACAAAGGTGTTTCGGATGATTCCAAAAATGTCGCATCTCTTTTGCTCGTCAATATAGTCCAACTTGCGGGTTGGGATGGCGCCCGAAAACTTTTAACCGGTCTCTAACGAGCACTTACGCGCAAAATTAGGGAGACGAATATATGACAGATCAGGCGATGTACCTATAGAGCGTATACAAATGTATACGCTCTATGGATGTACCGGACACGATAGCTCAAGGGCTGAGCCGGATAATGAGAATCGAATATTATGGTTCAAGGGTCGTGCCAGATTGGCTTGGCGCCTGGAAGGCGCCAAGCCAATCGGGCACTACCCTTGAACTAACATGGCCGATCTATCCTCAAGCTGTGGTGACCTGAAGGTGGGCGAACAGTTACTCGTACGACTCTGGACATGAAAGGGTTAAAATAATCACGTCAGGCACAGGCCGGGAGCCCAAGAGGTGACCGTCTGCTGCGCATTAGGGTTTCTACCCACTGCGCAATTGGGTAGACATCTCAGTAAACGTTGCTGGAATAGGTCAGGACGCTTTGCAACAGTTAATTGGTCCATGCTTAAATGCCCGGTCATGGAGTGAAGACGCCTACTGAACGCTTCGCAGTCGGTGTACAAATGTCAGATGACTACCAAGCGGCCAGTAAGGACTCGTAACTCGATAATCTGAAATCAACATTTTGACCCCTACACCGCCAGTGGCTGCAGACTGCGTTTTGGAAATTAGGTTTAACTGAGCGTCAACAGATCCCGCACCGTTACAATTTGATACATGCGTTTTCAACAAAACCCATAGATCCAAGAGGATCTAGACCTCCTGCAGTTGGGTGGTGTTTAGTTTTTCTCGCCAGTGAAGGGGTTAAATCATCGGGCAAAGCTGTGAATGTTGGCGGTTTGGAAAGCCGTTGGAAAGTGTGAAAAAGTCAAGGGCATCTGATTCAGTCCACATATCTCTCACACTCTCACACACTCTCAACACACACACTCTCAACACACACACTCTCAACACTCTCAACACACACAACACACACAACACACACAACACACACAACACACACACACACACACACACACACACACACACACACACACACACACACACACACAGAGGACTCAGGGGCAAGAACGAACAAATTAAAATCAAATAGGCGCGTACAATCACTATGTCGGTTTGCTATTTAAAATATTATAACTATGTCATTACCATAGAAGATGTCACAGCGGACTTCAGTTACCATAGAAGACGTCATAGCGGGCCTCAATGACCATAAAGTACCTCAGAGAGAACGTCATTTAGTACAGAGGACGTCAATTACCGTACAGGACGTCACAGAAAACGTCAATTAACATAGAGGACGTCACAGAGGACGTTACATACCACAAAGGACGTCACCAAGGACGTCATTTACCTCAGAGGACATCACAGAGGATGTCATTTACCATATAGAAAGTCAAGGACGACGTCAATTACTAGAATGTCAATTTTATGCTGGTCTCTGATTCTGAACCTTACGCCGTAAGGTCCAAAATCACAGGCCAGCACACACATAATGTTGTTAATGATAATGACATTCCTACAGAGGAAAACTCTAAACTGATTGTGTGAACTGATTTTAAGTTGCTGAATTATTCTGAACAAATTCTGACGGTAGCCCACGACCACGTCTATGACAGTCTCTAGAGTTCATGTGTAAAAACATCCCTCCACCCACACCGTCCGACAGAACCAAGGGACATACCCTTCTTTCCTTTTCTCTTCCACGTTTCCTCGAAGCCAAAATCCACTTCCTTCATTGACTTTTTCACAAGGAAAAACTGTACTACAACCTGTTTCCGTTTTCCCCATTGGCTTCTTCAGAACAATAAAACGCCCCGACAGCCAAATTCCTTTGCCGATTTTTCCGCTTTTGGACAGAGTCTGTCTTCAGTGCCACAGACCAGCCATCTTTAATTCTATTCAAATTCAACTCAGTCAGTTCACTGCAGATCAATTCCATAAATTCAGATCAAATCAATTCAATAAAATGTATTTATCCCTTAAAATGCAAAGGAAATTCTGTGTTTTTAACAATAATAAAATACTTTAAAAAAATAAATCGCCAGTTTACAAAGAAAAAATACAAATTGTAAATGTTCGATGAAGAAACATTTTTTGAGAAATCGACACTTTCCAACAAAATAATTGAACACAATCACAATCAAACTTGTAAATGTTGAGGCACAATGACGTTCTGTCGCCAGCCATGACAACTGTGAGTGTGCGACAACGAGGCATCACAACCTTGACCCACATCTCCATCTCTGTGCGAGAAGGCAAAATCGGACCAAAGTCGACCACAGATGACCCGCGCACGTATGTGCGCGGGTCAGCTGATGCCGGCTCCCGCCCGAGCAACTGGTGCGCGTCGAGACCCCTTCGTTTCAAGCGAGTGCTTTCAGATGTAGTGTATGCTTGAACGTGAACTGAAACAGTCGGCTAACAGTCAGTTGCATGAGTGAGGTTAGTCCTGCGCCAGTCACTAAGTAAGGTGCTCCGCTGTCGCGAAGCACCTTGCTTAGTGGCTGGCGCAGGACTAAGCTCACGCAAGAAACCGACCCGATATTTCTGGTTTAGACCTGGCCGATGGTTTTAGTCCACTGTCATGCATACTGCTCCAGAGATGTGTCTGGGGCGAACCAACCTTACAAGCGCGCGCGAAAACATGTCACATTTTAATTTAATGTGCGAATTGTCCACGGGCATATAGTATTTATTTTGACCGCATTGGGCGTAAAATGAATTGACACACCGGGAAACAAAACATAATTGACAAAATGTCCGCGTGGTAGACCCCTCTGTCTATGTTTGCAGAACGAAAGTCACTTTAATCGCAAGAGAGAGAATCAATGATGAATCTATGAATCTTTTGAGAGAGAGAGAGAGAGAGAGAGAGAGAGAGAGAGAGAGAGAGAGAGAGAGAGAGAGAGAGAGAGAGAGAGAGAGAGAGAGAGAGAGAGAGATGAAATGAAAGGAAAGGAAATAAAACTTTATCTTCCAAGGATAAAAGAATAGGTGCGCAGACCTTTTTTCATTCTTGTCCTTGCTACAAACAACATGAAAACACACACACACACACACACACACACACACACACACACACACACACACACACACACACACACACACACACACACACACCATCACACACGCCGGCACGCACACGCGCTTGCACACACACACGCGCGCGCGCACGCACACACATGGAAGTTGATTGATTGTACATTGCTTAACGTCCCGACAGCAACAAGGCTTTCTCAGGACGTGCCTGCACTGCTTGTGAAAAAAAAAAATAAACAGAACATTGAATGTATGTCGCCAGCCGGTCAAATACATTAAATAAACCTAACACATGGGGCCTAAATAAAGCTAAGACCATTTAGCAACACACATCCAATATCAAGAGCTACAGGCAGTGCAGACAGTAGGGAGATTGATTGTACATTGCTTAACGTCCCGACAGCAACAAGGCTTTCTCAGGACGTGCCTGCACTGCTTGTGAAAAAAAACCAAACTAAACAGAACATTGAATGTATGTCGCCAGCCGGTCAAATACATTAAATAAACCTAACACATGGGCCTAAATAAAGCTAAGACCATTTAGCAACACACATCCAATATCAAGAGCTACAGGCAGTGCAGACAGTAGGGAGAGTTTTAAAAAGGCAAATACAGGTGAAGGGACAAAGGGTAGACAGAAACACATGCCCCAGAATAGAGAGATAAACCCACCCTGTGGGGCTGACCAGGGTGACCCTGGGAACTAAAAAATACCTAACCCCACCCAAGTCCCCCAGGGCAGACCCGGGTGGGGAAGACAGTAGGGAGAGTTTGAAAAAGGCAAATACAGGTGAATGGACAAAGGGTAGACAGAAATACATGCCCCAGAATAGAGAGAAAAACCCACCCTGTGGGGCTGACCAGGGTGACCCTGGGAACTAAAAAATACCTAACCCCACCCAAGTCCCCCAGGGCAGACCCAGGTGGGGGAACACATGGAAGTACGTAAATCAGAATTAGGTCAGACCCCGCTACGGCTCAAACATTGGATTAAAGGCCCGGACAAACGTGGTATCGTGATGTATATCCGCGGCCTATCACCAATGCCCGCGTCAGACGAAGCACGTTTGACCAATATGCATTACACACGGTACATGAAATACAACTACATAATAAACACATACATATACATTGCACACTGTTAAGACTACAGCTGGTACATTGAACTCAAAACTGTAACAAACCAAGGGGAATCACTCAGCGCTGGGACAGACAAACAGTTAGATCTCCTGCCGCCACCTATCAGGGACCCAATCGCCAGCCCAAAGAGAAATACGCAGGTATAGAACAAGACGATCATTTGCATCCTCAAAAAAGAATGCATCAGGTCTCTTATATAACCCATGTCTTTCTCCGGAACTTAGGAAGTAGGCAGGAGAAACATACATACACAAACACGAAGGTGCACTACGATATGTGACACAAACCAAGGGGAATCACTCGCTGGGATTCCCCTTCGTTTATGTACAATTCTGCCAGCGCTAGCCTCACCTATCTGGTTTGTGAGTATCTAGAACTCGAGGCAAATTTGTATCGTTACATTGTTGTGTAATGTTCTGTGCATCTACTGTGGGAAATCAGGGTATTTACCCGACCACATATCGTTGTGCACAATCGTGTTTGTGTATGTATGTTTCTCCTGCCTACTTCCTAAGTTCCGGAGAAAGACATGGGTTATACAAGACACCTGATGCATTCTTTTTTGAGGATGCAAATGATCGTCTTGTTCTATACCTGCGTATTTCTCTGTGGGATGGCGATTGGGTACCTGATAGGCGGGGACAGGGGAGCTAACTGTTTGTCTGTCCCAGCGCTGAGTGATTCTCCTTGGTTTGTGTACAATTCTGCCAGCGCTAGCCTCACCTATCTGGTTTGTGAGTATCAAAACTGTAAGCATTAACGTCAAGATTATCTAGACGTTTTACTTCCTTCTGACTAACCCAAAACACACATACATGCACGCAACAACAACACATACACACACACACACACACACACACACACACACACACACACACACGCACACACGCACAACACACACACGCGCACATCAGCATAAACAAACATGCGCAAAACACACTGTTCTGCACACATGCACGCACACACATACACACGCGCCCACACACTTACATGTTTGATAACAGTCATTAATCAGAACGCAGTTTGTTATGCCTTGAAGGTGGACAATGAAGATGCCTCGGTAATATTGGGCGGAAACGAGTTCCAAAGTTTGGCCCCTGAGTAAGACGGACTAGTTTTGAATATATCAAGTCGTGGCCTATGTATTGACAGTTTGTTCCTTGATGTCTTGTATGGCGTGTTAGCATATTTGAACAAATCCGAGACGTACCGCGGGGGTTTGGATATGCGGACTTTAAACATTAACACGCCCTTATTGAACAGAAAGAGGTTACGTAACGGAAGCATGTCAAGGGCCCTAAGTCGCTCGTTAGTGCTGTCTCTGCTATTAGGAAGGATTAGCTTGGCTGCCCTCCGGTGGAGGGAATTAAGCACGCATCACTACACCCGTCCCAGACTGTAGATGCGTAGTCAATGTAAGACTGGATGTGAGCGCTGAAGAAGAGTTTTCTAGTTGGTGAATTCGTAAAGTAAATAAGTTTTGAAAGGAGGAATAGATTTCTGGACACAATTTTGCACACACTGTTTACATGCGCATGCCATGTCAATTGATCGTCTATAATGACGCCTAACAGCCGGCGCTCCTTAACTTGTTTAATCGGCTCACAGTTAAGGGAAAGGCTAAGTGGCGGTGGGTTTAGCTTGTGCTTTTGACGTGTAGTGATTAACATGCACTCTGTTTTAGATGGGTTAGGTATCATGTAGTTGTCTCGGCACCAATTTGAGACGTCTAACAGACTATGTTGCAAAGAAGAATTAATTGTAGATATTTTTGCCGACGACACGTTGAGAGTAGCGTCGTCTGCAAACAAATTGCATCGCACATTTGAATGTGAGATACGCAAAGGAAAGTCATTAATAAAGATTAAAAACAAGCGAGAGCCTAAAATATACCCCTGGGGCACTCCATGCTTAATTACACCTTCTGAGGAGCGCTTACCGTTGACAAAAACATACTGAGATCTATTGCTTAGATAAGATTTAAAGAAGGCAGCGGAATCTGTGTCTATGTGGTATGCCAACAGCTTGTGTAGCAACAGTTCATGATTGACTAAATCAAAAGCTTTAGAAAAATCTAAAAATACCGCACCGGTCATTTCAGCATTGTTTATTGAAGTTACCCAGGTATTGGTCAGATGAAACAGAGCCGTGTGACGAGAGTGGCGGGATGTGAAGCCGGACTGTAACGGATAAATCAAGTTATGTGTCTCCAGGAAGTGACTCAGGTGCCTGTGGACATGTTTTTCTATCGGCTTTGACAAAGCTGATAAAAGAGAAATTGGCCTGAATTTGTTGGGGTCAGTGAAATCTTTAGTTTTGGGCAGCGGAATGAATTTAGCTATTTTCCAGCTTCTTGGGAAAGTACCTTGCTGGATTATAAGATTGTAGATAAATGTTAAAGATTCAACCACATAGGGGACAGACAGTTTTAAAAAGAAACTATTAATGCCGTCATGACCAAGGGAGCGTTATTTTTCAGCTGACTAATAGACTTGCCTACGTCGAAAACAGTTAAGTACGGAATACTAAAAAAAAAGTCGTTTGGCGCCAGTCTCTCGTCGAAAAAATAATTAAGTTTTACAGAAATAGTCGGCTTGTTTAGGTTATTAGTACTTTTATTCAAAAGTGAGTCGGCAGCAGACAGGAAATGTTGATTAAAAGTATCAGCAGGTATAGAAGTACATGGTGGTGTTTGACGTGATTTGGTAAAGGCATTGCGGGCTCGCCAGACAGATACGGTATCAGTTTTATTATCCATCAAGGGCTGGAAGTGTTTTTCTGGGCCTCGAGCACCAGGTACCTTACGCGGTCGCGCTGCTTGCGGAAAGCAGCATAGTGTTTGTTCCGCTTCAGTTCATTTCGGAGAGCAATGGCGTCTTTAATGTCCTTACGTCCTTACTTAACTCATTCTACCCCAGACACACCACAGGAAGATAAGGATCGACCATGCTAGTTCAAGGGTGATGCCAGAATAGCTTGGCGCCTATGGGCGCCAAGCTATTCTGGCATCACCCTTGAACTAGCATGGTCGACCTGTGTTCTGCACTGCGAAGCAGTCTTCAGAGGACAAGGGCAAAATTTAAAGATTTCGGTGATGGGGTAGAATGAGTTAACCACTGAGGTAACTGTGCGTGTTTGACTCTCTTCTCATATAGTGGCGCATGCTTGTCAAGTACACCAAGGAACAATCTGTACCATTCGGCCAACGCTTGTTCAGGAATCTCGTAGTTATAAACAGACTGAAAAGAGATTCCGCTCAGGTCGGCGAGAAACGTGTCCCGATTGAAGTGTTTAAACGACCTGTATGCCTGCGACCATGCTAGTTCATGGGTGCATGTCACGAACGTCGAGGCCTATAGGGCGAAACTTAGCATGACTTGCTTGCGGCCAGTTCGACTGCGTGCAGTCTTCAGATGGAGGAACGCCTAAAGAATTCTGTTCGGCGAGCTGACTGCAGAGACAAGGGCAAAAGATGAGTACACAGAGGTTCAGAAGTCATTAGAGTGAATGACACCGCATGTCTTCCTGTGCACGTGACATGGCCTCTTCAAGGACCCGTACAATCTGTACCATTCGGCCAACGCTTGTTCAAGGAAGTGCTCGTAGTTATAAACAGACTGGAAGACGAGAGATTCCGCGCTCAGGTCGGTCGAGGCTCCGCAAACGAAAATGAGACGACGTTGCAAGCTTGATTGTTTAAGACGACCTGTAATGAATAGTGGTATGCTGGTTTTTACGACATGGCTTGTCCACCTTCAGAGCCCAACTACAACACACAGGATAGTGGTCGCTAATCGCCACTTGAAGGACACGAGAGCTAAGGACCCTTGACTTGTTTGAAGTGTATACACGATCAATTAGAGGGGCAGACGACTGCGTAACTCTAGTTGCGGATGTGATAAGCTGCTTGAGGCCTATCATAGTAATAGTAGACTCCCAAGCAGGGTGTGGGGAAAACATGTTAATATTAAAGTCTCCGAGCAGTAACAATTGCAGCTCCGAGCAGAGCTGCAATTGTTAACGGTGTCCGCCATTTGTGAGAAATCGTCGTACCACTCAAATGATGCAGACGGATTTCTGTAGACAAATCCAACAAGCAAAGGGGCCGATTTGTTTGTCTTCACCTCAACCCACACGCTTTCAACAGTCTGATTCCAGATCTGTTCTTCTGCGTGTAAAGTGCGCAATAGAATCATGAATATAGACAGCTAATCCTGTTTGTTGAGGACGTACAAGATCGCGTCGGATTACAAAAAAACTCCGGTATCAAAATGGACAAATCACTTATGTATGTCAGAATGTAATCGAGATTCTGTGATTCCAAAAATGTGAAAGGGGGTGGATGTAATCGAGATTCTGTGATTCCAAAAATGTGAAAGGGGGTGGGTTGAGTCAGAAGGACGGTCAAATCGGGAATCTTATTCAGCAAATGATAGATATTTAGATGTCCCACGTGTAAACTGTGAAATTGTAATGAGCTACACGACATCTTAAAAGACTAGAAGTTTAAGTCAAAGAAAATGAAAAAGAAAATAAGCATATGAAATAAAATGGTACAGGAACACACGTTTCAGAAGTAATGTCTGAACTAAAGACAACAGTCAATACTGGCTTGCACACGTTATGCAGAATGTCCGACAGTATATTTGTCTCGGCAGGAGCACTAGCACTGTGATAGTGTTTTAAAACATTAGAGACCTATTGAGTCCGGTGTGAAACATTAATTCCACACTACTGTAAATTGTCTATGGCGCATGAGCATGCTTTACGGCTTGTTCCCGAACTCGGTTATATCAGACGAAGCAGAGATTCGGTGGCTGCTGGCAAGGAGTTCAACGAAAAGAAAATATTGTCTTACTCACTTACTGGTAAAAAGAGAGAGAGAGAGAGAGAGAGAGAGAGAGAGAGAGAGAGAGAGAGAGAGAGAGAGAGAGAGAGAGAGAGAGAGAGAGAGAGAGAGAGAGAGAGAGAGAGAGTACACTCACAAAAACCGAACATAAAGGAGAAAACAAAATTGAACCTGAGCAAAATCAAGGTTTTTTTTTTACGCACTCCCATGACAATTAAGAACTCAGGAATGTGATGCTGCTCACGTTGTAGTGTAATTAGCATGAACACAATCTTTTTTCTTGACATACATAGCTCATTACACTTGACCTAAAAGTCGGCACATATCCGCCACCCGCCAGCTTCCTGAATGTAAAGGCCAAGAACGTGCTAAAACTCCAAATAAATTAGAGCAGCCGGAGTCTTTGTGGGACAAGTACGATGAATGAACAACACAAAGCCACTTCTTTTGTTCGGACACTTCCTTGTAAATGTTCCGTGGACAGGCTGTGGTTGAGAAATGCGTTTCCACGATGTGGTTGCCGGTTGGTTAGTTCGGGCTTAACGTCCACAACACCGAGGTGATCATGGGCTGACGGGCTGGTTATGGGGGGACAGGGAAATCTATTGCCTATGGAGTACGACCTGAACACTGATCAACTCAGGCGCACTGCAACTGTGTCACTTTGATTTACCAGGACCTTTCAACAGACATGCTATTGAACAAATCCGTTTTTCCCCCTGGATTGTGAGTCCAGGTACCGGGACCGGGACGGGATTCGAACCCACGACCCGGCGATTCCCTTCGCTCTCCTGCTCCGACGTTTAACCGCCTGATCTATTTCGGACTCTTTCCACGATGTGTCTCAATGCGCGGTATTTATATGTTCTGGTCACTCTAACACACAACAAAATAGAGAGGCTACGTTGACGCCGAACGACAACCAACACTGAACAGAGGAGAGCAAAGTCACGGTGGACAACCAGCGTGTACCAGAAGCATAGTCAACACTCCGAACATCTCCAAGAGATATAGATCCTCATGAGCCCGGAGGGCGCATGAGGATCTATGCCTCTTGGAGATGTTCGGAGCGTTGTCCTATGGTATGAGCTAAAACGTCACTCTCGTTCGCTGTTATGAGTCGTTGGGTGTGAACACAGCCTCTCCTACTGTCTTGAGTTAAAGTGAACTGAAGAAAAAAACTGAAATAAATATTGCTGGAATAATGTACATCATATATGTGTTCGAGGAAGAAGAAGAAGAATGTACATTATATATATATATACACACTGTGAAAATGCATGTGTGTGCCGCAGCCTGTCATCAGGCACAGAGTTTCCCTGTCACCCGGTATACCCAGGACCCACTAGCCAGCAAAAGATCTTCGGACTGACGTCGGTCGCAGTGGGCCCGCGCACATTCGTGCGCGGGTCCACTGCGGCTGACGTCAGCCCGACGACCTTTGCTTAGTAGATTAGCATTACCTATCTGCCTAAACAGTATGGTGTTTTCTTCACTATACACTTCATATCTTTGTCAGGATCGAACGAGCACAGTTACGCCAATCAAGAGCGGTTCTCGTCCATGTAGCATCTTGTTCAAGGGACGTACACTCTCGTCAGCCCGGTGCGGAAGCTGAAGGGCTCATGAGAATTTACACCTCTTGCAAAGGCTGGTCGGGGATGACCGATTAACGTGTGTCTCAGTTCCTCACGCATAGAAAGTCGTCTGGTGTTGATAGTGTGACTACAGAAGAACGAACGAAGAAATCGGGCATTGACATTGGTGGAGAAGGGCCGGCTGTCACTTTAGCGTGAATCGTGGGATTAGCGCCCATCACTCAAAGCGCCTGAAGCGTCTACACACACACACACACACACACACACACACACACACACACACACACACACACACACACACACACACACACACACACACACACACACACGCACGCACGCACACGCACACGCACACACACACACACACACGGCGCACACACACACACACACACACACGGCACGCACACACACACACACACACACACACTTAAAAAGCATGATGCTCAGGCCGCGGGAGCTCATATGCATTTATGCATCAACAAATTCACACCGAGTCTTTACGCATAGATGACACTGATATTCCATTTCAGTCTTCGGTCAAATATCTTGGTGTCAAGCTCGATAAGACTTTGCGTATGCAGGATCACGTCGGTGAAATCTGTCGTGGTGCTTCATACGGCTCTCTGAGACGCATCGCATCTGTCCGACAGTCTTTCTGAATCTGCCACTGCAAAGTTAGTGAATGCTTTAGTCACGAGCTGTCTTGACTACTGCAATTCTGATTTTTGGTCTTCCATCTGAGCAGATTAGCCGCCTTCAGCGAGTTCAAAGTAATGCCGCAAGGCTTGTGAAGCGCAGGCGAAAACGAGACCACGTAACCCCTATACTGAAAGACCTTCTCTGGCTTCCAATCCAATCCCGCATACAGTTTAAGATTGCGACCCTTGCATACCGCCACTTTGATGGCAGTCTTCCGTCATACCTTTCCTCCAGTCTAATCACTTACCAGCCCTCTTGCTCACTGCGTTCATCGGGAGAGAAATTTCTCAAAGTTCCAAAGTACCATCTCAAATCTGCCAGTGAACGCTCTTTTAGATGTACTGCTCCTTTAGTCGGGAATTCCTTACCGACTGAGCTGAGAAATGCCTCCCCCCTTACCTTTTCTCGCAGACTTTAGTGTAATCTCTACGGTTTTCTGTACACCCCCCCCACACACACACACACACACACACACACTGCAGTGTGTGTGTGTGTGTGTGTGTGTGTGTGTGTGTGTGTGTGTGTGTGTGTGTGTGTGTGTGTGTGTGTGTGTGTGTGTTTTCGCCTGCGCATTGAGTTATATTATAAATATGAGAAATGCGCCATATAAATACCATGTATTATTATTATTATTATTATTATTATCTTGCGTTAACCCCTTCACTGCCGAGAAAAAGCGAACGCGATCCACCTGCAAGGAGCACAGATCCTCATGAGCCCCCGCGACAGCGGGGGCTCATCACGATCTATGCCTCTTACCGAGACCACTTTGTGTACATGTTCTTTGGACAGTTGTGCCTTTTGGTCGCTTAAGTGAATACCGATTTGAGAAACAAATTGTACTGTCCGTTGGCAGGGATGGGGTTAAACCCATGGACGCTGTGAAACAGTATTTTTTATGAGATGGACCAATAACATGCAAAGGACCTCCCTGATCATCACAGAAGGAGTATGGGCCCTACCAGGAATTAATGCAGTATATAAAAAAGAAAGGACAAACAACCAACCGAAGATATAGTTTGGAACCTAAGAGAGTACCGATTACAATCAAATTAGCTCGAATGTGTGCCGCATGTGCCAAGAGGCTACTAGTGTCTTTTAAGTATTCTCTTACAAAACCATGAGATAACAACATGTGTGACAACTCTGAAAATATATCAACAAAATATACACTGACGAGCAAAACAAATGCAACATTTTGGGAATCTTCAGTGTTTCCGATGATTCCAAATATGTCGCATTTCTTTTGCTCGTCAGTTTATATACTGTTGACTGCAAGGCGTAAAATTTAATCAACCAATTAAAACAAGAACAAAACATGCGGAAACCGACGAAGAAGGTCTATGTGCATCAAAACCCAAAATCGTCAGTGCTGATTGCAAGGCGTCCAACTCAAATCAATCAGTCTGCTAACAAACATGAACAATAACAACAGGAAACCTGAGAAAAACAACTAAACGTAACTCGAACACGTAGTTAAGTGTTTTGCCCACACACCATTACATGGAGAAGGTTGCGCATACATGCCCTTCAGCCTCCATTCTTTTCTGCAAGAAACATAGATTCTCATGGGCCATTGCAGCTGCAGGAGCTCGTAAGAATCTGTGCTCCTGGCCAACAGCGATGGGCCTTCTTGACATCTTCAGATTTAGGGGAGTAAGACCGGGGCACACCCTTTCGACAACTCCCATTCCTCAGGCCCTCACGCTATTGGAAACCTTTGTAGTAAACACTTTGCATCTGTTCTGCTGCGCGTCTAATATGCAAGAGGCAAAGAACCGCATGTGCCCCCGCATATGCGGGGGCACATGCGGTTCTTTGCCTCTTGCTGCCCCCCTTCGTACACATGTTCCTCAGCCGGATGAAATGATCTGGTGTTGAACTGCCACCGTTTCGTGCCTGCTGGCAGTGAAGGGATTAATTGTGCCAGGTTATCTGTGTGAGGCGTGTCACGTCACCGTGAAATCAAGTGGCGGGTGACATCTAAGAGAATCTAGAAGTGCCCCACCCCCTCCGTCTGCCTGTCGTCAAAGTCACTCTTCCTTGAACGCGATCCGAATCGGGACTTGTTTGGCGATCAGTAGAGAGGTTTTGTTTGTAACGCACGACTCGCAACAACGAACGACAGCAAAATCACGGTGGATAACCAGCTGGTACCATAAGCTTAGACAACACACCAAACATCCCCAAGAGGAGCATACGCCTTTTGTAGATGTTTGGGACGTTTGTCTATGATTATGGTACCAGCTGTTTGTACCTGTTTCTTCGTTGTTGGGAATCGTTCGTTGCAAACGGAACCTAACTAGTCAGTGTAGTGCCAAGCGGTTTGCTGAAATAGTTATTTTCATACAATACAACAGATGCAAAGTGTCTGGATTCCTGGACGTGAACTCAAAGAAACGGATGCTTGCAGGCTTCATGTATATGCATCATCAGTTAGTTATTTTAACGCCGAGCAGGCAACAAAGGCCATCTCACGAGAAAGGTAAAAGTCTGGCCAGCCTGACTAAGAGGGCGCTTGCAGTCTCAGGCTTAACCATAAACTCACAGAACTAAATGAATTTCATTCTATAGAATGGAAGTCATTTAGTTTTGGGGGTTTGAGTAAACCATGATAGGACAGCACGCTAGAATCGGAATCACATTCTGCGGCAGTAAAACAATAGCTTTTCACACACAAGAGTTTTCAGTAATATACTATGAGCTAAATACTCAACAACAACAACAACAGAACAATAATTACAACGACAATTCATTAGTAAATACATGCACAGCTATTGAGTCCGACATACTATTCGATCGACATGGCACCTCAGTAACCACGAACATCCACATGTCTGGCATTTCTTTAAGGTGGAGATGCCAGAAAATATACGTCGAGCGGATTTCACGGTTGGCCTGGATACTTGTGCCGATGACAGGCCCAGGAACGGCAGGTCTAACGAACTGTGAGCAGCTCATGAATCGGTTGCAAATGACCGCAAGTCAGGGAACGTGACGTGCATGGGACAGAGAAATTATCAGATTCACAGGAAATTGTAGGACGTGAGAGGTCCCCCAGAGGCATTTTCTGCCGGTATCAAATTCAGAACTGAAAAAATATATAACGCCCATTAAGCACTTCACTGTCACTGGCTCTGAAATTCAACTTCTGAGACTGTCACTTGAGTCATAGATCCTCAGGAGCCCCCGCAACTGCTTCACGCAGCGCATCGTGACGCGGCACGTCTTAAGTGCGTTAACACATTCTGCCCCAGGACCGAAATCTCCCAATTTTGGTGTTGCCCTCTGAAGGACTGTATTACAATTCCAGAGACAGATCGAGCATGATTATTCAAGGGAGGTGCCAGAACAGCTTGGCGCCTATAGGTGCCAAGCTATTCTAGCACCACCATCGAACTATCATGCTCGATTCATGTATTGCCGTGGTGTGTCGTGGCTTAATGAGTCGGGGCTTAATGAGTTAAAGGGGCACAACATGATTTTTGTTTCAAAATGTATTAAAACTGCTAAACTCTGCAACAAGTATAACATCAGATTAAACGGGTCCCAATCTCTGTTCAACATGTGATAGCACACTGACGTCCAACTGTTTGTGACGTATACGTAACGGAAGCTTCACGTAACAACTAATATTGCCCCAAATACATCTTGAGGTTCTTACTCCAGACGACCTGAGCGAATGATACGCACATTTCAATGTGGGATGTGTGGGTGTCTCGACAGAGTTATCTTGCTGCCCCTGAGGGGTTTGCTCCCTTTTCCTCAATACAATTAACATCCTATTTAGCTTTGTTAGAAGACCCCAAATGATGCCTTCAACATTTAAATTAACACAAGAAGCAATACCTGGGTCAACATCGTTTCTCTGCAAGAGGCATAGATCCTCATGATGCCTCTTGCTGGATCGTGCGCATGTCCGTCGTCCTCAGGCAAGGGAGATAATCAAAATTAAATTACGAAGAACATTTGCCTCGAAGCGAAACTCAGCTCCTTGCATGCAGAACCTCTGATGTCAATGAGTGTACTTCGTCCCCAGAATTGACACCTTTCCAACTGCAAACCGAATAGAACCGCATGAACGCGTGCGGATCTTTGGGCACATGCGGCTGATTCATGCGGCGGCCTAGCACGGATGACGCATCTGTGGTCCTCAGAGGACGTTCTGGTGGCTCATGCATCTTCATAAAAAGTTCTTCTCACGATTAGCAAAACATTTCCGTTCACCACAGGCGTAGATTCCGATGCAACATGCAGAGTACGGAAGTTTAACTATACTCCAAGCATCTTCCTGACAGTTATTATGCATCTGTGTTCCTCACACTAAGGAACATCGCACGGGCTCGACACTGTTCATGCACCTACCTTCCCTCGTACAGCGAAACCCGTGCAGCGGCGAGAGACATAGTCACTAATACGATACCCCGCTGTCAGAGATCACGTAATTGCGTAAGTGTGCTGGTCTATGATTTTGGACCTTACGGCCTTTGGTCGTAAGGTCCAAAATCACAGTCCAGAACATATATCTGCTCTCCTCATTCAAACGATGTCATCAGAATGGAAAATCGGTCGAGAACGTTTCAGAGCTGAAAGTGTGTTCGCCAAAGAGTGAAAAGATTCCAATCATCCGATGAAGTTTACACGGGAATCAATCAGAATTCACGCTTGTAAATGGTAAGATCGCCTCAAGTTTACACCTGTGTCCCAAAACCAGAGAGTGCCAGCGGTGATTCTCTCTGTGGTTTGAGGCAGGTTGAAATTCTACTCCTTCTTTTCACTAGGGCAGGAGTCAGAGAAGAGGATGATCGCCAGTCGATGTGACACTTTAAATCAACACTGTTAGCGGCAACCAATGTCATTTTTATCCTGATTCAAACCTTTACTCAAACTGCAAAGGAGCACGAGAACATGCAGGAGACCTGCTGTAGGCAAGAAAGGATTACTGGCTCGGCATAAGTCGTGTAAACATGTTCTTATTATGTATTACTGAAGGCCACAAGTGCTAACTTAAACTTTGCAAAGTCTGAATGTCGTAAAATAAAATACTTTTCTGCTCTTCTGTTCGTAGGAGAGTTCCAAAGATGCGCACAAGGGGCAGTAAAGAAAAACTCTGTTACGTGTGACTACTCGAGCGGATTGTAAAAGGAAGGGTAGAAAAGTCTTATACGAGGTAAGACAACAATGAGAACCTGTTGTATCGGTAAATTTTATCAATCGAGCCAACCCTGGAGCAGGTCGCCTTTCATCCAGTTAACCCCCAAGGCCGCATTTCCCAATTTTGGAGGGGTTACCTAACGATTGTGTACCAGCTGCAGAGGGATCGACCATGATAATTCAAGGGTAGTGCCAGATTCGCTTGGCGCCATCAGGTGCCAAGCGAATCTGGCACTACCCTTGAATTATCATGGTCGATCTATCTCCGTCTGTATGTAGTCCGTCGAGGCTAAATGGGCCCGATCTGATGCTGGGACCGACTCAGTATACAGGCCTGTGTACTGATCAGTAATTGTGGACCTGTGATTTCGGACCTTACGCCTCCGCAAGGTCCAAAATCACAGACCGGCACACGTACAGTCCATCGGAAATTGGGGTCTCGGTTTGAGTGGCAGCTTGTTTTTCTGTCCGTCTGCTGGTCGCGCTCTGTCCGCCGTGCGCTGTACAACGAGGTAGGTCCGCCACAGAGTCAAGTTATTTGTTCGTGTATGTCCAGCTCCCACTGTCATGATCACACCCGTCTACAGAGAGCGGTGTCTGTCTGGACGGAAGAAACAGTCACACGATTATATGACTTTAGTGTTTATTTTTGTGTCTTGACACATCTTTGGTGTTACTCTTGTCTCCTGTGTGGCAAATAAACAGGTTTAAATCATTCCAGACGTATGGCATACGGATACGCGGCTGTAGCCACGTATCCGTATGTCATACGTCTGAAATGAGTTAATTCTTGAGGCGTAACGTCTTTTCGTCTACGGCCAGACACGTGACTCTCGCAGAATAAAAACCTCCTCCTTATTTCTGTTTCACTCACTGAGCTCGAAGGCTGAAACTCCCAAACCTGAGTTGAGGCGTTAGTAAGCCAGTTAGTTAGTTATATGGGTTTAATGCCAAGCATGCGACTATGGTGGGAGACAGATTGACCAGAACCTATATGCGCAAAGCTACTGTGGCACCACGGCCGTGTACTGCCATGATCGCTCCACATCTTGTAGAATAATAAATAATAATATTAAAGATGATTTATAAGGCGCCTATACATGGTAAGATGCTCTAGGCGTCGCACATATGAACAACAAAAATATTACACAAAAAGTGACAAAACCAAAACCACATGTTCTGGGCTGAATGGGAAAGCGAAAGTGACTGTTGTTAATCTTATTTATTTATTTATTTGTTTGTTATATGACGGGCCACCCAAAGCTTTCAGTGACGGGTAAAAACTACCATAGCCCCATATTTTATTGTGAAAGGGCTTTCATAACCCTCATCTCCTATCCCAAAACCCTCGTCGTTTGAGAATGATGCCAATCTCTGCAAGCAAGAGGTACACATTGTCATTAGCCCTGCGACTAGAAGAAATGAACGATGTACATTGACACACATCGTGAAAACTCCTCTCTCTACTACAGCCTGTGGGCTATTTCTAACACCTACGAACTTCAGGGATTAGGATTCTAATTAGTAATATAAAATTGGGCGCGTCTTCCCACGCCGGCGTGTTGTCAGGGGCGGATCTGGGGGGGGGATCCTAGGGGTTCGGGACCCCCCCCCCCCTTCCAGACCCAAAATTCTTTAAAATGCTATAACGAATAGAACCCCCGCCCCCTCCCCCCCCCCCCCACCCCTGTTGTTTGAAATTTTGGCGAATGGTCAGAGTCTTTCCCCCACCCGCCCCACCCCCACCCGCTGCTTTTCGATTGTTCGGCCCCTGGAAAAGGAAGGTCTAGCGTCGGGAAGGTCCTTTGTATCAGGTTAAAGGTCCCAAACAAAAAGCTGGAAACCCCCCCCCCTCCTCGTGCCCCCGCCCTCGAGGTAACTGATCCGCCCCTGGTTGCGTTGTTCTCAAAATAAGCTACGGACGCACGGTGGAAAATCACATTTCGGGAGAGAACAAAACAGAATTATGATGCCGTGCTGGAAATACGCACCAAGCCGGCAGGGTTTCACTGGCATTTAGCGTGTATGTCTTTCCCTTTCTGTACGTTCTCACAGACAGGCAGGTTTGGTGACCTTCCCCTAGCCTGCTACTGAGAAACAACAAGAAAAATTGAGTACCTTGGTAATTTTGTTATCTCTGAAATTTGCTGTATGTGAATGAATATTTACTCTTATGGAGTAATTGTTTACGTGTCCACTACCGTCACATGCGGTATGCTTTTCACAGACCAACAGAAAGAGGCGCAGATCCACATGAGGCCCCGCAAAAGCGGGGGCTCATGTGGATTTATGCCTCTTGCTTGGTTCCATGTGCTTCCCGTGACCGCATGAACTCTGACATACGGCTCAAAACAGCACAAGAAAGGCACCCTCGGCAGACTTTAAAAATAGCATAAATATACGAGGCAAAAATACAGCCCAGAATCTACTTCCATTTGCTTTTCTGTCAGCGTGAAATTTTAGTGTCACCGTGTCGCATTTCTTATGCTCGTAAGTAGTGTCTATACTCCAACACGAGTTGATGGCAAATGCGTGTCAGTAAAATATAAAATGTCTCAACGCCTTTCTTGTCTCTCATGCCGAAAACAACTTTACAGACAGAATGAAAGAACAATGTTAAACTGTGAATTTAGTGAACGTACTATAACCCCTTCAATGACAGTGGGCGCAGATTGGGTTTTTAAAATCATTGTAAATTCTACCTCAACGATTCCCCGCCGTCAAAGGAATAGTGGTGTCAGCAAGGGGCACATCAAAATCTGTACCTCTTTGCAGTTGGGTGGTGCTCAAGATTTCTCTGACCGGGTAGTGAACGGATTAAGAGGTAGGTAGGAAAAAGCCCGCTAAAGGGAGAGAAAAATGTGTACCTCGAGTGTGTTATCTTCCCTACCATTGTGTGTGTGTGTGTGTGTGTGTGTGTGTGTGTGTGTGTGTGTGTGTGTGTGTGTGTGTGTGTGTGTGTGTGTTACCTCTCAGCGTACGCTGCACTATAAGCGCCAGCAGTCACCCGTCATTTCTTATTTCACTAGTTCCTTAGTAAATTAACCCTTTCACGGTTATAACACTCCACACCCAGTGCCGTATTGATCCGCCGATAGTGAGGATTTCCTTCCATGACCCATTGCCATCTCCTGGCCTCTCCATCTTGTGCACCATCTCAAGCACTTAGTACCAACGCCGTGGCGTACCAATCCTTAGATCAGGCCATCTGCAAAGGGCACAGATCCTCATAAGCCCTGCAGATGTGTACTTTGAAAGGAACTTTTTTTTCTCATCTGAAGTACTTAGTACCCATGCTATGGCGTAGCATTCCCATAGCCCGCACCATTCAACTGCAAGAGGCATTGATTCTCATGAGCGGCCCCTGCAACTGCAGCCGCTCATGAGAATATATATCTCTTGCGGGTTGAAGTCTGTCCATTTTACTGACATCTCTACTGCTCGAATGGGGGTTTTCATCAAGCCGTAAGCGTGAATCTGTATTATCCTATTATTCTGAACCTTCCAGCTGTAATGGGCATAGATACACATGGGCTCCTGCATCTGCAGAGACTTATGAGACTATGTCTATTGCCGATTTAAATCAGTCCATCGTACCGGAGGTTATCACGGAGGTTTTGAATGCGAATCTGAGAGGTCCAGCAATGAAAGGCAACAAAAAGAAAGCAAGGGAGAGAGAGAACGTATGACAGGCTCTGCAGATCTGTTAAGAGGCATAGACCCCAATATACTTCAACAACAGGAAACAGTACATGAACATTACTAGTCAGGATCAGCCACATTTACACCTGTGTTTCTCAGACGGAACAAACTGCAACCCCATGAAACTAAGGGCATAACCAAAAGCGGGACATAGTGTCCAAAGCGAAGAGCCCAACTTTACCTACATAGACCCAGCAGAACCTCCGAACTGCCTAGCCTTAGACAGCCCTTGTGCTTGAATTTGCATCATTCGTTTCTCAGCCAGAGAAGGTCAGTGGCCGTGCCAGAGAATGACAAACGAGGTCAGAAAATGAGGCTCGTGACTCTACAAGAAAAACAGACGTCCATGAGTCCCCGCAGACAGCATGAAGTCACGAGAACCGTGCAAGCACCTCGCTGACATTGAACATCATCGTTGTTGTTTTTCTAGCTAGTGAACACATCACTGGTGGGCCGGTATTATTAACCCCTCTACTGCCGAGGCAAAACCAAAAACAATCCATCTGCAAGAGACATAGATCCTCATGAGCCCCCGCTGTTGCCTCTTGCTGACACCAGTTTGCGTCCATGTTCCTTGGAAGGCCGGAGCTCATTGGCGTTGAATTAAAAATGACTTAGGACACGCAGTCTGCGTCTCCTGGTAGCGAATGGGTTAACTCATTCTACCCCAGACACACCACAGCAAGATAAGGATCGACCATGATAGTTCAAGGGTGATGCCAGAATAGCTTGGCGCCCATAGGCCGATCATGGTCGATCTGTGTCCTGCACTGCAATGCAGTCTTCAGAGGACCACGGCAACATTTAAGGATTTCGGTCTTGAGGTAGAATGAGTTAAGGAGCAAATAAAGGGCGGGAAAAAGAGTGATCGAATCCCATCTGCGTCCGTAAGACGATGAAACGGTATTAACTTTCACGTCCAGCGCCAAACTGTATAAAGACGGATCCACTGTCATAGCTGGCGTCAGTACTTGGTCAGTGTACCTGGGTGTTTCTCATGACCCATGTCTCAGCCACAACAGACGAGTCTTTAGTGAGAAACATTCGGGTCAGCGGACAGTTGTGAAGTTAGGCCCTGATGGCGGCCTCAGCCGGATCTCGGTCAGCATATCCTCCTGGAAGCCAGCAAGAGGCATAGATTCTCATGAGCCCCTGCGGACGCAGGGGCTCATGAGAATCTACGCCTCTTGCAAGAGGACAAAAACTGTGCCTCAGGCGGTCGAGAGGGGCTTGGCTGAGAATCCGTCTGGAAGTAAAAGCCTTATTCCACTTGTTCGTTTAAAGGGGACCCTCATAAAAGCCGGGCTTTAACGAGGAGCAGCAGTTAACGAGGAAATGACAGTATCCCGAGCCCTATGGACGGCAGCCATTATTCCCGGCCTGTAATTGTTCCCAGCGAGACACGGGCTGGATGTAAACGCCACCATTCCATTCTCTTTTCGTAGTGTAATGCTGTCTAGGGGACAAGGGCTAACTCATTCGAGACGTGCCGCCTACGGATACGCGGCGGTTTGCCGCGTATCCGTAGGCGGCAGGTCTCAAATGAGTTAACCCTCTTAGTGCATGCAACCGCCGGTATTGTGAACAGTTGTATGGACAAGAGAGTTACGGAGTTAATCATGTGCATATCTACAAGCACCATCCCCCACCCCCACCCCACCCCCTTTGGACTCTCTCTCTCTCTCTCTCTCTCTCTCTCTCTCCTCTCTCTCTCTCTAATAATAAATGTCGAAGAAAAGGACACGGGTTTTGAAACTAACGTATCGTCGTTTTTTTCTGGGAGAAACTTGAACAGCGCACAATGCGGGGGATTTCAAAGCAAAACGTATTTGACTTGATTACGTGATCTTGCTTCTAACAACGAGAAAATGACAGCTTTTGGGGCAAAATACGGTAGAAGCCCTAACAAGGCAAATTACTTGTGCACGTCAGTACGTAGGATTGCACGTAAACACACTGACGAGCAAAAGAAATGCCACCTTCAGGAACCATCGGAAACATTGTAGTGTTTACGACGCTCCCCAAAATGTCGCATTTCTTTTTGCTCGTCAGTGTTCACTGAAAAATTGCCAAGAACCCAAATCTTCTTCCAAGAACCCAAATCTTCTTCCAAAAACCCAAATCTTCTTCCAAGAACCCAAATCTTCTTCCAAGAACCCAAATCTTCTTCCAAAAACCCAAATCTTCTTCCAAGAACCCAAATCTTCTTCCAAGAACCCAAATCGTCTTCCAAGAACCCAAATCGTCTTCCAAGAACCCAAATCGTCTTCCAAGAACCCAAATCTTCTTCCAAGAACCCAAATCGTCTTCCAAGAACCCAAATCGTCTTCCAAGAACCCAAATCTTCTTCCAAGAACCCAAATCGTCTTCCAAGAACCCAAATCGTCTTCCAAGAACCCAAATCTTCTTCCAAGAACCCAAATCTTCTTCAAATCTTCTTCCAAGAACCCAAATCTTCTTCCAAGAACCCAAATCTTCTTCCAAGAACCCAAATCTTCTTCGTTGTTGTACCCGAAGTTCCTTTAACCCGTTCAGTCCCGAGACAATCTCAACACACCCAACAGCAAGAGGTATAGGATCCTCATGAGCACCTATCATCTCACGAAGATCCATGCCTCTTGCTGACACCACTTTGAATCCATGTTCCTATGACAACTAGGGTTTGATGATGTTGAATGGACGAAGACTGCACAAACACAGTTTCCGCCAACGGGCACTGAACGGATTAAGCGGAGTCGTGTACGTAAAAACAATTCAATCAGGATGTATCAAAAATACTTGCCCCCCGTGAAATCCCACGTTGTTATTTCCTACATCACGCCATATCGACGCTAAAGCGAGTGTACGGTTATGGAGAATAAAACTAGCCAAGCGGGGGGAAAATCTGACGCTTATCTCATTCAGCCCCAACCCACCACAGGAAGACATGGATCGAGCTTGATGGTTCAAGGGTGGTGCCAAAATAGCTTGGCGCCCATAGGCGCCAAGCTATTTTGGCACCACCCTTGAACCATCATGCTCGATCTGTCTCTAGAATTGTAAAACAGTCCTTCAGAGGGCAAGTTCAGAACTTGGGGATTTCGGTCTTGGGGTAGAATGTGATATTTAAAGTTTGAAACCTGCTAAATCACAGATCAAATTTCATTGTACGGACTCGATCATAGTCCAGAACCGCAATAAACAATTCTGTGAAAGCAGACACGACACTTTCGGGTGTACGGTGCTGAGAGAGATTTCTAACTTTCTTCAGACAAGAAAAACTGTTTTGTGTGCTGAAGCGTCTCTTCGAATCACCGCGAGAGGCGAAGCTTCACGCTGTTTTCCATGTCTCATCCTGAGACATCGCCGTCACCACATGACGATGGATCGCTCTTCTGGACATGTAAAGATGCAAACATACAACGCAGCCCTGTACTGACCCTTTGGCTGTTGGTAGCGCTTTTCGTCGCGATGATTTCTGCAGGAGTAACAACATCCTGACATCCTGCAGGAATCATCGCGACAAAAACCGCTACCGACAGCCAAAGGGTAAACACCCCCTGTAACGCACGCAGACTTGCCCACAGTCGTACGCACAGACTCTCACGCAACAGACGCATACACCGCCACTGACTCAGACGGGCGCATTCATGCGGTAAAACACAACACACGGGCTCCCTTTCTAAAGTAACCTTTATACACTATAAATGAAAAAGAACGACTTAAATGATTATCAACTATGTACACTGTTCTATTATCACACACACACGTATCACAATATCTTTGCCAGGCTAGGTCTTAGTCTCACATTGCCTCCAACCTGTTTGATGTTGTTGCCTGGTTAGGTTGGTCCTCACGTCTAGGCGTGAAAGTCCTTCGTCGTACGCTTATTGCCGTCCTGTCTCTTTGGCACGGACGTCCTCGTTCTCGTACGGTACTCAGTTCTCGTTTTGACTTGGGTGTCTTGGTCCCAGTCAGACTCACTCTCAGAAGAGCTGGAGGGATGACCTCACGTAGGTCCCACCTGTGACTCGACGTCTCGGCGTCCGTCTTTTCCACTCTTTACAAGAACTCTGAATAAACAAAAGTCCCAACGTAACACTTGCTAAACACACAACATATTGGATCAATGAGAAACGTCACGTAACCTGGCTGATACAAATAACTCACACGTTCATTCACACACACACGTGCTTCATAAACTATTTTCGTATCACCCCCATATCTCTGTCACTATCTTGAAACAGACTATAGCCTAACTGACACTCTTGCTATACCTTACTCTATACCCTGGAAAAGACTATGCTTACCCAACCACGTACTATCCTCATAGCGGCTTAGACATACACACTTCATATTCCTTTAGTCATCTAACTCGGTAAACAACTGTATACAAAAACACCGGTTACATCACCGAATTCTAAACATACTATAACTAAACCAAACCGGAACACCGCTATACAACCACATTAATCTTACCACGCATACTGTTTTTAACTAAACAACTATCAATACTACGTTTATAGAAACATACCTGAAATCTAGGCTTCAGAGTCTTGGAATGCGGGCTAGGTAACTCAAACACAACCGTTCCATACGACAAGACAGCCCGCACTACCGATCTAGACCTCTGACAGTCACAGCTTCCGCCTAGAACTCACTAAACAGAACTCACTAAAAATCCCGTGCTAACCATGTCTTACAGATTTCCCGTGCGTCTAGTGCCACACGGACTATTGGCACCAACAAACCGTTAACAGAAACCGTACCGTACTAATCCTACTGTGTGAGCACTATGCACAAGCATAGAGCTTCATCACACCCTCCCCCCCCCCCCCCCCCCCCCCCGCCACCAAAAACTAAATAAATAAATAAATAAATAAATGAAATAAATAATTTTTAAAATACATAAATAAATAAATAAATAAAAATAAATAAAATTATGAACTCATCATCATCAACAACAAAAAGTTTTTAAAAATACATTTTCTTTACATGTGTGCTGCTCTGTGATTCTGGACCGTATGGCCAAGGCTCTAATTCACAGTCCAGCATACAAACTCCGCATCTCTTTGACAGTTGACCTTGTGAATTTATCCTAGACAGCTTTCACAATAGGAACATCAGTCAACAGAACGGTGCTCGCCGATTGTTAGCTCAGCCCACTAAAGAAAACTAAATCGTCTCATCTTCTATATGCCCCAGTCGGTAAAAGACTCTCGCGTCGCCGATGTCCGCAAGCGGGGTCACCTTAGGCCGACGTCAACCCAATGGTGTTTTGCTCACAGGATTAGTTGTTACTGGCAGGCCTGTTTGTCGACCGCACTAGTATCCCCAATTTGTGTTCCATCAATCGGCTTAACTGTGAGATTGATTCAACAGCTCAAAGCAAACAGTGAAAAGTGCAGGACCAGGAAGACCAATCAAGCTTTTTTTCTGGGTAAACGAAAAAATGAAACGTTTTCTATAATAGCAAAACTGAAGTCTTTACTGTATCATTTCATGCGCAAAGTAACCGCAGGCGACACAAGTTTTTGTGTCGCTTCAGAGTTCGCGAGGCTTTATGCATTTTGCTACAATCATTTGGATCTGCGTTCCACAGTATGGGAGAGTTTACTACATTGTCTGCGAATTTAAAAAGCCCGATTTAACTGCAAGAGACACAGAGCCTCATGAGCCCCCGCAGTTGCGGGGACTCATGAGGCTCATGCCTCTTGCTGGCCACACTTCCGTGTCCAGTGGGCTGCAGAGACTACCTAGCGCAGAATAAACGAATATTTTAGAAACAAAATCTGCGAACACTGGCAGTAAAACGGATTAAATCCCAATCCCATTTACAACGCCTCATGAGAATCCGCGCTTCCTGCTTCCTTCCATTTACATCTGTAGTCTGTGAGTAATAATAGGTTTCGCGCAATGCAGGACTGAAGCTGGGCGATACGCTGAGAATGGCAGAGAACAGAGCGGAATGGAGGGAGCTGGTTGCCAAGTCATCAGTGGTGCCCCAACGGTCGGCAAGACTACGGGATATAGATAGATAGATAGAATGCTGGAAAGAAAATCTGAGTTTTCCGGTTATTGTCACGCTTCCTATCTTTAACTCATTCTGCCCCGACACGCCACAGCAATATATGGCTCAACCATGATAGATCAAGGGTGGTGGCAGAATAGCTTGGCGCCCATAGGCGCAAAGCTATTCTGCCACCACCCTTGAACTATCATGCTCGATCTGTCTCTAGAATTGTAATACAGTCCTTCAGAGGTCAACTTCAAAATTTGGGGATTTCGGTTATGGGAAGAACAAAAGATAAAAAGAGTGAACACACCTGACAAACACAGAGTTTTATTTAAAGTGTTCTGGACAGAGAAAAAAGGTCACCCAAGATCAAGGGGTTAGTGATTAGTTAGGGTTTAACGCCGAGCAGGCGAGTACGACGGGAAAAGTGAAAGGTCTGGCCAACCAGACTCAGAGGAAGGATCTTAACCCTTTGGGTGTAAGTAGCGATTCCTACAGGAATCATGGCGACTAAACCCGCTACCGACACCCAAAGGGTTAACACATGATGTAAATACATGTATATATTTTTTTAATATCGCATATCCAAGTAGAAGGAAACAAAAGCCGGCACAAGGATCTTCTGCTCACCAGGCCTCTTCTAAAACTCGGCAATTTCTGTCAAAACACAGATTTCCAGAGCCGACTGGCTAACACTAGAGCTAAAAACGTCTCCTAGCAATAAAGACCATGATGCTACAAATCACGGGAGTCGATCTTAAGATGATGGCAAAGGAAGAGAACCAGATTGGAGTGTGAGCAAAAGCTCTGCAGACCGACCTCGGTCTTAGTTGGCCCGCGCACACCTGTGCGCAGGACACCTTATGGCCGGCGTCGGCCCGTGGACTGGTCCCTTACTGGGATCCACCCTGATGCGTTGACAATGCATTTAACTCCGACGCACGGCAGCAGGAAATGACTCGACCATGATAATTCAAAAGGTAGTTTGCCAGATTAGATTTGCGCCATCAGGCGCCAAGCTAATCTGGCACTGCCCTCGAATTATCACAGTCGATCCATCTCCTGCAACTGGTACAGAATCGTTTGGTGACACGTACAATTTGGGAAATGCGACCTTGATGGTGAATGGTTAACTCATTTAGCCCGACGATCGTATTTCCCAAATTTTGGAGATGTCATCTAATGACAGTGGCAGGAGATAGATCGACCATGATAATTCAAGGGCAGTGCCAGATTAGCTTGGCGCCGACAGGCGCCAAGCTAATCTGGCACTACCCTTGAATTATCATGGTCGACCCATCTCCTGATGAAGTGCGTCAGGAATGAATGGGTTAATGCAATGATGCACTATGATAACAGAAACGGAGAAAATTAATGGGCGAGCATTTGATGAATCCACAGTAACAGATTTTTCTCTTTTATATCTGTCTCTTTCTAATTCTGATACTCCATCCCATTTACACTTAAAACATCACACTCAGTAATGATGTTTTGCAACCTCCCACTGAAAATACCTTTGGGAACGCCGCACGGACAACCCAAACAAGATGCATTTGGTACAAGAAAAAATACAGCAGAAAATAAATTGGTAAAAGCATGTGGCGACAAAAAAAATGTTTTTTTCTGACAGAAAACAAAAAGGTCAAATCAGCATGCCCTGCTTAATCACTGTTTCGCCCTTGCAAACGACGACCATTGAAAGAAAAAATAAGAATAGTTTACACTTGAAATAATGGCTTCCAACACCATTAGCTCTTTTCGCCATGTGAAGTTTTGTCATCCATTTATCTGTTTCCAGCTTCAGCACCAACCGCGGGGGAACAGCTAACAATGACAGCTCAAGGGCTGAGACAAGGTGTTTTAGGCGATTCCGGACGCGAGCAATACACTGACGGAAAAGTTTTCTTCTCTGCCAATGGACACAGACTGTGGACGCCAGTGGACGCCCATTGTGTTCAGGAAATCATTGTACTTTCAACCTCAACGAATCACGGCCGCACAAGGAAATGTGGATACAAAATGGTTTCTGCAAGAGGCATAGATCCTCATGAGCCCCCGCAACTGCGGGGGCTCATGAGGATCTGTACCTCTTGCATTTGGGTTTCATTCAATTTCTTTCGGGATTTCAAAATTTAAAAAATAAAATAAAAAGGTAATTGTGTTTTGGGTCGAAGATGTGCATTAGTTATTACGCTGTTGTTGTTGCTCTTGTTGATGTTGTTATTGTTGTTTCTGTGCGGAACCTCGCGTGCACTTTTGCGCGCTGGGGTTCACTCGAAAGACCGCATTAGTGTATCGAGCGCGCAAGGCTTTACTCGAAGACACGAGAACACGCGCTACATTAACGCGATGATGACATACTCATTGTCAGCAAACGATCCTAAATGTGAGGCACATCTAGCTCTTGAGAGCGAAGGAGTGGGACTTCTGGCAAAACACGACTGGACGAGCAAATGATCCAGGCAGCTTTCACGGTCATCAAGAGGGCGATGTCCTGTGAAGGAATACCTTCAACAACACGACCGCCTACAAGCCTCATTTCTTTTTCCGACCCATTTCCGTAACGCAAAAGTTCCGCCGCAGTGTTCAGCAGAGTCCTGCCGTAATTTGGCAAAAGCCGTTGCGTCCATTTCTGAGAAAGGAAAGATTTCCATTGTATAACAATGAAAATCTCGCTTATAATAATAATAAAAATAATAATAATAATAATAATAATAATGAACATTTATATCGTGCTTAACCTCAAAATTAACCCTGTTAGCCCCCGGATCCCTACTGCAGGAGATGGCTTGACTATGATCACTCACGTGTAGTGCCATATTTATTATCATGGTCAAGCCATCTCCGGCAACTGGTACATCCTCGTTAGGCAACATACTCCAAAATTTGAGAAATGGGACCTTGGGGCTAAAAGGTTAATGATGAGGCGCTTCACAAGATCAAAAATCACAGAACAAAATAGTACAAGAAAGAAAAAAGCTGCAATAAATATTACAACTAAAGTGACAAATACCAAAAGCTCTCTCTCTCTCTCTCTCTCTCTCTCTCTCTCTCACTCTCACTCTCTCTCTCACTCTCACTCACACACACACACACACACACACACACCGTAACAAGAACGGGTACTGCCAAGGACTGCTAAAGCACTTAAAACCCATAAAAAGGCTAATGCACGTCTTAACTATAAACATAAGAAAACAGCGATTTGAAAGCAGGCAGAGTTGGAGCATGTCTGACATGGGCAGGAAGGTCATTGCAGGTGACTGGACCGAAAAAAGAAAAGCACGCTTGCACTGGGGAGACTTCTTTGGCTTAGGAACCCTGAAAATACACGTGTCTGATGTGGAACGGAAGGCTTGAAGGTTTTTATCAAAAAGGGTATCTTGCGTGAAGCTTGCATTACAGCGACAGAAAACAGTAATATATCAGACGCAGTTTTCCAGCCGTATTTTCGTATGATTATTGATTCAATTCTATTTCCGTTCCCTGGCCTGCGCACAACTACTAAAGGAGATACATTATAGTCCGTGCGAGCACAAATAAAGATTTTTACACTTCAGTTGCAGAATTAACATATCAAGGCATAATCTTGGTGACATTCACGTGAAGAACACAGATGTAAATGGGACAAATTCAGGCACGCACAACTTAGAAACGAACAAGAGACATAAAGCCTCATGAGCCCCCGCGACTGCGGGGGCTCATGAGGCTTTTTGTCACTTGCAGATGGCGTGCAACAGGTAAGAAGTTTCAGAGGCACGATGTTTCAGCACGATGTGCGAAAATGTCAAAAAGTCAGATGTACCATGCTACCGTGTCTTGTGTTCCATTCACCCTTCGCGTGCAGTGATCGCAAATTTCGCGTCTGAAGCGACTGCCCACTGACCTACATTCGCGTGAAGAACACAGATGTAAATGGGTCAAAATCAGGCACGCGGAACTTAGAAACGAACAAGAGACATAAAACCTCATGAGTCCCCGCGACTGCGGGGGCTCATGAGGCTTTATGTCTCTTGCAGATGGCGTGCAACCAGTAACAAGTTTCAGAGGTACAATGTTTCAGCACGATGTGCGAAAATGTCAAGAAGTCAGCTATGCTTCCGTGTCTTGTGTTCCATTCACCCCTTCGAGGTCAGTGATCGCAAAGTGAAATTTCGCGTCTGAAGTGACTTACCCACTGACCTACATTCGCGTGAAGAACACAGATGTAAATGGAACAAAATCAGGCACGCAGAACTTAGAAACAAACAAGAGACATGAAACCGCATGAGGGTTTATGTCTCTTGCAGATGGGTAGGCTTCGCGTTGCCCCGAATGCAGACTACATCGCACGGCTCGGCTACCCACCATGGTTGGGAAGAGAAATTACGACCCCTGCAAGGTCGAAGCCTTATACAATCTCTGTGTTCTCGTTCACGACATGGCTTTTAAATGGTAACCAGCATGCAACATGAGGCAGAAAGCTGACAACGTGCGCTGCTCATGAGAATCAATATATATATATCCGCCTCTTGCAGACAGAGCTGAGTGCATGAATCCACGAAAAGGTGTCAATGCGTGCAATACATCTACTTCTGAATAAGCCGCGTATCCGGAGGCGGCACGTCTCGAATGAGTTAATGCTATGCTCTGAAATACACGACACCTGAAGAGGCAACGTCAGCTCGTACAGACTTTCCATTTGGGCCGATTTCCGTTTCATGTCTTGCGTGTTCGTCACCATGCGAATGGGTTCGCGTCCCCATTCGCGACACTAGTATTTCAGCGAGCGGTAACGTAACACCATCCGGAAATCTCCAGATGAGAAAATGAGTCCGATTCGGTACAATGGAGTGCAGTTCAGTTAGTTCGAGGGGGTATCTCTCTGCACGCGCTCAGGAACGTGACCTGAGGGATTTACGAGGATTGGTGTACATCTACATTTTCACACGAGTATGAATCTATTAGACACGGGACCTGCGGCAGCATCCCTATACTGCGCTTTACGATCGAAAGTCCCATCCCGCCGTGAGATGGCCTTAGTCGCCTGCTCGGCGTTAAACCCAAATAACTAACTAACTAACGATCGAAAGTTAGGAGTTCCCTTTTTTTATATGTTATAGTTCAGGAGTTAGATCGGACATGACAGTTCAAGGATGGTGCCAGAATGGTTTGGCGCCTATAGGCGGCACCATCCTTGAACTGTCATACACGTCCGATGATTATCTTGCGTTTTTCTATGGTGTTCTTCTCAGATTGCCTGACTTCAATGAAGCTTCACATAGCGCCGGATTCAAGACAAATTGCGGTCGTACTTCATGTCAGTCCTCAGCTGGCAAGCATAAAGTGCATTTATATCTGCGTTCCTAAGACATCGATTTCCAAGATTGCGAAACGTGCAGAACACAGATCACGAACCTAATTTCCTCTCAACCCTTTCACTTTCACAGCAAAGGGACACAAGGAAAGAGCTCCCCTCCCGCCCTGCTACAGATGTTGAATCAATTAGAATTTCCAGCTAAGCGGGTGTGGCGTTTTTAATGTAACTCATTTTGAATAAATCCCAACCTCATGCTTCAGATGATCGCGTCTATGAGTTAGAATGCAAGATGAATAGTTTCCAAAGATGGGGCGGATCTGAGGAAAGGTGTGTGTGTGTGTGGGGGGGGGGGGGGGGGGGGGACTTGTGCGGGGGACGGGTCTCCATGGTTACTGGACCCCTCCGCCAAGGCCTAAACGAGAAAAAGTATTGTCCCATTTTGAGAGTTGACACCATCCCTCGCCCCCCCCCCCCCACCTCCCCCCTCCCGCCCCCGTTTTCACATTCTGGTAAAACTCTCCCCGTCCCTCCTGCCCGTCGTTTGATTTTCGGTCAGTGGAATGGTGCTCCACCCCCCAAACCCTTCGTGTCTTCCCCCTTCCCCCTCTCTTCTTGACTTTTCCGACAATGCGGGACAAGAGCTCACCTCTCCCCTTTTTCCCTCTAGTTGTTTGATTTTTTTGCCAATACAAATGTCCCCCCACCCTCCCCCCCCAACCCCCACCATCTGTCATTTGATTTTCGATCTGTAGAAAGGTGCTCCACCCCCTCCCACTTGTCCTCTTATTTTCGCCAATGAAAAGGTGATCCTCCCCTAACCTCTTGTCCTTTGATTTTCGGCCAATATAAAGTTTCTACCCCCCCCCCCCCCCCCCCCAAGCCCGCCCTTTTTTCCCTCCCTCCTGTCATCTGATTTTTCGGCCAATGGATAAGTTCACCTTTCCCCCCTACCCACCACCAACCCCTTCCGCCTCCCTTTTGTAGTTCGACATTTCGATGTCTTTGATTCGTTTCCAGACTAACGAACTCCCAAAATATGGAGCCAGTGAACTCGACACATGATTGATATACCTTGAGTTTGATACAATTTCTAAACGCACTATGATAAAACTAAAAGCCCTTGTTTTCGTTTCCCTCGGACATTGTCTGTCATTATCAAGCTAAAGGTTTGGCAAGAGACGACGCCAGCAAGCGAAAACAAACCACAAACAAACAAGCTAGAACAAACCGCCAGCAACAGCCGCAGTAACCAGCGTTGAAAAAAAAAAGACATAGAGTAGCTTGAATCCCTGCAGATGCAGGTGCTTATGGGAATCTATGCCTATCGTTAGTAGCGATGGCTCAGTGCACACAGGGCTACCCCCAACCCCTAACCCCCTCCCCAAAAAATAGAATTTCTACCGTTAGCTGCCCTCCCCCCCCCCCCCCCCCACCCCCCCCCCCCACCCCCCCCAAAAAAAAAAAAGTTGGGAGATAAGCGAGAAGTTTTTTTTTATTATTGCAAAATGGACAACTGTTAAAAATACACATATTGACATTCGTCAACGGCAGATACATAGAACCTTCGATCTTCAAGAGGCATAAATGTTCATGCATAGATGCTCATGTGCCCCTGCAGCCGCAGGGGCACATGAGAATCCACGCCTCTTGCTGAAAAAGAAAATCGTAGCTCGTCCATCGGAAGAAGAAATTCATGAGAATCCACGCCTCTTGCTGAAAAAGAAAATCGTAGCTCGTCCATCGGAAGAAGAAATTCATCAAGATTCACTGTCGAGAAAAAATGAACACGATCCAACTGCAAGAGACATGGATCCTCATGAGCCCCCACAGTCGCGGAGGCTCATGAGGATCTGCGCCTCTTGCTGGTATCATGTTGTATCCATGGTTCTTAGACGGCTGTGGCTGGCATACTGCGTCCACTGGCACTGAAGTGGTTAAGCTGGAAACCGAATCTGATATCAGCCGCATGAGTGAGCTTAGGCCTGCTCAAGCCACTAAGCCAGGTGCTCCGCGACAGCGGAGCACCTGGCTTAGTGGTTTGCGCAGGTCTAAGCTCACTCAAGCTACTGGTCCCTGGAAGCTGGAATCGTGTGTGTGGGTTTTTGTTTGTTTGTTTTTTTGTTTTGTTTTGTTTAATCCGTAACAACGTGCGTCAAGGAGAGAACTAGTTTTAGCTCATTGCTGGAGGGGACATTTGTTTCCTTTCTTTCTCTAACTTTTAGCCCACACAAGGGAGGAATTTATGGGCGACAAGGGTGAACGTGCTGAAGCGCCCTACGTCTCAATGACGATTAGGAAAATCGGTTTTTGCTGATAGCTGGCACCCGTCAATAATGCCTGTGTTTGTTTTGTTTTGTTTTTTTGCTTGAGTTTTTTCTCTCTTTCATTCAGCAAACCAACATCGCCACAAATGAAAATCATTCATGTGATCATGCTTTGACATTTTTGTTATTGGCGTTTTCCAAGTTGTTGCTCATGCATTTGGTGTTGTTCATAGTGCTGGTGTCGGTGTTTTTCACGTTGTTATTGTTGTTGTTGCAGTTCTTGCTGTTTCTGTTATTGTTGTTTCCGTTTTCACAGTGATCACGATTTGTTTTTAACCCACTGTAAATCCACAGCCAAAGAACCACAGCCGTCAAACAAACAAGTTTACAAAATCAAGACAGCAAGAGGCACAGAACCTCATAAGACCCCGCAACTGCGGGGGATCATGAGGTTCTATGCCTCTTGCAGTTGGGTGGTTTCGGTGTCCCAAGTCAGTCATGTCAAGGGGGTTAAACCTAGGTAAATAGCGACGTCTCAAAAATACGTAAACGGCGGCAGATGTAACTGCCGCGTTGTTAAGTTGTCCAACTGTAGCTAGTTGTCCTCTCTGCCTGTGCTTTTTCAGCAGACCGCAAAATTGTTGCCTGCACTAATAACAAATGGTGACTCCAAAGCTAACCTTAATTCAACAAGGAAATCGGTCACGCCTACGCCAAGATTGCACGAAGACAAAGAGCCCATGCAAACTGTCCACTATACACTCTTGACATTCAAACGTGGATAAAGAGAAGAAGCATGGATCGAAACTTTCTCACCATTCGCCCTCGACCGCTAAGCAAATGTTCACTGGCTTGATATCGGCCGAATCCGGCCCGCGCACGTTAGTGCGCGGGCCGACTCCGGCCGACACCAGCCAGATAAATTTTTGAGTACTGGCAAATTTCTTTTGACTTTTACAGTCAAACAATTTTATAACAGAGTTGTTCGCTTAGATACATACAAATCGCGAGAGACGGATTGACCGTGATAACTCAAGAACGATGCCTGAATAGCTTGGCGCCTTCACTGGCGCCAAGCTATTCAGACATCGCCCTTGAGCTAGCACGACTATTCTGTCTCACGCGACTGGCGGTGAAAGGCAAAAGGACATGCTTAACACCTTTTATTAACAGTCACCACAGATCCTGAACACGCTACGATCTCTGTACGTCCGGTTTATGAAACAATCACCGCCACGACCTCAACAGGGAAGCAGCATAAACGAAGTGAAAAGCGCCAGATTACACGTAGGAAAAGTCTGTGTGTGCGCATTATGCATCTTCATGCGCCACAGTTGGCTCACATTAAACAGGCAACTTGCATATATTTTCGTTAAGGAAATCGATGCATCCATTCTTTTCAAGCGTGTGTTGAAACGTGCGAAGTTTGACAGCAGTCATGTATGCCGTGCGGCTCTAGCATGGCAGGGATACTATTTTTCCTCTCAGAGGCAAACAATTCACATTCGGAATATTTTGTCACGCAATGAAAGTCGACAGTAGCAGAATCGATCATGACAGTTCAAGGGTACTGCCTGGTCCGGCGCCCAGCTGACCACGCAGTACCTTTGAACTATCATGATAGAATCATCTATGCAAGCCACAAGGGAATTGAAAAGGTTAAGCTTGTGCATAAACACGCTTGCCAAACAATCGGTTTTCCCGGTTCGTCTGATACAATACAACAAAAACTTAAAGCGTATTTCTATAGAATAAAACAGATTCAACAGACGCATTCGTGAGAGGAGGATAAAAATAGTGAGACATAAAATTGAAATAAAAAATATCTGGGAGAAACCAAAAAAGAAGGAAAGATTGCGAAACGGCAGTGTACTAAATAAACAAAAAACGCAATGAAACATAAATTTCAGTGCACAAAGGTGACGGTATCTCATCAGTGACGTCACAGGCAGAACTGGAAGTAAAGTATTTTGACCTTTTTTTTATTTTTTTTTTTTACCCCACCCCTGTGATCGCAGTTCGTGTTTTGTGAAATCTTGGTTTATTAAGCCCTTCACAAAGAGAACACCACCTAACTGCAAGAGACATAGATCCTCATGAGCCCCCGCAACTGCGGGGGCTCATGAGGATCTACGCCTCTTGCTGACACTACTTTGTATCCATGTTTCTAGAACGGCTGGGGCTCTTCGGCATTAAACTGACAGAGAATTGACAAACGCGATCTGCGTCCACTGGCAGTAAAGCGTGTGCTTTTGTAGGAATTCAGACATCATGGCTTCCTGCTGCAAGCTCTAAACTCACGGACCAGCACACATGCTTTCTTAAAAGCGCTTGTTTGTTTGTTTGTTTGTTTGTTGCAGTAATCAGTCTGACAGTTTCGAGAAAGCCGTGCGTTTTTTCAAGAAAAAACAATCCTAGCTCAGGTTGTATTCCCGGGACAAATCCTTTCAAAAACAACCAATAATGGCTGATAATTACGAGACAAAAAAATCCGACTAATTGATTGTCATCTGTTCCACGTGTCTCGAGCGATAAGTCCGATCGAGCACGGCGAAGGACGGCAAGTGCATTTTTTTTGTGAAAGCGAGCCTCTGGTTTACTGTCGATTTTCACTTAACCATTTGGGTGTCGGTAGCGGGTTTAGTCGCGATGATTCTCGAAGAGAATCATCGCGACTAAAACCGCTACCGACACGCAAAGAGCTAAAGGTGCGAGGTCTCATGAAGTTCTATGCCTCTTGCAGTTTAGAGAGTTGCCACATTCCTTCTCCGATAATGAGATAAGTAGTGACTGATCTCTACATTTGTTTGTTTGTCATTTTCAAATTGTGTTGTAACTGCCTTTCTTTCTCCGATGGGTTTTTCTCTTGCAGCTGGACGGTGTTCAGTGTTTGTTTGTTTGTTTTTCCTCGACAGTGAAGGGTTTAATTGCTCGCCATGTCTATTTTTGTAAATGTTTTAATTAGGTTTTAATCTTAAAAATGATTGACATAATGGCTAACTTTAAACTCTGAATGTCGTAAAATGAAAACTGATTTCTGTTCTACGCCTTTGTAGGTACCAAACTTCCCCCCCCCCCCCCCCCCCACCGAGTCAAGCCGGGGTCAGTCAAAAGTCTCTGTTACATGGCTTGTGAACAAAAGGGTGGAAAGTTCTTAGTTGCAAGACAACATTAAGAACCCGTTGTATCGGCAGACCTTAGCGCTCAATTTCCGCCCTGGGGCTGATCGCTTCCATAAAGTCTGCAATAGTACACACACTCATTTTAACCCGGTCGCAGACAGTGTTTCTGCAGTCTTCGTTGATTCAAGATTTTTTTAATTATTATTTAATAAAAAAAAAAAAAAAAAAAAAAAAAAACTAGATGTCCCAGGAACATGGATGGCCTCAGCAAGAGGAATAGATCCTCATGAGCCCCCGCAACTGCGGGGGCTCATGAGGATCTATACCTCTTGCAGTTTTGCGATGTTCATTTTTTTCTCGGAACTAAATGGATTCAGCGATACTCACAGCGATAATCATTACAGCAGCAATTTGTCTAGTAGCAGAAATCGGAAGAACTGCCAGCTGATAGCAGAACACATTGTTCCATACTTTTTGACACTAAGCCTGTTATAGAGATGCTGCGTATCTAACCGTGACGAGGCATTGAACGTCCCAAAACGGAAACGCCTCTGCAATCAATGAAAGCAATGCTCTTTCCCACAGGCGTTCGTGCAAAGCGCGTTGATACAGTTTTACCCGTGTGATCCTTGCTGCGGCCGCGCACCCGTCTCGACGGACGCCTTTGTATTCCTGTTCTAGTCCTCTGTTTTCCTCGGCAGACTGCAGCGGTGACAAGAGGTGTCAATCGAAGTCCTCAGGTCTTCTTCAAACTTTAACCCGTTTAATGCTGAGAAACATTAACCACCACGCAACTGCAAGAGGCGTAGATCCTCATGAGCCCCCACAACTGCGGGGGGTCATGAGGATCTATGCCTATTGCTGAAACCACTCTGCATCCTAGTTCTTTCGACGGCTGTGCGGGGTTCTCCCACGTTGAGTTTACACTCGGCAGTGACAGTCTGCGTCCACTGGCAGAGTATGTAGGTAGGGGCTCCGCACGCACACCACTGGCAGAGTATGTAGGTAGGGGCTCCGCACGCACACCCCTGGCAGAGTATGTAGGTAGGGGCTCCGCACGCACACCAGCAGAGTGGGTCAAACAAAACACAGGCATCATCGTTGAACAATTTCCAGTGTCGACAACGGAGTCTCAGAGCAGCGAGAAGTTGCGAGATCGCGAGAATTCTTCACTTTTTGCAGATGGAAGGGTTTGTTCACCACCCCTTAACTGCCAGGGCAAGGCGAATGCCACCCAGCTGCAAGAGACATAAACCCTCATGACCCCCCGCATTCGCAGGGTGTCATGAGGATTTATGTCTCTTGTTCGTGCTTTTGTTCCTCACGCCTATGTTCTGGTCCCACTGACATCCGTGTTCATGAGATTGTCGGTCAGCGCGCAGTTGTTTCAGACGCGAAATAATAATAATAATAATAATAATAATAATAATAATAATAATAATAATAATAAGTACTTGTATAGCACCTAACCCCAGACGTCAGAGCTCTAGGCGCTTAACAAAAAGCTAATTGTACAGAAATAACTAATCATAAAAACGCAATTTACAAAAAGTATTAAACAAAATTAAAACAAAGATATAACGCACTCTATAAACAATCTATACACAACCACCCTTCAAAAATGCATATCATTCATCTAATGCGTGATCATTGGCAGCGGAGGGGTTAAAAGAACGGTTACCCCACTTCAACCGCAGCCAGCGTTTCCAAAATGACGTCCGTAACACCATCGCAGATATCTGCTAGACATCTTAAACTACTAGGAGTAAGGCCAGCAAGAGGCACAGATCCTCATGAGGCCCCGCAACTGCGGGGCCTCATGAGGATCTGTGCCTCTTGCATACGGGCGTCGCTCGTTGCCATTCCGCTAGTAAAGTAGTTAAAAGCCCTGCGCGAAACTAGTCCGAAGATCGCAACCGAACATGAACAAGGTTAACTAAACACGACAGAGTGCTGTTGAGTCCGAATCAATAGGTAGGACCATATCGGTGTGATTACTTTGTAAAACAAGCAACAGCAAAAAATCATTTCCATCCGACTAATTTAACTCATTGGAGACGAGCCGTATACGGATACGCGGCGATTCGCCGCGTATCCGTATACGGCACGTTTCCAATGAGTTAAATTCCACCTTAATTCCGAAAGAAATGAGGAGGAACAAAAAAAATACATTTTTTTTAAAGCTGCCAAGACAAAACACACTACAGTTTACTGTTGCCTGTTTGTCCTTGCAAAACAACGATTTTCTTTCTTTATTTCTCAGTTACTTCTCTGCGTTTTGCCCGCAGTCTAGAACTGATTTCCACTAGGAAAAAAAATGGATGAAAGCGACTCGATTACATTTATTCAATTCAAGCACACAAAAACCAGCAAGATCACAATCAAAATAATAAAAGTTCTATCAGAATTCACGAAAATAAATGATTGAAATTCAGAGAAAAGATTCTCGCAGGTTGATTAGAAGTTCCGTGTGTGAAACGAATCTTTGGGAAACCCGGCTACGCCGGGGAAACACCCAGTTCATGAGTGATGTGGTGTGGAAATGAGAATAGTGCTAAACACATCTAAACTAAATGAAAAAAAAAATAGCACTGAATCTTATTTATTTATTTATTTATTTATGGTTGTTGTTGCTGTTCTTATCTGTTTAGTTTGAAGAATCCAAAAATGTCACAGAGGCAGTTTTCTTTGCAATAGCATCATCCGAATGTGAGCCACAGTAAAATGAACTTCCTACTGCCGAGAAGAAGTGAACACAATCCAACTGCAAGAGGCATTATTATACCATCATGAGGCCCCCAATTAGTGGGGGCCCCATTAAGATCTATGCCTCTTGCTCACACCACTTTTTATCCACGTTCCTTGAACGACCGGGGTAGGGTGGGGGGGGGGCTCTTTGGCGATGAATGAACCCATTTAGCACCGACACACTACAGCAGGAGATGAATCGACCACGATAATTCAAGGGTAGCGCCAGATTAGCTTGGCTCCTGATGGCGCCAAGCTAATCTGGCACTGCCCTTGAATTTGCATGGTCAATCCATCTGCTGCAACTGGTACATAGTCGTTAAGAGACGCCTCCAAAATGTAGGAAATGCGCCCGTGGCGTTAAATCGGTTGACAAAGTTCTCAGAAACGCAAATCTACGCCCAGTGGCAGGGAAGGGGTTAATTGTTTACAAAAAAAAAAAGATTAAGTAAAACTCGAGTTCACACGTTAAGTCCTCACGACGAGATTAATTTCCTCTGAGGTCAAAGTCAAAGTTCTGGAGAAAAATCGACCATGATAGTCCAAGGGTGATGTCAGAATAGCTTGGCGTCTAAAGGCGCCAAACTATTCTGACGGTTATGTTATATATTTAAATTGGGCAGTTGAGGCAGTAACAGGACCGGTGTTTTTAAAAATAATTTTGGCCTTGTTTGAAAATTTGTAATAGGGCTGAATGTTGGAATTTGCTGGAAATTTCTGGTTAGCTGAGAGGAGACATGTTTGGTGCTTTAATTCATACCATCCTGAGCTTATCCAGTGGACAATTGTGGGCCTATGCCGAGTTGCCGTAGTGATTTGAGGGGAACGCTGATTTCAGCTGTTCTTGGGTGTGGGGTTGGTAAGGAACCAGTTTCATAGCCAAGAAATGTGAAGGGTAATGTGCTGTATTTTGTTGTTGTTGTTGTTGTTGTATTTTGTGCATGGCAAATGTGCAGCTGGTGGGCGGTAGTGTTTTTTAGGGAATTGAAAATATAGGGAACGACTGGGACTGACTAAGGCTAAGAGACTGGACAGTACGGAAACGGCACTGTAGTCCGTGGCCTGTTAGAGGCACCACATGCCATATGTGACATGGACCGGAAAGTGGTTTAATGTAACCATATCATTGAGTTTGGACTTTTCCAGTTGGAAAACTGAGAAAATCATGACAAATTTGAAATTTTGCCAAGAAATCTCTGCGCTTGCAGTTTTATAGGCGTTTTTGCATGTTTTGCGTCGCAACACCCTGTTTACCTGGATTGTTAGCTATGTTTAGTGTGTTTGATCATTTATTTTTTGTCTTACAGGTAGTCATGAGTCTGACCTTCGACCTTGAGCTGTGACCTTTGACCTTGACCTTGAAAGGGGTGGGGTTTGGGGCATTCAGTTTGATAAATGCGTAAAAAATAAAATGCACTCTTTCAGTTATTGAAGTTGTGGGATGAGGGGTGGCGTGGGTGGAGTAGGGTGGGGTAGGGGGTTGGGTTGGAGGTGAGGGGGGGGGGGCTTAAGGTCAAATGTTAAGATGAAAACTACAATAAAACAGTGTCAGCATGTGCATTTCATCAGACAGCTGACCTCAGAGTGAAATAAGCCGCCAAAATAATGTGACATGCAGAAGTGTTGTTTTGCATGATTCTGCTACACTTGCTGCATCTGAGGTGTCATTCTGCTGTAATTGTCCTGAGGGATGTCTCTGATGTCTATTCTGAGCCAAACACAAGCACTTTTACATTGCGTAAAGCTCATTTGAGTGCATTGTTATGGGACCAGCAGTTGCAGCCAATAGTACAGGCTTTTACAGAAGTGTTCACAGGTTTGGCACACACATGCCTACTGCATTTGCAACATGAGTTGAGGTCGAGGTGTTTTGAGACTCTGATAAGTGTGTTTTATATAAAAATGAATTGTACATTACCATTTTTCTCTGCTACCTCCTAAATAAGCACTCCAGACACTTGTTTGGGTATGTCCCACGTAGCATAGTTTTGGATGTTTTGTGTAGTCTTTTGTCTGTGAGATAGCTCAGTAGTCTTAATGTTTAAATTGCAGAGCTGTTTCATGACCCCTTTGCCTGAGGAAAAGATTGCAAGAAGCATAGACGGCATGGCAGCTGGTTACAGGCCTCTTCCTGCTTGCTGTCTCCAGACAACAGGGTCAATGAGGATGCCTAGGCGTTGTCTTTTTGGCTGCCCTGAGATACACAAGGAAATGGCCTTGGATCTGAAAGCTCATTTTTCATCAATGTCAGTGTCATGGTAACTGTTTTCAGTTGTCCAGTCTTCCAGAAGTCAGTTTGACTGTATTGCATGTGTGTGTAAACTTGGAAAACCAGAAAAAGTAGGGGGGGGGGGGGGGTTAGGTAATGGAAATATATGAAAAAATTATCTTTCATGTGCCTGTGACTCAAATGCAATATTTCTGAAAATCAGATATATGTTACTTGATGTACATACAAATTTTGGAGGCATTCTGACCATATCTAGTCTGTTTTTCATGGCATCAGATATGCATGATCCAAAACATCAACAGCATAGTGAACGCCACAACAACGCGCTTCACATAATAGGCGATAACATAAAGATGCAGCAACATTCAATGGTGTCACTTTGGGTTTGACTTAGCTAGTGTCTAAGGGTTGCACTGATGGCATATTGAATGGTGTTCAGGTGGGAGAGTTTCTCTTACAGGTCATGTTACATATTTAAATTGGGCAGTTGAGGCAGTAAGAGGACCGGTGTTTTTAAAAAATAATTTTGGCCTTGTTTGAAAATTTGTAGTAAGGCTGAATATTGGAATTTACTGGAAATTTCTGGTTAGCTGAGAGGAGACATGTTTGGTGCTTTGATTCATACCATCCTGAGCTTATCCAGTGGACAATTGTGGGCCTATGTTGAGTTGCCGTTGATGTAGTGATTTGAGGGGCACACTGATGTCATCTGTGCTTGGGTGTGGGGTTGGGAAGAAACCAGTTTCATAGCCAAGAAATGAGACGGGTGATGTGCTGGGTTTTTTTTGTTTTTGTTTTTTGTTGTTTTTTTTTTTTTTTTTTTTTTTTTTGGGGGGGGGGGGGGGGGGGGGGTTGTGCATGGCAAATGTGCAGCTGGTGGGCGGTAGTGTTTTAGGGAATTGAAAAATTAGGGGATGACTGGGACTGACCAAGGCAAAGAGACTGGACAGTACAGAAACGACACTGTAGTCCGTGGCCTGACACCACCCTTGAAATATCTTGGTCGATCCACATCCTGTCAGAGTTTATGGGAGGACAAAATGACAAGGGAATAGCACTGAAAGAAAACTGGAAAAGATGCAGACTTTCAGATATTAACAATTCATTTTCAATATAAAACTGGCAATGCATCGTCCAAAATTAGCGAAGACGACGGAACAGACATGTTGTGACCCACGCAGAGATTGCAGATCAAAGTTTTATGATGAAGCACTTGGCACGGAAATGAACGTGCCGGCAAAATGAGCTGGTTGACGTAGAGTGCATGTCAGACAGGGTCCGCCGCCTACACAAACACCGCAATTCACGGCCAGCACCATGTCTCCATGCATCACGGTACTTTCAACGAGCAACCACCCCCCCCCCCAATCCCCCCCCCCCCCATCTTAGCCCACTGCTTATACCCCCCCCTCCTCCACACACACACACACACACACACACACACACACACACAAGCGCGTACGCTAATATATACACCAAAGACTTTCATCGAGCTTGTTACAGGCAAGCTGGGGTTCACTCGGAAAAATCCGTGATATAATCTCTCTCTCTCTCTCTCTCTCTCTCTCTCTCTCTCTCTCTCTCTCTCTCTCTCTCTCTCTCACACACACACACACACACACACACACACACACACACACACACCGCAACACATACCACAACGCACAAACACACCGCCTCCTCTCCGCCATTACCGCCCCGCCCCACCCACCCACCCCCCCTACCCCACACACACACACACACACACATATCTGTGCTTGTCTGGGACTTTGTACCGATTTGGACATTACGGCCTAGACATGCGTGCTGGTCTGTGAATTTGCACCTTACTGCCTGCCACCGAATAGTCCAGCGTCACAGACCGGCTGACATATCCACCAGACATCCACCATCCCCGGACAAGCAACCTGCCATTATAGCGAGCATGACCATCTTTTTCATCAAGCTGGCATTCAGCGACTTTAATCCCCATCTCATCTCACACCCACCTGCAAAAGGCATAGATTCTCATGAGCCACTGCGCAGCTAGGGCTCATGAGAATCTATGCCTCGTGCTTGTAGAGATGTGTCGCAGTTTCCTCGTCAGGTCTACAGAGTCATCTAGGTTCGAGTCTGCAACCTCTCTGAAGAAACTGCATTTTCGGCCAACTCGTAGGTTTTGGCCTCCGGGCTGTCTTGATTTAGTCTGGACCGCGCGTGAAAAGCACGTGCACAACGACGAGAATATGTAGGTCACGAGCCGGCGTCCTCTCTCGTCTCCAAATTGGATGATAACGGGATTAGGGTACTTGTCCTTTAACTATACTCTGCCTCTTGTGAAGTTAGCAGGTCCTGCCGACAGCGAGGACGTTATTTCTGCAACAGGCATAGATACTCATGAGCCCCTGCAGTCGCAGGGACTCATGAGCATCTATGCCTCTTGGTGAAAATCTCCACGACTAGTACGTCTTCAGATAGAAGTACACATCCAGGTTTAACTCCGATTCGCTTCGAATTTTTCTTCTCTTCTTGAAAATGGGACACCCGCCTCTTTTCAAAAAAATAACAGGATTTGTCACAAAAGGGTCTCTTTCGGTGACTGCCTGAAACAAGGATATAATTATTTTAAAAGTCTGGAGAATGACCTCCAATCTTTTCGTGTTAGAAGAAAAACAAGAACAAGCAAGAAAAAATCCCAAGACTTGCTATTTTGAGCTGAAAATAACTACTGCTTAATTGAACATTATAGTTCAAGGATGGTGCCAGTACATGATAGTTCAAGTATGGTGCCATAATAGCTTGGCGCCTGCAGGCAGAACTATCATTGTCGATATAACTTTTGAACTTTATTTAGTCTTAACATGAAAACTCCCGGATTTGAAACTTTCGAATTTCGAGTTAAATGTGTAAAAATACAGTTGCACCAAAATGCCCCGGAGTCGATTACTGGTGATCATTTGTTATACTGGCCCCAAACGGTCTCTACGCATAAAATTGGCATCCATCATTCAATGCTTGAAGAAGAAAAATGTCGACTTTAAACGCGCGGTTGCAGTTTTCCGATTCCCGTCACGATTCTCCGCGACTGCTCAGAAGATGAAGAGTACATTGAGTACCGGGACTAACTGAAAAGAGTTTTTTTTTTTTTTTTCTCCTTTAAACTCTTTAGCGGAAACCCATATGACGCTCTTACCATAGCATGATACGAATCGTCAGTTGGTTGCTATTTAACTCATTCGAGATGTCGCGTATCCGGAGTCGGCACCGGCGTCTCGAATGAGTTAACTACAAGTGACCTTAACCGTTTCACTGCCAGCGGACGCAGTTCGTGTTCTTGAATTAACTGCAAATACAGCGTCAAAGATCTCCACCTGTCAAAGAAACATGGATGTAAAGTGGTTTCCACAAGAGGCATAGACCCTTATGAGCCCCCCTCCCCCCCCCTCCCCCCCCCCCGCAGCTGAGGATCTATGCCTCTTGCCGCCGGGCGGTGTTCACATTTTCTCGGCAGTTAAAACTAATTAATAATAATAAATCATAATGGCAACTTATATAGCGTTTATCCTTACATAAGCTCTAAGCGCTTTACAAAAAAAGAGTGGGAGTGCAGGAGGTCATAAAACCAAAGAAACAATAGATTCTACAATACACACTCGCGCGCGCGCACGCGCACACACACACACACACACACACACACACACACACACACACACACAGGTGCATAATGACAAAGAACTGAGCTACATTGGGGTATCTTAAGGGCAGATTTAAAGGCAGTGAATGAGGAAGAATGTCTGATGTCTATAGGTAGCGAGCTCTGGTTTTGTATTTCAAGAGCGGGACTCTGAGAAGGCGCGTGTCACTACTATGAACATGTAATGATGACTTCCGCAACATGGTGACGTGTCTAAAGCCTGTGCCACAGCTGTGGGAGATGGATCGACCACGGTAATTCAAGGAAGGTGACAGATTAGCTTGACATTAAACAAGACGTTGCTGGGAGCTAAGTTACTCTGTCACTAGCTTAGGACTATCATGGTCAACCCACATCATGATGACGACGTTTAAGTGTGAATGTGACAACCAAGACTCCTGTCCTAATCTTCGTCAGCCTTTTAAAATCTCTTCCTGTCCTTGTACAAGCTGCGATCCTGGGGTCAGTTGCACCAGTGCACTTAAATCCTGCGCAAGCCACTTCGCATTGTGCTCCGCTATTAGCTCACCAAGGATGTAACCTATTCGGCCCCGACCTACTATAGCTGCACTATACTTTCAGGACCTCTTCAGCGCTGAGCGCACTGTTCAAGAAGCAGTCATCCTCCAAATCCGACACCTCCCAGTAAAGGTTGAATTGGACGAACCGCCCACTGCTGAAGAGACCCTCACAGCCATCCACCAGCTCAAGAGCGGCAAAGCAGCAGGCATTGATAAAATCCTACCAGAGATCTGGAAACAAGCTCCATGACCTCTTTCTTTGCTGCTGGGAGGAAGGAACACTACTAAAGGATCTCCGCGATGCAGTCGTCATCACCCTGTACAAGAACAAAGGAGAGAAGTCTGCCTGCTCCAACTACCCTGATGTCCATTGCCGGGAAAATACTCGCAAGGCTGCTCCTGAATCGGCTGGTACCTGCCATTGCAGACGACCACCTCCCAGAGGGCCAGTGTGGCTTCAGAGCCAACAGGAGCACCACCGACATGGTCTTTGTGCTGAGACAGCTTCAGGAGAAGTGCCGCGAGCAGAACAAAGGGCTGTGCGTAACGTTTGTCGACCTAACAAAAGCGTTCGACACTGTGAGCAGGCAAGGCATGTGGCAGATCCTGGAGCGACTTGGCTGTCTTCCAAAGTTCCTCAGCATGATCGTCCAGCTACACGAGGACCAGCAAGATCAGGTCAGACTCAACAATGACCTCTCAGAACCATTCCCCATTCTCAACGGTGTGAAGCAGGGCTGTGTGCTGGCACCGACCCTCTTCACCATCTTTTTTAGCATGATGTTGAAGCAGGCCACAGTGGACCTCGACGATGCAGTGTACATCAGGTATCATCTCGATGGCAGCCTGTTCAACCTCAGACGACTGCAGGCCCACACCAAAACCCTAGACCAACTGATTCGTGAGCTGCTCTTTGCTGACGACGCTGCCCTCGTTGCACACACAGAGAGAGCCCTGCATGCATCACATCCTGCTTCGCAGATGCTGCCCAGCTCTTTGGACTCGAGGTCAGTCTGAAAAAGACAGAGGTTCTCCATCAGCCGGCACCAAAGGTAGAGCATCGCCCTCCCCACATCACCATCGACGAGTCTGAACTGAAGTCAGTGCACCAGTTTACCTATCTTGGCTGCATCATCACGTCAGACGCCAAGCTGGACAAGGAGCTGGACAGCAGGCTGGCAAAAGCAAACAGCGCTTTCGGGCGTCTATACAAGCGGGTGTGGCATAATCAACAGCTGAAAACAGGCACCAAGGTCAGCGTGTACAGAGCTGTCGTCCTCACCACCCTGTTGTATGGTTCCGAGTCCTGGGTCCTCTACCGCAGCCAACACGACTCCTCGAACGCTTCCACCAGCGCTGCCTGCGTACAAATCTTGGCATTCACTGGAGTGATTGATTGATTGATTGACTGTACATTGCTTAACGTCCCGACAGCAACAAGGCTTTCTCAGGACGTGCCTGCACTGCTTGTGAAAAAAAAAATAAACAGAATATTGAATGTATGTCGCCAGCCGGTCCAATACGTTAAATAAACCTACGCCATGGGGCCTAAATAAAGCTAAGACCATTTAGCAACACACATCCAATATCGAGAGCTACAGGCAGTGCAGACAGTTGGGAGAGTTTTAAAAAGACAAATACAGGTGAATGGACCAAGGGTAAACAGAAACACATGCCCCAGAATACAGAAGAAAACCCACCCTGTGGGGCTGACCAGGGTGACCCTGGGAACTAAAAGGTAGTTACCCCACCCAAGTCCCCCAGGGCAGACCCGGGTGGGGGATTCACTGGAGTGACTATGTCACAAACGTCGAGGTCCTTGAACAGGCAGAAACTGTGATCATCGAGGCTTTGCTGCTGCGGACACAGCTCCCCTGGACTGGGCACGTCTCCAGGATGGAGGATCATCGCCTAGCCAACATCACCCTGTTCGGCGAGCTCGCCACTGGACACAGAGACAGAGGGGCACCAAAGAAGAGATACAAAGACCGTCTCAAGAAGTCACTTAGTGCCTGCCAAATCGACCACCGCCAGTGGTCTTCACTTGCTGCGGACCGTGACACCTGGCGCTCCACCATTTACAAGGCAGCTGTCTCCTTTAAGGACTCTCGCAGAGCTGGCCTTAAAGACAAGCGGCTCAGGAGAAAAAACACAGAGATGCCGCAACTCAAAACCCTGGCCAAACCTCCCTCTGCAGCCACTGCGGTCGAACCTGCCTGTCCCGGATTGGCCTCCGCAGTCACGAGCATGCCTGCAGACGTCGTGGACAACCCCTATAGAATCTTCGTTCGCGAAGTCAAGCCAAGAGGAAGACTATAGCTGGAGATGGATCGATCATGATAATTCAAGGGAAGTGCCAGATTAGCTTGGCGCCACCAGGCGCCAAGCTAATCTGGCACTACCCTTCAATCATCATGATCGATCCATCTCCTGCCACTGGTAAATAGTCATTAGGCGACAGCTCCAAAATTTGGAAAATGCAAACATGGGGGTTAAATGGGTTAAGCTCTCAGACCATGGAGCACTTTGCGTAGTGGCTTGCACAGGATGTAAGCTTACTCGCGGCGGTGCTCCTTGCGCAAAATTTAAGCTCACTCATACCACTGAGACCTGCAGTACTTGGTTCGTGCGAGTCTGTCCTTATTGTAGATGGAAATTGGTTCCCTGAGTTTGCATAACGCGGAATTCAGATTGACATCGTCCACACTTGAGCCGCGTTTTGCAAAATTGAAATTTCTTCAAAGACTTCCTCGTCAAAACTTTTTTTAATTTTGGGGGGAAGAGGTACACAGCCGCTTAAAGGATGCATGTTTCTTACTGGCCAAGGTCAGCCCAATTTAGGTCTGGATTCCTAGTCCGAGTTGATCGTTGCTTTGGATCAAAGGACTGAATCAATGCATGCTGTAGTAAGGTGATCGGATAAAGTGATATTTCCCTGTGGGAAATGGCTTTTCGCTCTTGAAATTTGAATGTCACGTGCACTTGAAAAGTCATACGGCTAACTCGCTGACGTGAACTCTGGATAACGTTGCAAAAAACTGACGTGTACTGCTCGCGTCTTGCAATAGGGATAGAAACTCATGAGCCTCAGCCGTTTAATGGCAGGGCTCATGAAAATCTATGCCTACCGCGGATTGGAGTAGGAAAAAAGGAAAAGTTCATACACACGTATAAACCTCGTTGGCGTCGTTTCCCCGAGTAATAGATCCTGCCTGCATTAGCCTGCAGTTCTCGCAAGACTGACGGGTTGGCTGCATGACCAAGTCCTTGCCCATTCTACGGTGAGGGACTGCCAGTGGCCGCAGACAGCATTTTTAAAATCATCGTCAATTCAGCGACAACGATCCACAGTCGTCAAAGGAACATCGGCACACTAAAGTGGTTTCAGCAAGAGGCATAGATCCTCATGATCCCCCGCAACTGCGGGGGCTTATGAGGATCTATACCTCTTGCAGGATCAATACCTCTCTACCGCTTTCAGGTGAGTGATGTTCAATTTTTCTCGGCAGCGAATGGGCTCAAAAATCTTTGCTTCGGTGCACTTGGGTGCCTTGCCTATCGAGAGGGCGGCTGTCTGTCATACACCTTTTCAGATTACAGTTTTTGAGGTAACAAAACGAACATCAAGAATACACGCTTCAAGTGTAGGGGTGGTTGGGGGGGGGGGGGAGGGGGGGGAACAACACCATTCTGGTGAGATGCCGGCTTTCTTAGCCCAAAGTGCTTGAAGGCAATCAAGCTGAGGTAGCACAGAACTTGAAGTTTCGTCTTGTATTTCCCCAACAACTAACCCATTAACCCAGCGCACTAGTCTTCTACTTGCAGACGTCAAACAGTGCAAAAATTAAACACATTAATACTGCTATGGAGTAAAAGTATTATGATTGCACTTTTAATGATTCATTCATCAGAACTGACCCCGTTTCAAAATATTATTTTGCCACGCGTAAGGTTCAGCTGAATCAAGTACCATGCGCCGTTTGAGTCTCTGCAAAATAAATGTAACCTCCAATGTCAATGTATTTAACCCTTATAACCCCAAGGTCGTATTTCCCAATGTTTGAGGAGTCATCTAAAGACTATGTACGAGTTGCAGGATATGCGCAAACTATGATAATTCAAGGGTGGTGCCAGATTAGCTTTGCGCCAAGCTAGTCTGGCACTACCCTCGAATTATCTTGGTTGATCCATCTCCGCTGTAGTTTTTTGGGGCTAAATGGGTTAAGAAAGACAATGCGAGTGTTCTAAATAATACTCGCATTGCCTTTCTTGAATAAATTCATATTTCAGAGACAAAAACTGAACATGGCAACCTACCCAAAGGTTATCTTGGCCGGTCCTTTCCTTGCTCAACCCCTAGTGGAAAACCTTTCTACAAACTATAGCTTTGAGTGCCTCCAGTAGAGAGCTGCTGGACTGGTTTTTAATATAAGATATAACCACTCCCAAAAGTAACTGTCTAGGGAGGATATTCTAGAGAAAAAATAGTTTTCTGACAGTAAACGTCCCGAGCCGCCATTATATCACGCCTGTCACCGTATTTACACGAAAGAGGCAGGACGTGCTGCAGATTTTTCAAAAACTTTCGCGAAAAGTTTACTGTGCCTCAGTCAATCCCCTTCATCTGCAAGGGACACAGAGTCTCATGAGCCCCTGCCTCCTGCGGACAGAATTTGTTCTCGTGTACGCACAATCTTAAAATGGACAGGTCAGCCAGGCTCAAGTCTTTAACTGCAAAATATTTATAACCTTTCCAAACCAAACAACTTTAAAACCATCAGACTGGGACAATCATTTTACATCGGTCCGCGACAGGAAATTTTAACCCTTTCAGCGCCAGTTGACGCAGACTATGTTTCTGCAATCTTCGTTAATTCAACGCCAAAAATCTATAACCGTCCCAGGAACATGGATTCAAAGTGGTGTCAGCAAGAGGCATAGATCCTCATGAGCCCCCGCAAATGCGGGGGCTCATGAGGATCTATACCTCTTGCAGTTGGGCGGTGTTCAATATTTTTCTCGGCACGGAACAGGTTAATTAATGTGAGCATTGCCTGGAGAACGTCTAAACCTCTTCAATGTCGCAGAGCGTACATCTGAAGTTTTTGGCAATTCAGTCAACGCAAAATGAAAGAGACCTGCGGGGGCTCATGAGGGTCTATGTCTCTTGCAGTTGGATCGCGTTCGCTTTTTCTTGTACTGTTTTCCCCTTCAGCGAAGGAGTAAGAAAACCTACAAATGAGGAACACAGACTAGACACAAAAGTGTCCAAGCCTTTCGTCTTGCAAGTTAGGGGCACAGACTAAACTATGAAACTAACTATAAAACAAATGTTAAAACACATAAGCCTTTACGCACGCACGGATTCTGAGCAGCTAACTGCGTCCGCGGACAGGAGTTGACGAGGCACTGTGAAGGGTTGGCTTACTGCGTAAGCTAGATGGAATGTTGTTTTTCTACGGATTGGTTGAGCCTTTTGCGATAATTCCCTTTGGCATTCAGGAAGTATCATTACCCTGCTGACAGTCGTCGGCTAAGTCCAGAAAAAAACACGCTGGACGGCTAGAGCCGATCACGGATCGCAAGACGCAGAACGTATCTGATCAATGACCTGCTCCTGCAAGGGCTCGTGTGAATCTATGCCTCGTGCAGAGGGCTGGGTTTGGATGAGGGACTTGTTCGGTAGATTCGCGGATGGGTTTGTCTGAAGAGGGGACAACAAAATGGGAACCGGGAAGCTACATCTCGGATGATTTCAGTCCTCAATCTCAAGATGCATAGTATATGGACCAGAGCGTCTGCGCTGGAAGCCGAGCAGAAGACCCTCGGTCCTCATTCAACCCTAAACTACACCAAAGATATGGATTGACCACGATAGTACAAGGGTGGTGCCAGAATAGCTTGGCGCCTAGAGGCGCCAAGCTAGTCTGGCACCGCCCTTGAACAATCATGATGAAATTGTCGACGTGCGCGGGCCGACCACGGGCCAACGTCGTACGGTTGACCATTTGCTTACTGAGCAGCATCAGCAACACGCCAAGGTTTTCACGAGTCCCTGCGGATCAAGTATCTCATGAGAGTCTACGCTCACGGGGATGCTTAAGTTAGACCGTGTGTTTAAAACTTCTGAGACACTTTTCGGATGAATAGAAATTCCATTATCTCTGTCTGCTTTGGGAAGTTGCTTGTCTTATTCTGTTAACCACAAACCAGATAGGTGAGGCTAGCGCTGGCAGAATTGTATGCAAACCAAGGGGAATCACAGCGCTGGACAGACAACAGTTAGATCCCCTGCTATTCTGTTAAGGATTACAGTGGGAGCTGAGTGTCTTTTTCTTAATTTTCGTTTGGGGATTAGGTTCAGAATAAGCCACCAGACATCCGTTCCAACGCAAAATGCCTGCTCTACAAGCTGCGAGAACGTCAGGGTGCACTGTGTTCATTTACAACCTTTTCACTTCAAATGCTACCTTCAAACGCAAGACACCAAATGTAGCAAACCGGTCGCCGATGCTATTTAAGGGTGGTATCAGAATAGCTTGGCGCCTCTAGTCAATTCGACCATGATAGTTCAAGGGTGGCGCCTCCAGCTAGAAGACAAGTCGACCATGATAGTTCAGGGTTGTTGCCAGAATAGCTTGGCGCCTCTAGGCGCCAAGATATTCTGGCAACATCCTTGAGCTATCATGATCGATCCATATCTCGATTTAGCGTAGGGTTGAATGATACAACAACAACAAAAAAGATTCTGTCGCTGGTGAAGTGAATCCACGTGTGGAACTGAAGTCTAGACGATTTCTAAGGAAGAAAAAGCGATTCTGTCACACGGAAAGGAGGGTACGTGCATCTCTCCTAGTGGAGCTGTGACAACGACTCTACGGGGGAAAGTAATTTTATCGCACGGAAAGTGTGCCAAAGTTTTGACATTTTTCTATTCGCGTTCTCTGCACCAGGAGGGTGAATGAATCGCCCCAGACGCGTGACAGTGTTAAAAAAACAGGAAAGGTCGCACAGTTAATCAGACAACGAATCAAACACACAGACACGCAAGCAAGCAAACAAGCAATTTTCATCCACACGCCACTGCAGAAACATGCAGCCAAACCACTAGTCTATGTTAATCAAATATCTTAGCACTCCCCTTCCCCTCCCCCCATAACCTCCTTCCTTACACAAACACACACTAAACAAGAATGGAAAATGCAGGTAAGTGTTGTTTTTTTGTTCTTCATCATCCAACTCATTCCAGGCATGCAGAATGCCTCGAGTGTGTTAAGGAAACGGCCTTAAAGAATGTGTTCCCGGTGAACCATCCCCTCCCCCTGTTCCCGCTGCTGTACAGTATTGTACAGCACTATCTAGCGGCGCACCTTGCTTAGTGGCTGGCGCAGGACTAAGCTGGCTCATGCAACTGGCTCCTGAAGTTTAGTTAGAAGGAAATACGGGTCGATCTGGAACTGCCATCGACACTCCTGAAATAAAATAAAATAAAATAAAAAATAAATTTAAAAAAGACAGATCCTCATGGGCCACTGCAGGATACAAGGGCTCATAAAGATCCATGTCCAACTGATGACCTAAATTGTATCTGAGCTGCATATTGTATGGATTCCATAAGGGAATATAGGTAAGATAGATCCCGAGATGCGAATTCTCTGGAAAAGTCGTTCGCTTAGCTGAGACAACGTCCTCAATCTGAAGCCAACAACAGATATCAAAAGGCACGGATTCTCATAAACCCCTGCGACAGCAAGGGCTCATGAGAATCTATGCCTCTTGCAGCTGTATAATCGATGTGGTGTAATCTCTGACCCTCGTCACCCATGCCCGGGGGTCTTAAGGAGAATCCCCCAGGGTAAGAATCGTTTGAGTGATTTGACACGCTAGGATTATGACGTCTTGTATGGATTCCTACCTGTCAATAGCGAGATAGGGTTATGCCAACTGACCTTTTCACAAGTGGTTGCCACAAATCTGTGGCGGTTTTGTGAAGATCTCGAGTTTAAAAAAAGATATGAAACGACATAATGCTACAGAAATGTGATTTCAATTTTTTCTTTATCATTTTTCTTTATTTTTTTTATTTTTTTATTTTATTTTATTTTATTTTATTTTTATTTATTTTTTTTTTATTTATTTTTTATTTATTTTTTAGTTTATTTTATTTATTTATTTATTTATTTTGGGGGGGGGGGAGCAGAGGGGAGGGGGTGGGATGGGGTGGGGTGGCTAAACATCGTGTATATATCCTACATATCCTAAACGACCTGCTCCTCTCCACCGACTCGGGCAACATCTCCCTTCTTACGCTACTCGATCTCTCTGCCGCCTTCGACAATATAGATCACTCTAGCCTCCTTCACCGCCTTCACCACTCCTTTGGCATCACTGACTCAGCTCACTCCTGGTTTTCTCCTACCTCTCCGACAGACAGCAGTCCGTCACCATCGACGGCGTCTCCTCCAACCCAGTCAGACTCTCCTGCGGAGTTCCACAGGGGTCCGTCCTGGGCCCGGTCCTTTTCACACTATACACCTCTCCCCTGTCCAGCATCATCCAGTCTCATCACATACACCACCACCTCTACGCTGACGACTCACAACTACTAGACAAAGACAAACTCGACAACACTCAGTCACTACTGACTTGCACGGCTGACTGCTACGAAGACGTGAAAAAACTGGATGACAGCAAACAAAATTAAACTGAACGACGACAAAACGGAAGCCATGCTGGTAGGCACTCGCCAGAAACTCTCCCAGCTCCCTCCCTCTCTCCACGTTCAACTCGACAGCACCCCCATCTCCCTATCTGACTCGGCCAAGAACCTCGGCGTTATCCTCGATTCCTCTCTTTCCATGACCAGCTTCGTCTCCGCCACGGCCCAGGCATGCTATTTCCACCTCCGTCGCATCAGTCAGATCAGAAAATACCTCACCACCAAAGCTGCCACCAAACTTGCTGTCTCTCTAATCTTATATCGCATCGACTATTGCAACTCTCTCCTTTCCGGCCTCCCTCACTCCACCACTTTCACTCTCCAGCGCGTCCAGAACAATGCTGCCCGCCTCCTCCTCAGAAAGCAAAAATCCGACCACATCACTCCCCTGCTCAAACTCCTTCACAGGCTCCCCATCCCCAACGCATCCAATACAAGATTCTGTCTCTCTGCTACAAATCCCTGAACAACTACGCTTATGCCTATCTCTCCAACTTACTTCACCCCTACACTCCTTCCCGCTCCCTCCGCTCCGCCTCCGACCCTCTCCACCTCCACATCCCCCGCACCAAACTCAGCACTTTCGGCCCCCGCTCCTTCTCCGTCTACGGTTCATCCACCTGGAACATTCTCCCACTCTCTCTCCGTCAGAAACACTCTTTCTCCTCCTTCCAGTCTGCCCTCAAAACTCACCTCTTCCAACAGTTCAATCACTATAATATCACTACACCCAAGCTAACTGTCGTAATGTATTTGTGGTACGTGAGTCGTTGTCTAAAGCGTGCGCATGCGTGCGCGAATTGTGAGTGCGCGCTTAGAGTTATAATTATTATAAGATAAACGCATTACAAATACCGTAATTATTATTATTATTATTATTATTATTATTATTATTATTATCATCATCATCATTATGGGGGAAGGCAAAAGTGGTTCCATAAAAAAAAAATTTCAAGGCCGATCGTCATCTCTAGTCCTATGCAGACCCAATTTGGTCTGCGAAACTTCACGTGACCAATTACATTATTATAAATCCCACTCAAGGATTGGCCAGGATACTACGGGGTCTCCCCGTGCATTTCAAATATAGTCACAGGTCGCGCGTAGGTCATCAGGCCACAAGAAGTGCAGGAAACAGAATGTCAAACACAAAGAATGTTTTGTTGCTTTCTCAAAATTGAGATTAAAGATATGTTTATTTGAAACCGGAATGACCCCTCAACGCAAAAAATATGCCGAAAAATAGCAAACACATTAAATCTGAATAACGCTCTTCACGAATAATGTCTGAACAAACAAAAACAACAGAAAAAGCTTTGTTTTGACTTCCGGGTCACAATGTAAGGTCAATGTCCCCATCTACGCCACTCTACGTTCGCTAAGCGTAGATACATGATGCATGTGCGGCGAAGGAACTATAGGCTCGGCCGATCGTAAAGTCAACCTCTTCCATGGATCCAGCTACAGGCATAGATTCTCACTGCCATGATTCTCACGAGAATATTCGCCATTTGCAGGCGGCAACATCCTAATGTCAAAATGAACTCAAACAATTACCGCAAGAGAGCCATAAACAAACAGCCCTTTGGCCATAAACAGACAAGTTCACTTCTTGAAGCCAATTACGCAAAAATAAACACACCTCACCGGCAATGAAATAAATCTTATTATCTCGAGAACGCACCTTATCATTAAAGCCGTGAGCTTAACCACTTCACTGGCGAGAAAATGAAAATCCAGCTGCAAGAGGCGACAGCGGGTGCTCATGAGGATCTATGCCTCTCGCTGAGACCAATTTTTATCCATGTTCCTTAAACGGTTGTGGATTTTGGTCGTTGAATGAGGACAGGTTTCAGGAGTAAAACATGCACCCAGTGGCAGGGAAGGGACGGGGGGGGGGGGGGGGGGGTGGGGGGGTGGTCACCGGAATGACCCCTTCAATGTCAGGATGCCAAGAAATGGAACCAATACATGGCAGCAAAAGGCAGAGTCTCATCAAGGACTGGCACTTACACTTGAACGACTCCCTCGACGTTCTTGAATGAAAACAATCCCTAAGAGCAACAGACACAGATTCTCATGAGCCCCCGACGTGACATACTTAAGGTCAAGGCAGCAAGGTCAAGGTCATGCACTTACACGTGAATGACTCCCTTAAATGTGAGCATGCTTCTTGAAAGGAAACAATCCCTGCTAGCAACAGACACAGATTCTCATGAGCCTGGGTCTATCTGCAAGAGACACAGATTCTCGTGAGTCCCTGCGGCCGTAGCCGCAGGGACTCACGAGAATCTATGTCTCTTGCAGAGAGACCCAGGCAGCTACGGTTAACAGGATGTGAGAGAGGGCAATCCCATTGACCCAAGACGTTCCTAGGGTTATAGGGTTAAGTCGATCCACTTTCACCATCTTATTAACTGTGGTTTTCCGGTCAAAACTTCTTGAACGCAGCGGCGACACGACACGTCAGTTCACGTCACGTGCTTTCCTTCTGCCCCTTTCCCTCCCACAGCCAAATATGGTCACATGTGGATCGTTTAGTCGACTGACTGGAGGTACAACACCTTTTGGGCTCACAACCACCGTCTGTTTTGGTGACCCTGCCTAACGTCGAGCCGACTTGCTAACCCTTTCGCTGCCAATCATCACGAATTTCGCGTCAGAAAAGACCGCACGCTGACTCACATTCTCGCGATGAACACAGATGTAAATCAGACAAAATTAGGCGTAAGGAACATAGAACTAGCGAGAGACATAAACCCTCATGAGCCCCCGCGACAGTGAGAGGATTTATGTCTGTCGCAGCTGGGTAACCCGTTCGCCTTATGCCGGCGATTCAGGGGTTAATATCGATCGATATACGTGTGCTTTCGTGTGAGGCCGGAATATGTCGATCGGTCACACTGGTAAGGCCCTCTTCCCGGTAAAGGCGTAATGAATGTCTGCGTACGGACTCCATCGGCCTGGTGCCGCCCCGAGCAGATTCGACAGGACGCGAGAGATCCACTGCCAATCAGAGCAATACTGGCACGATATCGGAAAGAATTTTGGGGAGGCTTCTGATGGGTGAAGCGGAGCACGTATAAGCCGCGTATCCGGAGGTGGCACGTCTCGAATGGGTTAATCATTCACGCATGCTAATACCGAGCACGCGAGTTCCCCTATACTAGCGTGACAGGCGAAATAGCGCCGTGGGCTGTGGGCAAGCACAGCGCGTCACTCCCGCTGGACGATCGGCAGTGCGAACAGGAAAACCTGACAGAAACAATTTATTTCCGTGAAGTCGCCCAAATTAGCAAATTTTACATGGATGAGATGAATCTACTGTTAGTATAACAAAGTGGAATAATTATATTAGCTATTGAAACGACATGGAAGACCATTTTCCGAAGCCACCATGACTGGCTTCATCGCTATATATGTACCCACTCCATAGGGTTTTTCCTTCTTTGACATATATTGATATATTGTATAACAACCAAATTAATATTCATGAATTTGTTTGATATACTTCTCTTCCAAAAAATCTCTTGCGCGCCAAGTTTTGGATCTTGATGATAAATGCATTTTGTAAAACGGAAACGCGAAAAATATTTTCATACGGCAACATTAACAAGCTTTCTATATGTAATAGTAATGAAGTACGAATGCTCGAAATTTACATCCTATACACAAACACAATCGAAGAACAGACGCCAGGATACGTGCGAGTCGCTGGACTGACTAGTGAAATTAACGAGATGTCAGCTGTCGATACCGGCAACCTGAGAAAAAAACTAAATAAACAAACCTGCTGGCATTTTCCGCAATTGTGCGTGATCTAGTAACAAGTAGAATTTACTCAATAACACACACGGTTATACAAAGCACTGGATGTGCTCACATTCAGACGAAATCTACGCGTTGAGTCGACACTTATCAGGTCGTCTGCCATTCATGTGTTTTGTCTGAACACCGCAATCAGCCGCAAAATGAATGTTTTGTTTTGTTTTGTTTTTTGTTTTGGACTGGGTCCATAAATTATATTGAGCAACATTTCGCTTGATATAGTGCCGATAACCGACAGATGTGAGTACTTGACCCGAATAAAATGTCCTCGTCTTACGACTCGGACATTTTGATTCGGGTCTCGTAATCATATCTGCCTGTTATCGGCACTATATCAAGCAAAAGTTTGCTCAATATACTATAATATAGTCACATGCCGTTTTAATGAAAGTTAAAAGGTCGTTTTTCTCAGCATTATTTCCACAAAAATGTTTTTTTAAAAAGATTGCATTGTAACAACCGTATGACCAAGAGGCAATCGTCCACAGTCATTTGTCAACCTGAGCTTAAATGTTACCTCATATTACTAGTGATTCATAGCAAAACAGTATTGGCTATGAGTAACAGCTAGCCGAGTTGCCCACATTTCGTGGTTCGCCAAGTCTAGTCTTGGCTCAAAGTCGCGTATTCTAGCGAGCGTTCTCGAACTCGCGACCGGACTATGAGGTCGTCAACAGATGGACAAATCTAGGAGCCCAAGAAGCAGATCTTTGAAGAAAGAAGGGGCAAACATTACTCGCACTATAATCCAAATGGTTGTAAAAAGAACGGCGCCGTTTTAGAGTTAGGGTTAATATCTTTCATAAATCCAAAAACAAGCTGTGAAATAAGGAGCCACCAATCACACAAAAATCTTTATCGCCCGTTCTCACAATCAACCCATGTCAATAACTTTAATTGCAAATGATCGTTCTATTTTGATCAATGCTACATGATAACGGGCATCGATTACTTCTGACTGACTTTATACTCACAAGGATTTTATTGCGTTCAGCGCCAGGTGATGCAAATTGTGTTTCTGCTTTCTTTGTTAATTCAACACTGAAAGTCCCAAATTTCCCAGAAACATGGATACAAAGTGGTGTCAGCATGAGGCATAGATCCGCATGAGCCCCCACACCTGCGGGGGCTCATGAGAATTTATACCTGTTGCAGTTGGGTGGTGTTCATATTTTCTCAGCATTGAACGGGCTAACGCCTCGTTAGAGATTTGCTATGACAATTAACATCTTAACTGATGTGGACATGAACGAAGTAGTCTCAGACTGACCGCCATATGACCCATCTGAATGAGGAATATAGATATAAATGGTACCAGCCAGAGGCACAGAATGACATGATTCTCTTCGACTGTTAGAGGGAAATAGCTTTGAATTGATTTGATTTCTAACCGAAAGAACACATCATAATGTTATGCCTATTCAAATCAAATCAGTTCAATGAATGGAATCAGCAAGAGACATAGACCCGGATGAACCCCCGAATCTGCGAGGGCTCATGAGGGTCTACGCCCTCTTGCAGATGAGTGGTGTTGACTGTTTACCGACCATGAAAGGGTTAATGAGACGATTCCTGTTTTCCCGAGGTTGAACGTTTTCCATGGTGATCGCGTCACCCAAACAGACCTAACTTACGCATGCACGCACACGAATGCGCACATATAAAACACACCGAGACATCAATCGACAGATATGGGTCTAGGAGTAGTGCCCACTAAACTGCTGGCTCTCTAATCACGGTCGATCCATCTTTCAGCTGTCTCATTAGATAGGGCTGAGATACATCAAGCTCTTAGGATCCGGGCTAACCCACCGCAGCCATCCAAGGAACGTGGATTAAAAAGTGGGTTCAGCAAGAGGCATTGATCCTCATGCGCCCCCGCAACTACGGGGGCTCATGAGGATCTATGCCTCTTGCAGCTGGATGGTCTTGGATATAAAAAAATAAATTTAAAAAATTTTGACAGTGAAGGCGCCAAGCCCGCTTCAGTGCCCAACCGTGAAGGACGCTGGTCGAGAAAAATGGGAACGCCAGCACCTAACAGCAAGAGGTATCGATCCTCACGAGCCCCCGCAGTCGCGGGGGCTCATGAGTATCTGCACCTCTTGTTGAAACCACTTTGTGGCCTTGTTCCTTTGACGGACGGGGATCTCTGATGTTGAATGTACAATGATTTCAAAACACACACAATTTGCGTCCAATGGCAGTGAACGGGGTTACAGGTACGCTACACAAGAACCCTGGGAAGGCCAGTGAGAGGTGGAGCAAGGCGCATAATTATGGGCCCCCCACCCCCCACCCCCACCCCCCACCCGCTCCCACCCCCCTCCCCGAGCACAGAGAATCCAATTTGAACTGAACCAAGCATTGCCCAACGCAGGTTTACCTTTTAGAACTGCGCTGAAACAAACATTACCAGTCAAAGGAAAGAGACAGCCATGTTCTACACAGCATGCCCGTTGAAAGGTTAAGAAGCACAGTTGCAGCGCGACTGAACAGCCATTGTTTGGAAATTTCACTAAAACAGTCGATTAACACACTCTGCCTCAGGACCAAAATCCCAAATGTTGAAGTTGCCCTCTGAAGGACTGTATTACAATTCTAGAGATAGATCGCGCATGATAGTTCAAGGGTGGTGCCAGAATAGCTTGGCGCCCATAGGCGCCAAGCTATTCTGGCACCACCCTTGAATTATCATGCTCGATCCACGTCATGCTGGAGTGCTGGAATGAGTTAAAAGCCTGCACAAACATGCTATATCGCACGGTTTCCCGCTGGGTGCTATCGCACTGTGTGAAACCAGCTTTTGTCGAAACACATTAAAGGCCCATTACCGCCGTAACTGTTCAAATATACACTTCTGGTTCATTTAGACACAGGACAATCCAGTTCAGCACACGCCGTCTTTCTATCAAGTAATCTGACAATGACTAAAACTCCGTTCTATAAATACAATGATATCAGTATGAGAAACAACTAAAACTAGATTGACACGCAAACAGGTGCGCCGAATAAATAAGTGCGATTGCGCGTGTGCGTTTGCTGCATGTCCAAACTGTCGTTAAAGTTCATTAGCTGTGTCGACAAGGCATAACGAACACAAAAGAAATGTGACTTCAAATTTACGCGTAATGGTACCTTAACGTGTGTTTGTGCTGGTTCGCAATCCACTGTTTTCATCGAAACATGCAATTTTGATCTACTCCTCATTTCCGGAATCGTCCATTGGTGTGCAGGTCGCGCCCCATAACCCGCCCCTTAGGGTCGTCCATTATCACTCCTGTGACATCGGAGGTTAAACCCCGAACTAATCAACCATCCAGAATATTCCCCGGCGGGGAATCGGCTCATCAGACTGGATACCTCTTTTGCAAGCGACCAGCCCCGATTTACATCCCATCCTTAGATTGTGGAAATATTGCGGGTTATGAACTGTGAATTTTCCAAGCAATTTCAATAAGTGGCGTGATGCGCCCAAACCCTTTCGTTTTCTCAGCCAGGTAATACGTAAATGTCATACTGGTCTGCCTAGCACCGCATATATCGCGGGATCGACCGTAACAGCTGAATAACTTGGCGCATGGAGTGTAAAAAGTCAAGAGTTACAGCTCAAGGGTTGTGCCTGAAAAGCTTGGCGCCAAGCTGTTCAGACACAACCCTTGAGCAATTCCGCTTATGCAGTTTATATAGCGCATATAATGCGAGATTTTTTACTTACTTATTTAATCATTTATTCTTATATTTTGTACGTGGGCGGGACTCGAAATAAACACTGAAAAAAAAACTATTGGCAGTGGCAGTGAAAGAGAATATCTATCATATTTCATGCTGCATCGTGCCTTCATAGTTCTTCATATCCTTTCACGCGTCAGTGGGCATCGGTACATCAAGCGTGAAAATGCATCAGTATTTCCGGCGACACCCTTTGCCGGTGTAGGCAGCTCTGCACAGGCAAAGCTATTATTCGCAGAATATGAGAATAAATGAAATATGCGGGGTTGATATATCAGCGGGTGATGGTGGGCACAGGGTGTGGGTCTGCCCCTGACCGGCTCCTAACGGAGCCGGTCAGGGGCAGACAACTTGTGGAATCCCCCCTTCCCTGTACGATGGGGTAGAAAGAAGTCCATAAAGCTGGTCCTGCTCATTTCTTGCTCAATTTGCTTTTTATATGTAGACATGAGGGAAATGGAAAATATACCTTGACCATAGCATGACCAAAGGATGTAAGGTAAGGCCCATCCCCCCTTCACTCACCTCCACCCCCACCCCCTCCCCTACCTCTCTCCCCAGGTCCTTTGACTTTGGAATTCTTTGAGGGAGCAGAGGATGGAAATCATACCGTCAAACTGCTCCAGTTCATTGCCCTAGCCTATATAATAACGGTATTATTATTTTATTATTATTTATCGATTATGGAATTTACTCTGACGCTAATCAGAGCGTCACGCACTGATTCAATAAGTAACGAAGACTCTTTGCTGGCGACCAGTGCCAATGTGTTAAAGGCCCACTACCGCCGTAACTGTTCAAATATACACTTCCGTAACAGATGGTTACGAAACGCTGCACACAGTTCTAGTTATGGTTCATTTAGACAAAGGACAATCCAGTTCAGCACACGTCGTCTATATCAAGTGTTACGTTTGTGGTTGTATTGTTCTGTGAGAGCATGCGTGCATTAATCGTAGGAAACGATTCGCTATTTATTTGAGCTATCCTGATTACGAATCATGTACCTTTTTAGTAGGATTTATTTTGGTTCGCACGAAGAACGGAATTGACTTTGTTATGATACGCTAAGATTAGTCCGGACGTTTCTAGCAAAGTCGCACTGATAGTCGCGGTTGATTTTTGTGATGCGTGGTTCACTGCGAATAGACCAGAACGTTCGAGCGAAGTCGCGCTCTGTCCAGTGACCTCACATGTGACGTCAAAGTGTCGGCAACATTTTGCAACATGCCCCTCGAATACTCATAGTTGTTTTCTGTGTGCGTGAAGTTAGCAGCCGAAATAGTGCTGACCAAGGTCGTGAACTTTCCAGGGAACCCAAGCAAGCTCGCGACCTGTCTGGCGTACTCTTGTGTGACGTCATAACACTGCCGGGATTTCCCAAAATAGGGGCTTGAAATAGCAGTCGGATTTTGTAGACCATTCTTGAGTATTCTTTCGCATTAATATTTATGAGTTTCGGTTAAGTATTCTGTTCTGATTGGTTGTGTTGTATGAATTTGCTGGATTATTCTAGAAAGCATAATACTATAAAAGACTGTGCTAGGAAGCGCGAATGTACATTGTCAGTTGTAGAATTGCAGTGTATCGTAGGCACATTGACATTGAGAGAGATACGCAAGGTATCGTAGGTACATTGTCAGTGATAGAGAATTACAGTGTAACAGTGGTACACTGTACGAGAGACGCATTGTGTCAAAAGTGTTGATACTTTGTAGAGGAGACAGTAGTATCAGTGTTGGTGCATTTGTGTGTGTGGAGAACGCATCGCTGCAATAAAATATTGTTGGAACTGTTACTCCAGGGTGGTCTACATCCTTAAGCCACGTGTGACGGGCTGCAGCTGAGTGACGTTTCTTTACAAGAACCCTACGTGCGTGCATCTGGTTTGATATCATACTACGACTACGATTCAACACGTAACATCAAGTAACCTGATAAGGACTCCACTCCATTCTAGAAATACAACACTTTCAGTACGAAAAGCACTAAAAATAGATTTGACACCCTAACGGCTACGCAGAATAAATAAGTGCGATTACGCGTGTGCTTTTGTTGCATGTCCACACTGCTGTTAAATTTCATTAGGTGTGTCGACAAGGCGTAACAAACACAAATGGTGCTGAAATGTGTCTTCAGATTCATGCCTAATGTACTTTAACTTATTTGCGGCCAGCGGCATCCGGATGCGTGGCTAATGCTGCGCATCCGGATGCGGCTAGCCGCGAATGCGTTAATGAAACATACATTTACACCTTCAAGAAAGTGCACAGAGCGACAGACTCGCCGTCAGCAGGTTATAGGGCTCGGGAAGCTGACGTCATCACGCCAGTTATGGCGGCCATCTTGTGAGGATACGGGACTAAGCGCTCATAGGGAAATCGCTGTTTTTGTAATGTCAGGAAAGTCCTGTTGTGCTATAAGCAATAACAGCAAGTCTTGCCATCACTGTAGGAAACCGCTCACCAGAATCTGTTTTTGTTTGTTTCCAAAGAGGAAGAAAAATGAAGAAAAACGTGTTGAAACACTATTTTTCTACTATCTCATGACTATGGTATCCTCATAAGATGGCGGCTGACGCGCCGACGCTGCTAGGCAACGCGGGAACTTCCCGGGCCCTATTGCCCTGTCGGCAGGAGCAAATCGCCAGACATGAAAGACGTGTTGCACACGCCCGCGTAAGTCGTGGACAGTTGTATTTTAAGTGCACACGGGAGTTTGACCTGAGTTATTTTTTGCAGTGTTCTTACACCTTTTCACATCTTATGCGCATTAGCACTTTTACAGAGTAAGGTAGACGCACTGTTGGTCACAGCTCAAAGGTAGTGCGCAAAACAAAACAAAATCACTTTGGCGGCTCCCTGAGGGCGACGAATTGCCCGTGACGGCTCAAAGGTCGCGCTTGATCAGTGTGATGAAGCTCTATGCCCACGCATAAAGTTCACACAGGGATTCTGCATTGTGCTGTCGTATCAGCGGTTTTGCGGTTTTTCCGTGTATTCACGAGTTCCGTGCGTTCGCGAGGTCAGCGATTAACACTGAGTTTTAATGGCGCAGTCCAGCCTAACAGAGCTCAAGAGTAATTAGTACCTGCTATTTTGTAATAGAGAACGGACGTATTTTGGATACACTAGCCGTATTCCAAGACTCTGAAACCGAGATTTCAGGTACATTTTTATATGTTTTATCGACAGCTAGCGAGTTAAATGTAGTATACGTTAGTAAAATTTAGTTCGGTTGTGTAGCGTTGATTTGGTTCAGTCATGTCGGTTCAGAACTTGAGATAACCAGGGATTTTTCTATATAGTTATTTACCGGGATGGTTAACTAAGGAATGTGATGTGTTTTGGTATGACAGGTTGTTTACGAGGGTAGTACGTGGGTGTGTTAAGTATAATCTTTTCCTATGTACAAACCAGTGTTTGGCGCGTGCGTCATGTTATAGTCTTTTCCAGTGTAGTGACCGAGTTACGAGGTGTTGCGAATCTATTCTGTTTTATGAAGCGCGGGTGTGTGAATGAACGAGTAGATTTATCTGTATCGGCCAGGTTACGTAATACCTCATCGCCCAGAATTTGTGGGTTAAGCAGGTGTTATGACATTAGAACTTTATTTTTCAGAGTTCTTGTGAGGAGCGAGGGGCTTGGTGCCGAGACATGAGTCGAGGCTGCCGCTGGGGGAACGTGTCGAGAGGACATCCACTGCTGGGGGAGCGAGAGACTTGGTGCCAAGCCATCAAAGTCAACAGAGGCTGCGCTGGAGGAGCGTGTCGAGAGGACACCCACAGCTCGGGGAGCGTGGGACAGCTTCAGGAGCACGTGTCGCCTAAACTACACGCCTAGACGTGGAGGAACGCGTGAACTATAAAGAACGATAATACCCGTTTAACAGGTTGGATAGTGATGACATCTTACCTAGCCTGGCTCTTATTATGTTGTGTGTGGAAGTGAGTGCGACGTGCTAGTTTTGAGAGTTGTGTATTTTGTGCAGAGTTTTTGTTAGTTATTACACGCTGGGCCACAAAAACGATGTTTTCAGTTTATGCTGCACGCATGCGTCCGACTGAGAGTCGGTGTTGTTTAAAGCTGAGGTGCAATGAGAAAAACCTGCCCAGCGCGTGTTTTAAAAAGACTACAGGACCCAGCCTGGGCCCTGCCCCTAAGTGGGTCAAATCGGTTCGTAACTCAGTTGACGGAGTTGGCAACTGCATATCCCGAGCTTGCAAAACTCTCGCAAAACGACAGACCATTTCCTGTTGCACGGAAATCATCGCGATTAGCAGATCGGACAACAGCAGACGATTCTGTGACACTTTGAAACTGACCGACAGCCACGGGTTTTACGCGCTGGGGACTATGATGGCAGAATGTACGGCTGTACATGCTGTAAGTATGACTCCTGACACTTTGTAGTTGTGAACGAATTTTTTCAACACGTACCTCCAGTCCAATATAGGCTAATATAAATAAATAAAGAAGCATTGTGATGTACAACCAATACAGTAAATTGGATGAGAGAGAGAGAATCGACTGTTTACATAGATGCCAAAAGATACAAGGTCGCCATGGGTCAAGCTGATTTTTAGTAGCTGCCCTTCGTATGGAGAAAAAAAAATTGCTGTAGGCCACTCCAGATGAAAAGATATAACACCAAACACAAAACGACAAATAACCCCTCCTTCCTCACCCTTCCGATATCAAATAAAGCTTCAGGCTGTGCTGTGTAACTTACGGATAGCTCGGCCTGGTCCATATCCAGTGTGCGTCCAGGCAAGGCACAAATGGCCTGCTCTGTCCGTCGGGTGGTCGAGTGTCGTCTGCTACTGTTGATATCAGTAAAAATATCGCTGGTTTAGATCAGTGATCGCGGTTCCCACTCGCTGCAAACAGGAAGTGGCCTGTCTTTTTCACGGGAGTTTTGCCAGCACGACAAACGCAGTTGAAAACTCAGTCAACTGAGTCAGTTGCAAACCGGTTTGCCGAAGTTAGCCGAACGTTCACGAAGACAGGGCCCTCGCTGGGTCCTGCAAAGTTTTTTTTAAAACACGTGCGGGGCGGAGTTTTTTGACTGTTTCTCAGCTTTAAGTATGTGCCCGTCGCGCTTGTGAGTCTGTGTGTGCGACCGTTGAAAGTCTGCGTGCGTTACAATCAGCTTGGCACCTTCAGGCGCCAAGCTGATCAGGCGCGACCTTTGAGCTGTCACAGTCAATGTCTTTGGCGGCTCGCTGAAAACGCCCAGACTCCATACACTTGCTCACATTGGCCTATACCTCTATTCGCCTTTTCCCCTGATCTGTCCCCCACCGGGTCTGCCCTAGGGGACCTTGGTGGGGTTGTCTACTTTTTAGTTCCTAGGGTCACCTTGTCTAACCCCTGCAAGGTGGGTTCTACTCTTTTGGGGGTTTGTATTTCTGTCTTTCTGGTCCATTCATCTGTATTTTTCTTTTGAAATTCTCCCTCCTGTCTGCGCTTCTTGCAGTTCTTTTGTTCATTTAGCGCAGGCACGTCCTGAGAAGGCCTTTGTCGCTTGCGGGACGTAAAGCAATCTATACTCACCCTATACTCTCCCTGATCTGTTCTCAAGGCAACAGGGATCTACTTATGTACTCGCTGAGCAAAACGTTTTCCCCTAAATAGGTCTTTGTCCAATCACATTTCTCAATACAAACATACGCTAATGTTCGTTCAGACAAAACTCACAGCACAAAAATACTGATAAATAAACAATTTAGGATGTTGCACAACAAAAAGAAATGTATGCAGATGTCATGTGATACAGTCGGGCTAAAGCCTCGACTTTTATCTTCAAAATAAACTCCCTGATCGGACCCTGGAGGCGACAGGGACCACTGGCAGAGCCTAACTCGTAGTACAAATGATGATAACTTAACTACTAAGTAGGAAAAAGCACTAAGGGGAGAGAATTGTGCATTATTTACCCTTTTTATTAGGTTCTCTTAGGATGCATGAACATTAATTTTAGATCTAGGTAGAGGCATGGAATGTGTGCCCCTGCAGACAACACAGTAAAATGTCTTGTTTGCAGGTAGGCAGAAGTTCCATCTCTTCCTCTAGTACACGGATGGTGTGCTGAAGAGGTCGCTTAGACTGAAACAGCTGTCCACACCGGCTAAAACAATCTGGACAACCTGCACTCTCCCCCCCCCCCCCCCCCCCCCCCAACCGGGGGGGGGGGGGGGGGTATCTACCTCGGAATTTCCATGCATGAAGGCGCTGGGAATCCTGTGAATATGAGATGCGCCTCCTCCCCCCCCCCCCCCCCCCCCACCTCCCAAGGCTTCCATATTCATTGCTTCCTGTCACTTAGCGCACTTCACCTTGTTATCTTTCTTGTGCATTGGCCGATAATGCACAACTCTCTCACCTGACAGTGCTTTTTCCTACTTAGTTGGTAGATTCTTCTCATAATAATGTATTTATTAGTAAAAATGTGTAATCCACGTCTTGATGAATTCGTTGTCGGTACCCAGGTGCTTGAACCCCAGGCGTGCTTTGCTGTTTGGACAATTAGTTGGTAACTGCACTTCATAATTAGTCCGCTCTCTCCAAGGAGATCTACTGGGCTAAATCGGCGTAAACATCCCAATGCGCAAAAAGTATCGGGCCGCCGTTGGCCCGCGCACGGCTGTGCGCGGGCCAACGGCGGCCGACGTCGGCCCGATGGTCTTTTGCGCATTGCGATCATGCATAATGAAGAATGAATTTACAGTGGCTTAAATTTTCACAGCTGTTCCCATGCCTCAAGCATTCGTTAATTCTTTTCACCCCGAAGTTCAAGATGTGGTCAAACGACACGTGACACTTCGTGCGTCTCTGGTCACACAAGTCATAACTGTCTATAGAAAAATAAGAAAACCCTGAAGAAGTAACAGCTTTATTAAATGTAGAACTGAATAATTCTCGCTGAGAAATTCAGCAAACAAAAAATGTGCATTCACAAGAGGTCAGGTTGAACAGTTACGCCGTTTAACGAGGACTTTAACTGTCTTTCACGTCATGGCAATTTCAACAACAAATAACCCTATTTATCCAAAAGAATATGATATAAATTGGGCTTAGAAGAAATAAGACCAGCAAGAGGCCAAGAGCATCATGAGCCCCCGCAATTGCGGGGGCTCATGAGGTTCTTTGCCGCTTGCAGTTGGGTTGTGTTTGCATTCTCCCAAAAGTGAGGGCGCTAATAAACTTCCACATCCAATTTGACCTTTGATTTTGAAGGGTGCAGAAATCCTTTCAAATGACTGCTAATTTTGTTCGCCCTCTGCAGCGACAAAGATGGATTGACAAAACATTTTTTTTCAATTTCAATTTCCCATTTCACGCCATCTCACTGCGACGATTTCACATCAACATCAGATTTGGTAATAGACTGCAAAGCAGGCCACGCTCGAATCGGCTACGGAATTACCCCACGATAACCAGCCGTGGTGTGAATTTCACCAGCAAATGCACGCTGCGTATAATCTCGTGACGGGGACCCATGAGGGTCTGTGTTTCTTACAGAAATACTGGACTCGCTTTTGCGCTTCATTGAAGGAGGGTTAATCATATTTTGTGGCAAAAAGTGGTCGGGAAATCTAGATAGAGAAACGTAATTTTTCCAGGCTCAAATACGGCGAAGGAAAACCTTTGAGTCACAGCTATCGCGTTTTTAGTATTCTCGGACCAGAGCTGCATGAATCTGTCATGTCATCAATCTCTTCATTCCAGATGACCTCTAGCTGTAAGGTTCAAAACCACCGACCAGCACATAAATCCGTCTAACTGCTAACCCCTTCACTGCCCAGAAGAAAAATGAACAGGATCCATCTGCAAGTGACATAGATCCTCGTGAGCCCCCGCAACTGCGGGGGCTCACGAGGATCTATGTCTCTTAATAATAATAATAATTACGGTATTTATAATGCGCGTATCTTATAATAATTATAACTCTAAGCGCGCACTCACAACTCGCACACGCATGCGCACGCTTTAGACAATGACTCACGTACCACAAATCTAGTGAAAATACATTACGACGGTCAGCTTGGGGTGGGGAGTGTGGTGATGTAGTGCTAAAACTGTTGAAAGAGGTGAGTTTTGAGGGCGGACTGGAAGGAGGAGAGAGTGTGTTTCTGACGGAGAGAGAGTGGGAGAGTGTTCCAGGTGGATGGACCGTATACTGAGAAGGAGCGGGGGCCGAAAGTGCTGAGTTTGGTGCGGGGGATGAAGAGGCGGAGAGGGTCGGAGGCGGAGCGGGAAGGAGTGTAGGAGTGAAGTAAGTTGGAGAGATAGGTAGGAGCGTAGTTGTTCAGGGATTTGTAGCAGAGAGACAGAATCTTGTATTGGATGCGTTGGGGGGGGGGGGGGGGGTGGGGAGCCAGTGAAGGAGCTTGAGCAGGGGAGTGATGTGGTCGGATTTTTTCTTTCTAAGGACGAGGCGGGCAGCATTGTTCTGGACGCGCTGGAGAGTGAGAGTGGTGGAGTGAGGAAGGCCGGAAAAGAGAGTTGCAGTAGTCGATGCGAGATAAGATGAGAGAGACAGCGAATTTGGTGGCAGCTGTTGGATTGTGCTCACTTTTCTTCGGCAGAGAAGGGGGTTAAAGAGACCACTTTTTCTGAGTTCTGACCCGGGTCCGTCCTTCTCGTCTGGCAGCTCCAGGGGATAGGGAGGGGGGGGATGGAACAGAGCTACTTTAGAAGTATGGTCAACTGAATCTTGCCGGTCGGATGTCGAGATCTACTTTCAGGACGAACTGACGTCTGGTACATGATGGAATGTAGTACTGAAACATTTTCATCGTTCCAAAGTGTCTGTATCAAGCTGCCGCAGCTAATCAATGCTATTACGACCCTAGAAATGCAGTACAAATCGCTGAAAGAGCGTTCGGTGGTTGTCTGTATTTCTGCGGAAGGCCACGCGGTTCGGACGCGCTGCAGCCTTTTGCGATATTGCAAGGGATTTCTGCTTTTAACGACCGCGTCCTGATGTGTGGCAGAGGTCTGACAACGAGCCCGCGAGCGCAGTAAGACTGCGTAGAAGAACTGACGCAGCCAATTGTCAAATGCCCTTAACACGATTAAGAACGATTTCGCATAGAGCGGACTGCAGCCAAATTCGGCAGTATGGAAATAGTACATCAGTGTGTGTGCCTATGGCCCAGTTGCATGAGTGAGCTTAGACCTGCGCCAGCCACTAAGCAAGGTGCTCCGCAATCGCGGAGCACCTTGCATAGTGGCTGGCGCAAGACTAAACTCACTCATGCAACTGGCCCCAATTGCCTTCTGCATAGCGAGATACTAGTACTTGTACACGAACTCGCTATGGTCAGGAGCGTCATCAACAATATCGCGTTCTCTATAGTGACCGATCTCTCGCCCACCATTCAAATCGTGATCGATTCTAATGCTCCAAAGGAAACTTGTCAAAATCATTCATCTTCTGTCGTAAGCCCAAGCCAGGCTTTTTTCCCCCTCTCTGGTGCCAAGCGTTTCTACGGGCATCACCCCTGAACTGGTTCGTATCTGACTCGATCGATCGCTCGTTAGAACAGTTACGATCGACCTGTCTTCTGTACTGTACTATATCAGTCTTCAGAAAATAATTCCAACACTAATTGAGGATCTCAGCCCTAGGGCGCAGTGTGTTCAGGGCAAGTATGCAAGACACGGGATGCATTCATGGGAGGTTCGAAGTTTGGGAATTTGAAAATAGGGTCCGATGCATTAACCCCTTTAAGACCGAGAAAAACTGAACAGGCTCCAACTGCAAGAGACACAGATCTTCAAGAGCCCCCCGCAGTTGCGGGGGATCATGAGGATCTGTGCCTTTTGCTGAAAACCACATTGTGTCTGTTTACTGGGCGCTTTGGTCTCTTTGGGTGTTGAATCAATAAATGTTTCAAAAAACCAAACTGACGACCAGTGAAGAGGTCAAAGTGGCAGGGTTAGGAAGACCCACGCCCCTCGCGTCTAACCTAGGTCTTTTTAGAACCAAGTCAGTCATCAGCAGATCAGCTTCAATTCAGTTGGTACTCCAAAAGAAACTGTCAGATACCATTCACCTTCTGACCACAATCCACGCTGTCCACCAACCCCACCATCAACACCCACGCCAGTGTAATGAGCAGAGATTGATTGTACATTGCTTAACGTCCCGACAGCAACAAGGCTTTCTCAGGACGTGCCTGCACTGCTTGTGAAAAAAAACTAAACAGAACATTGAATGTATGTCGCCAGCCGGTCAAACACATTAAATAAACCTAACACATGGGGCCTAAATAAAGCCAAGACCATTTAGCAACACACATCCAATATCAAGAGCTACAGGCAGTGCAGACAGTAGGGAGAGTTTTAAAAAGGCAAATGCAGGTGAATGGACAAAGGGTAGACAGAAACACATGCCCCAGAATAGATAAACCCACCCTGTGGGGCTGACCAGGGTGACCCTGGGAACTAAAAAATACCTAACCCCACCCAAGTCCCCCAGGGCAGACCGGGGTGGGGTAATGAGCAGAGATGTAAATTTGACCCAACCCTGCGAGGGACAGATACAGATTCTCTTGAGCCCCTACGGCTCATCGGAATCTATGTCTCTTGAAGAGGGAAGGAAGTGACAGGCTGAAGACATCGTCTCAGGTCAACGTTACAAAAACAGCACCTCCCCGCGTCAGGAAATTTAAGTTTACAGTAGAAAAAAAAAGAAAAAAAAAGTTCCGGTATGAGACAGGGTCACACATTGGCTCAAGAGCTGGCTAATTGAAAAAGTCGTGTTCCACAATCACGCGCAATGATGGGGCAAACGAGAGGGAAAACACCACCCAGTTCCAAGAGACACAGACCCTCATGCGCCCCCGCATTCTAGGGGGCTCATGAGGGTCTATGCCTCTTGCTGGCCCCATTCGTTTATCGGACTTTCTGTCCGTGACAGTCTATCGAATTTCGCTCAGGTCCAGGGTTCGCCAAAAGATATGGTAAGGAAAAAAAGAGGAAAACTGCGATTCCGACAAGTGGCATAGACCCTCATTAGCCCCCGCATTTGCGGGGGCTAATGAGGGTCTATGCCTCTTGCTTGCCTCATTTACATGAGAACACCTCACGTCTGTCGGACTTTCTGTCTGTGACAGGTTATCAAATTTCACTCTGGTTCAGGGTTTAAAGGCCTTCGCTAAAAGATTGATTGATTGATTGATTGTACATTGCTTAACGTCCCGACAGCAACAAGACTTTCTCAGGACGTGCCTGCACTACTTGTGAAAAAAAAACTAAACAGAACATTGAATGTATGTCGCCAGCCGGTCCAATACGTTAAATAAACCTAAGACATGGGGCCTAAATAAAGCTAAGACCATTTAGCAACACATCCAATATCAAGAGCTACAGGCAGCGCAGACAGTAGAGAGAATTTTAAAAAGGCAAATACACAGGTGAATGTACCAAGGGTAGACAGAAACACATGCCCCAGAATAGAAGGGAAAACCCACCCTGTGGGGCTGACCAGGGTGACCCTGGGAACTAAAAAGTAGTTAACCCCACCCAAGTCCCTCAGGGCAGACCCGGGTGGGGTCTTCGCCAAAAGGATTGATTGTACATTGCTTAACGTCCCGACAGCAACAAGGCTTTCTCAGGACGTGCCTGCACTGCTTGTGAAAAAAAAACTAAACAGAACATTGAATGTATGTCGCCAGCCGGTCAAATACGTTAAATAAACCTACAACATGGGGCCTAAATAAAGCTAAGACCATTTAGCAACACACATCCAATATCAAGAGCTACAGGCACCGCAGACAGTAGGGAGAGTTTTAAAAAGGCAAATACAGGTGAATGGACAAAGGGTAGACAGAAACACATGCCCCAGAATAGAGAGGAAAGCCCACCCTGTGAGGCTGACCAGGGTGACCCTGGGAACTAAAAAGTAGTTAACCCCACCCAAGTCCCCCAGGGCAGACCCGGGTGGGGCCTTCGCCAAAAGAAAAGGTCAGAAAAAAAAATGGAATGAACCATAATCCACAAAGTCCCTTCTATATGAGAGCTCACTTCGCTGTCAAGGGTCTCTCTCTTTTGTCTTTTGTCTTTGACTTGTTTCTGATGTTGACATATCTCCTTTTGAAAAAGCCTCGCAGATGTGCCAATGCGTAAGGTGCGCGCGCAGTGTATACGCGTCATTGGTTTGTCAAACGTCATTTGTCATGACGTTTTTTTTTTTTACGTAATTAAGTTCCTTCTATTTATAGAAGGGACTTTTTTAGGACAGGTCGCGGGCGAATTTAAAAGCATGCCCACGATGTCAAAGGCGGGCAGGCTAAACCTCTAACAATTGAAGTAAAAAGATAAAATTACGTCATGTCTAGTTACGCTAACCTCGCTGCTGAACGTACATTTGGCGCGAAGCGCCGTATGTATGTATGTATGTATGTGCGTATGTACGTAAAGAAGAGAACCCCCGTCGCATCCCGATATAGCTAGATTGGAGTGTCGGTTGATACAGATTAGAGACCGTAATTGTTTTCATATTTACTTGAACTTTTGCATATAACTAGTTCAGAGAAAGACATTGCATGAGTTCGTTAGCCAGCTTTGTACCCTTTCAACTTCTTCAGCAAAAATTAATTCTTTTCCGAAAAAATTTAAAACAGTAAACAAGATGGGATGAACCATAACCCACAAAGTCCCTTCTATATGAGAGCTGTCCTCGCTGTCAATGGTCTCTAACGTTTGTCTTTGACCCGATTCTGATGTTGAATTATCTCCTATTGAAAAAAACTATGCGTCAGTGAGTTCTATAAGGGGTGTAGGACATACGCGTCATTGATTTGTCAAACGTCATTCGTAAGTTTTAGTTTTACGTAATTTTTTATTTTACGTGATATGAGTTTCACTTTCGCTTCAGAGGCTTGAGAAAATGGTGACAAAACTAGAACTTAACGGTACAATTTCAGTCTGGCTATAATTTGTGTGAAAACAGCTTGACTTTACAAAGCTGCATGATATACTAAGTACACGGGTCACCTGCATGCTCTTCTGAAAGCGCATCAATGCGTGTGTGCGTGTGCGCGCGCTCCAAACATCTCCAAGAGGCATAGATCTATTCCTCCTGGAGATGCGCGCATGTGTGTGTGTGTCAGTGTGTGTTTGTGTGTGTGTGTGTGTGTGTGTGTGTGTGTGTGTGTGTGTGTGTGTGTGTGTGAGAGAGAGAGAGAGAGAGCCAGCCGTGCGCGAGAGTGAGAGAGAATATTAGACTATTATGTCAGTGTCTGCGTGGTGACGGAGTTGCCTCTTTTACGTCACCACCACTGTCTGACTCTCTAGAAGTAAAGGTTTTTTAGTGTTTTATTTTTTTCTGAAAAGAATTAATTTTTACTAAAGAAGTTGAAAGGATACAAAGCTGGCTAACGAAATCTTCCAATGTCTTTCTCCAAACTAGCTATATGCAAAAGTTCAAGTAAATAATTATGACAAAAATTACGGTCTCTAATCTGGGTCAACCGACTTCCTATAAACGGTTGTTTATGTCCTCAATGAGACATTCAATTACAATATGCTCGGAGGCTCTCTTAGCCACCCACTTAAGAAAGTATTTCGCCAGGTTTCAAGCTTGTGTGTACAGAAATATCGGAGATTCTCTTGTTTACATACATACGCAATCATATACATACATACGCACATACATACATACGGTGCTTCGCGCCAAATGTACGTTCAGCAGCGAGGTTAGGTTAACTAGACATGACGTAATTTGTATCTTGTTACTTCAGTTTTAGAGGTTTAGCTTATAAACAGAAGGGACTTAAAAATAAAGAAAGCTGCGATTCCAGCACGCCTGACAGACAAGTGCCGGAGAAGATCCCGCTGATTGAGGAAGTCGTAATCCTCGCGCAAGGTTTTGCACTCCAAAATTACAGGGCGACATTATATAATAATTGATGACCTCAGAACTGAATTTTTGAAATTTATTTGTTATGTCTTTAACTCATTCTACCCCAGACACACCACAGCAAGATAAGGATCGACCATGATAGTTCAAGGGTGATGCCAGAATAGCTTGGCGCCTCTGGGCGCCAAGCTATTCTGGCTCTCTCTCTTGGCTTGACTTCGCGAACGAAGATTTTATAGGAGTTGCCCACGACGTCTGCAGGCTTGTTCATGGCTGCGGAGGCCAATCCGAGACAGGCAGGTTCGACCGCAGTGGCTGCAGGGGAAGGTCTGGCCAGGGTTCTGAGCTGCGGCATCTCTGTTTTTTCTCCTGAGCCGCTTGTCCTTAAGGCTAGCTCTGCGAGAGTCCTCAAAGGAGACAGCTGCCTTGTAAATGGTGGAGCGCCAGGTGTCACGGTCCGCAGCAAGCGAAGACCACTGGTGGTGGTCGATTTGGCAGGCACTAAGTGACTTCTTGAGACAGTCTTTGTATCTCTTCTTTGGTGCCCCTCTGTCACGGTGTCCAGTAGCAAGCTCGCCGAACAGGGTGATCTTTGGTAGGCGATGATCCTCCATCCTGGAGACATGCCCCGCCCAGCGGAGCTGTGTCCGCAGCAGCAAAGCCTCGATGCTCACAGTTTCAGCCTGTTCAAGGACCTCGACGTTGGTGACATAGTCACTCCAGTGAATGCCCAGGATGGTACGCAGGCAGCGCTGGTGGAAGCGTTCGAGGAGTCGTAGTTGGCTGCGGTAGAGGGCCCAGGACTCGGAACCATACAGCAGGGTGGTGAGGACCACAGCTCTGTACACGCTGATCTTGGTGCCTGTTTTCAGCTGTTGATTGTGCCACACCCGCTTGAAAAGTCGCCCGAAAGCACTGTTCGCTTTTGCCAGCCTGCTGTCAAGCTCCTTGTCCAGCTTGGCGTCCGACGTGATAATGCAGCCAAGGTAAGTAAACTGGTGCACTGACTTTAGTTCAGACTCGCCAATGGTGATGTGAGGAGGGCGATACACTGTCTTGGGTGCCGGCTGATGGAGGACCTCTGTCTTTTTCAGACTGACCTCGAGTCCAAAGAGCTGGGCAGCATCTGCGAAGCAAGACGTGATGCGCTGCAGGGCTCTCTCTGTGTGTGCAACGAGGGCAGCATCATCAGCAAAAAGCAGCTCACGAATCAGTTGGTCTAGGGTTTTCGTGTGGGCCTGCAGTCGTCTGAGGTTGAACAGGCTGCCATCGAGACGATACCTGATGTACACTGCATCGTCATCATCGAGGTCCACTGTGGCCTGCTTCTGGCATCACCCTTGAACTATCATGGTCGATCTGTGTCCTGCACTGCAATGCAGTATTCAGAGGACAACGGCAAAATTTGGGGATTTCGGTGTTGGGGTACAATGAGTTAAAGTATCACGTTCTATCATGTCTTTAAACTGTCATGTCTTAAACTGTCATGCCTTGAACTATGTTCTATCGTGCCTTTTACTATTAGGGTGCCTGCGTGCGAGTGTGTGCTCATGCGTGTGAGTGTGCGTGTGTGTGTGTGGTGTGGTGTGGTGTGCGTGCGTGTGTAGCCAAGTGGGCGTTGGCTACGCATTATTACGTACTGTATAATTTTAATATTTTATAATTCGTTGTGAGTTTTTGCAATTTTGTTTCCAGTGAACTCCATCCCCCCCCCCCCGCCCCCCCCCCCTCCCCTTTTGCTACCATCGGTTTATTTGTCACTTCTTTGCAACTCCACTGCACCTAGCCCGTTTAGCCTTCTCATCTATTGTCTACCCTCAAGTTGAGTTTTAATCCGGCTATTGTTTTCCCTGTCAATATCTGCCTTGTATAGTGCCTGTCAAGGTGGATAACTCATATTTTCCACATTTAATTACTAGCCAATCGTTTTGAAGTGTTCAGCCTCTTTTTCCACTCTGAGGTCTGTGGTAATTTTAAACTGAACCGGTCATTCTCCTCAGCTGGCCTAGTGATCATTTATAGTCTTTTTTTGTTGTGACAATGAAAGCCTGCATCCTTTGTTAGACCTTTGTGACTGTGGCTGTTTCAACAATGATGGACTGAATTTGTGAAACGCTGAACCCTGAATTAGCCTCTACGCTGTTTTTGGTAGATAGTAGTAAATAAGCGAAAGTCATTACGACCTCTTTGTTTGACTCTATCCATTACCAACACTTCAACACCCTGCAACATCCCCTCACCCCTCGTTCCATCACACGTGCGTGCGTGTTCCGATAGTGTGTTGCTTTTGTTGGCTTTCCAGTTTCTACGCTGTCATCCCTGTCACTGTTGTACCGTCCCAGCTGCTGGACGCATACTTTCTTTTTGCCCTCGATCTTCATTCAACCACCAAAAGCCACAAACGTCCAAGAAATAGGCATACCAATTAGTCTCAGCAAGAGGCATAGATCCTCATGAGCCCCCGCATTTGCGGGGACTCATGAGAATCTATGCCTCTTGCAGCTGGATCGCGTTCACCTTTTCTTGACAGTGAAGGGGTTATTTTACCTCCCCATAAGTCAGTGTTCATACAGAATGACAGAATGCATTCGCAACAGATCACGTCCGCGTCTACATCCTCTTGAATGCCGTTAACGGAAGCCGCTGCATCGACCTACCGGCGATTCTTCACACGTGGCGGCACACTACTGTCCACTCATCACACTCGTGGTCACGCATGCGCGAAGCCCAGGGCCATTCTGGGGGCATTAATAACGCCGGACCCTAGGTAATCATGCTCGCCTATGAACCGCTGAATACTGATCAGCGCAAAAAAAAATTGACGCTCCAAGGATATTCGATACAATCCCGAGTCAGTGTCTTCCATCTGCAAAAGACGGATTTACATGAACCCCCTGAGGGGCTCATGTGAACCCGTCTTTTGCAGATAAAAGGATATATACATGTATGTGTACAGTTTTAGCGGCTGATGAGAATATGTGTGCCTCATGTTGAGGGCGGCGTTTCGGATTAAGCGTAAGATTGTTTAGGAGGTTCATGAACCTCGCATGAAAAGGGCAATAGATTCAGGACAAAATGTTTAATTAGCTGTGTGGGCTGGGAGAACACAGCAAAGCGGTTGTTGATTTGACGTCAGACATTATAAACTACCGAGCGTTTTGTAAGCGAGACACTATGAAATGCACTGCCTTTGAACTACATGTTCCATCATGCCATGGGACTATCGTGTTCTATTATGCATTTAAATAGCACGTTCTATCATGCCTTTAAACTATCACGTTCCATCATGCCTTTAAACTATCACGTTCCATCATGCCTTTAAACTATCCCGTTTCCTCATGCCTTTAATTAAACTATCACGTTCTCTCATGCCTTTAAACTATTACGTTCCATCATGCCTTTAAACTATCACGTTCTATCATGCCTTTAATTAAACTATCACGTTCTCTCATGCCTTTAAACTATCACGTTCCATCATGCCTTTAAACTATCACCTTCTCTCAAGCCTTTAAACTATAACGTTCTCTCAAGCCTTTAAACTATCACGTTCTCTCAAGCCTTTAAACTATCACGTTCACTCATGCCTTTAAACTATCACGTTCTCTCACGCCTTTAATTAAACTATCACGTTCTCTCATGCCCTTAAACTATCACGTTCCATCATGCCTTTAAACTATCACGTTCTCTCATGCCTTTAATTAAACTATCACGTTCTCTCAAGCCTTTAAACTATCACGTTCTCTCATGCCTTTAATTAAACTATCACGTTCTCTCATGCCTTTTATTAAACTATCACGTTTTCTCATGCCTTTAAACTATCACGTTCACTCATGCCTTTAAACTATCACGTTCTCTCATGCCTTTAATTAAATCACGTTTTCTCAAGCCTTTACACTATCACTTTCCATCATGCCTTTAAACTATCACGTTCTCTCATGCCTTTAAACTATCACGTTCCATCATGCCTTTAAACTATCACGTTCTCTCATGCCTTTAATTAAACTATCACGTTCTCTCAAGCCTTTAAACTATCACGTTCTCTCAAGCCTTTAAACTATCACGTTCTCTCATACCTTTAATTAAACTATCACGTTCTCTCAAGCCTTTAAACTATCACGTTCTCTCAAGCCTTTAAACTATCACGTTCTCTCATGCCTTTAATTAAACTATCACGTTCTCTCATGCCTTTAATTAAACTATCACGTTCTCTCATGCCTTTAAACTATCACGTTCACTCATGCCTTTAAACTATCACGTTCTCTCATGCCTTTAATTAAACTATCACGTTTTCTCAAGCCTTTACACTATCACTTTCCATCATGCCTTTAAACTATCACGTTCTCTCATGCCTTTAATTAAACTATCACGTTCTCTCATGCCTTTAAACTATCACGTTCCATCATGCCTTTAAACTATCACGTTCTCTCATGCCTTTAATTAAACTATCACGTTCTCTCAAGCCTTTAAACTATCACGTTCTCTCAAGCCTTTAAACTATCACGTTCTCTCATACCTTTAATTAAACTATCACGTTCTCTCAAGCCTTTAAACTATCACGTTCTTTCAAGCCTTTAAACTATCACGTTCTCTCATGCCTTTAATTAAACTATCACGTTCTCTCAAGCCTTTCAACTATCACGTTCCATCATGCCTTTACTATCACGTTCTATCATGCCTTTACTATCACGTTCCATCATGCCTTTAAACTATCACGTTCTCTCATGCCTTTAAACTATCACGTTCTCTCATGCCTTTAAACTATCACGTTCTCTCATGCCTTTAAACTATCACGTTCTCTCATGCCTTTAAACTATCACGTTCTCTCATGCCTTTAAACTATCACGTTCTCTCATGCCTTTAAACTATCACGTTCTCTCATGCCTTTACTATCACGTTCCATCATGCCTTTACTATCACGTTCTATCATGCCTTTACTATCACGTTCCATCATGCCTTTACTATCACGTTCTATCATGCCTTTAAACTATCACGTTCTCTCATGCCTTTAAACTATCACGTTCCATCATGCCTTTACTATCACGTTCTATCATGCCTTTAAACTATCACGTTCCATCATGCCTTTACTATCACGTTCTATCATGCCTTTAAACTATCACGTTCTCTCAAGCCTTTCAACTATCACGTTCCATCATGCCTTTACTATCACGTTCCATCATGCCTTTACTATCACGTTCTATCATGCCTTTAAACTATCACGTTCTCTCATGCCTTTAAACTATCACGTTCTCTCATGCCTTTAAACTATCACGTTATCTCATGCCTTTAATTAAACTATCACGTTCTCTCAAGCCTTTAAACTATCACGTTCCATCATGCCTTTACTATCACGTACTCTCATGCCTTTAATTAAACTATCACGTTCTCTCAAGCCTTTCAACTATCAAGTTCCATCATGCCTTTACTATCACGTTCCATCATGCCTTTACTATCACGTTCTATCATGCCTTTAAACTATCACGTTCTCTCATGCCTTTAAACTATCACGTTCTCTCAAGCCTTTCAACTATCACGTTCCATCATGCCTTTACTATCACGTTCTATCATGCCTTTAAACTATCACGTTCTCTCATGCTTTTAAACTATCACGTTCTCTCAAGCCTTTCAACTATCACGTTCTATCATACCTTTACTATCACGTTCCATCATGCCTTTAAACTATCACGTTCTATCATGCCTTTCAACTATCACGTTCCATCATGCCTTTACTATCACGTTCTATCATGCCTTTAAACTATCACGTTCTCTCAAGCCTTTCAACTATCACGTTCCATCATGCCTTTACTATCACGTTCTCTCACGCCTTTAAACTATCACGTTCCATCATGCCTTTACTATCACGTTCTATCATGCCTTTAAACTATCACGTTCTCTCATGCCTTTAAACTATCACGTTCCATCATGCCTTTAAACAACTATCACCTTTTATCATGCCTTTAAACTGTCACGTCTTGCGCTACAGGCACTCCTCACAGATAATACCTCCATCTTGAACCGCTGGTCGGAATACTTTCAGGACCTCTTCGGCGCTGAGCGCACTGTTCAAGAAACAGTCATCCTCCAAATCCCACACCTTCCACTAAAGGTTGAATTGGACGAACCGCCCACCGCCGAAGAGACCCTCACAGCCATCCACCAGCTCAAGAGTGGCAAAGCAGCAGGCATTGACGTATTCCCGCCAGAGATCTGGAAACATGGAGACCTAGCACTGCACAACAAGCTCCACCACCTCTTTCTCTGCTGCTGGGGAAAAGGAACACTACCAAAGGATCTCCGTGATGCAGTCATCATCACCCTGTACAAGAACAAAGGAGAGAAGTCTGCCTGCTCTAATTATCATGGAATTACCCTGCTGTCCACTGCTGGGAAAATTCTCGAAAGGTTGCTCCTGAATCGGCTGGTACCTGCCATCGCTGAAGACCAACTCCCAGAGGGCCAGTGTGGCTTCAGAGCCAACAGGAGTACCACCGACATGGTCTTTGTGCTGAGACAGCTTCAGGAGAAGTGCCGCGAGCAGAACAAAGGGCTGTACGTAACGTTTGTCGACCTAACAAAAGCGTTTGACACTGTGAGCAGGCAAGGTATGTGGCAGATCCTGGAGCGACTAGGTTGTCCCCCAAAGTTCCTCAACATGATCGTCCAGCTCCACGAGGACCAGCAAGGCCAGGTCAGACTAAACAGTGACCTCTCAGAACCATTCCCCATTCGCAACGGCGTGAAGCAAGGCTGCGTGCTGGCACCGACCCTCTTCACCATCTTCTTCAGCATGATGTTGAAGCAGGCCACAGTGGACCTCGACGATGACGACGCAGTGTACATCAGGTATCGTCTCGATGGCAGCCTGTTCAACCTCAGACGACTGCAGGCCCACACGAAAACCCTAGACCAACTGATTCGTGAGCTGCTCTTTGCTGATGACGCTGCCCTCGTTGCACACACAGAGAGAGCCTTGCAGTGCATTACGTCCTGCTTCGCAGATGCCGCCCAGCTCTTTGGACTTGAGGTCAGTCTGAAAAAGACAGAGGTCCTTCATCAGCCAGCACCCAAGGAAGAGCATCGCCCTCCCCACATCACCATCGGCGAGTCCGAACTGAAGTCTGTACACCAGTTTACCTACCTCGGCTGCATCATCACGTCAGACGCCAAGCTGGACAAGGAGCCGGACAGCAGGCTGGCAAAAGCGAATAGTGCTTTCGGGCGACTATTCAAGCGGGTGTGGCACAATCAACAGCTGAAAAAAGGCACCAAGATCAGCGTGTACAGAGCTGTCGTCCTCACCACCCTGCTGTACGGTTCCGAGTCCTGGGCCCTCTACCGCAGCCAACTACGACTCCTCGAACGCTTTCACCAGCGCTGCCTGCGTACCATCCTCGGCATTCACTGGAGTGATTTGATTGATTGATTGTACATTGCTTAACGTCCCGACAGCAACAAGGCTTTCTCAGGACGTGCCTGCACTGCTTGTGAAAAAAAAACTAAACAGAACATTGAATGTATGTCGCCAGCCGGTCAAATACATTAAATAAACCTAACACATGGGCCTAAATAAAGCTAAGACCATTTAGCAACACACATCCAATATCAAGAGCTACAGGCAGTGCAGACAGTAGGGAGAGTTTTAAAATGGCAAATACAGGTGAATGGACAAAGGGTAGACAGAAACACATGCCCCAGAATAGAGAGATAAACCCACCCTGTGGGGCTGACCAGGGTGACCCTGGGAACTAAAAAATACCTAACCCCACCCAAGTCCCCCAGGGCAGACCCGGGTGGGGCTTCACTGGAGTGACTATGTCACCAACGTCGAGGTCCTTGAACAGGCGGAAACTTTGAGCATCGAGGCTTTGCTAATGCGGACACAGCTTCGCTGGGCGGGGCACGTCTCCAGGATGGAGGATCATCGCCTACCCAAGATCACTCTGTTCGGCGAGCTCGCCACTGGACACCGAGACAGAAGGGCACCAAAGAAGAGATACAAAGACGGTCTCAAGAAGTCACTTAGTGCCTGCCAAATCGACCACCGCCAGTGGTCTTCGCTTGCTGCGGACCGTGACACCTGGCGCTCCACCATTCACAAGGCAGCCGTCTCCTTTGAGGACTCTCGCAGAGCTAACCTCAAGGACAAGCGGCTCAGGAGAAAAAACAGAGTTGTCGTAACTCAGAACCCTGACCAGACCTTCCCCTGCAGCCACTGCGGTCGAACCTGCCTGTCCCGGATTGGCCTCCGCAGTCACGAAAATGCCTGCAGACGACGTGGGCAAGCCCTATAGAATCTTCGTTCGCGAAGTCAAGCCTTGCAACTGAAGTCAACTTCGCGTATTATACACGTCGGATATAACACATTTCCATACACATTGTGCACAGCGTGCTTGTTGGGTTCACTTCGCGGCTATGTCCCGCGCATTGAGTTATATTATAAATATGAGAAATGCGCCATATAAATACTATGTATTATTATTATTATTATCTTAGCACAAAAAAGTGATCCTAAAAGACAGGCGCTCTTTTAAAAAAGGCTTGAATGGCAAACCGTGACACCTATCATTAAAGACCATTATACGTAAGTGATATTCTTTAACGACAGATGACCTCTCGTAAAGGTGACCGCTCAGAACAGGTTATGCTCTAAAATAAGACATGTAAAGAACGCAACACTACATTACGCATTTTCTAAGTAAGTTACTCCGCTTAAAGCAAACTACACCCAGTGCGCAAAGGCTATCGGGTCGACGGCGGCCGTGCGCGGGCCAACAGTGGCCGACGTCGGCCCGATAGCCTTTTGAGTATTGGGCAAATATTACAACTAACACATACAGATGAATCCCCTAACATTGTGCTATATATCCATAGCGGACACTATACAGCGAACATGTACTGAACACGCGCACATAAATCTCCGTTACCCTGCACACGACTCCAATAGTAAGATAGCCGACGAATGACGTTATCAGCTCTTACCTTCTCAATCAAGGACACCGCTGAAATGACTACACGTCTTAGGTCGGCCAGGAAATTTATAGTTAGCATACATACGGTGATAGTTCTGGCAGCATCTGACCCCATATCAATCACCCCACAACCACACACCTTCACGCCCCACCCACCCCACTCAACCCAAACACCCCAAAAATCTCAACCCACACCCACTATATGAACTAGTCCCCTTCCTCCCCCCTCCACCCCCACTCACCCCCCCCCCACTCCTCCCCCCCCCCCACACACACACACACACCGCCTACCCACCTCCATTCCCAAAAATGTCGGTCGAGTACAGGATCAGTACAGAGCATTTTTTCCATCCAGAAAGCAGTACGGCCGTTCCATACTTACCCAAAACTGCACCTACGCCAGACAATATGTGCGCTGGTGTGTGATTTTGGACTTACGGCCTCAGGTCTCAAAGGTCCAAAATCACAGACCCGCACATATGCAGATCTAGCCCGGGGACAGTTATTGTAGGCAGCAAATTAACTAACCCGCGGCACCAATTAATTACTGGGCTCGGTCCGGGACCGGCTGCTGATTCCGGCTCGATGGGCTCTAGCCGTTCAAGTGCTGCGTCTAGATTCTTGTGAGAACAAGCACGTGGCATAGACCCTCATGTGCCCATGCAGGCTGGAAGGGCTCATGAAGATCTGTGCCGCTTGCGGTGTCATCTGAGGATCCACTCTTGGACTAGTGTACCTACACGCTGGATTGTTGCTGAGTCTGGGTTGTCGATGACCACAAAGAGGTGTAGATCCTCATGAGCCCCTGAAAACAGCAAGAAGCATGGATCCTCATGAGCCCCTGCCGCCGAGAGGGGCTCACGAGGATCTACGCCTCTTGAGGATGGTGTCTATGGGTCCACTCTTGGACAGTCTGTCCACGAAGATGGACTACAAAAGAATAATCGATAAAGATAACAGTAGACAAACCCAGCGGGCGATAATTGGTACACCCACCTCCAGAATAACAAACTCTTGCGACGGAGGATAGCTGGCAAAAAATTAACAGTTTTTTTTTCTAGCGGCAGAGGGTGGCTGCAAATACTAATGTTTTCTTTATCAAGCTCAGTTGTAATATCTAAAATAGAATAATTAACTATATAATAACACCTTGTAATACACTTTCGTGGGGGAGGACAGTTGCCAAGAAAGATGGTTACAACTTACCATAGATTAGACTGGGGACAATACACCCGATGGTGAGCATGTAACGCTATAGAAGTACAGTCAATTATACTGGAGGGGGGGGGGGGGGGGGGGCAACTTGCCATCTCCTGAAATAAAGTCTACATTTGGAAGCGCTGAAACAGCCTACAATAGACATAGCAGCGGCTCAACAAAGGACAAGCAACATACCGGTTACAACACGTACGCAATTTAGGACAACTTAGGTCAGCCGAAAAATCTGTCGATGAATCCGTAAGATTTTAACCCCATCACTGCCAAGAAAAACTAAGCACGATTCAACTGCAAGAGACATAGATCCTCACGAGGCCCCCGCATTTGCGGGGGCTCATGAGAACCTATGCCCCTTGCTGACACCACTTGGTATCAAAGTTCCTCGGACGGCCTTGGCGTTGAATTAACGAAGACTTCGGGAACATAATCTGCAGCCAGTGAAGGGGTTAACGCATTCTACCCCAGGACCGAAATCCCCTTATTTTGAAGTTGCCCTCTGATGGACCGTATTACAATTCTAGAGACAGATCGAGCATGATAGTTCAAGGGTGGTGCCAGAATAGCTTGGCGCCTACGGGCGCCAAGCTATTCTGGCACCACCCTTGAACTATCATGCTCGATCCAGGTCTTCAGGCGGTGTGTCGTGGCTAAATGAGTTAAGAAGACACTCGTGCAATGCAGATGAAGTATCTCAATTGTCTAAGTACATGCGGCATCATGGGTCATGCAAATCATTAGGTCCCCAAAATGGAAACAATCGGTTGTTCCGAGGACAATGCACACGGACAAGTGTCATCGCTTCTGTTACAAAGTGCCGTCTGTTAGCAAATTGGGTATCTTCAGGATGCTGTGAGCAAGGTCATAATAACGGCTCTGCACTCAGTCCGCAAATCACACTTAACCCCGTCATCATTCGAGGCGCGAGATTGCAAAGCTGCGTATCCGTATGCGCATAGTCGTATGCGCCAATGTCTCGAATGAGTTAACCGTTTTTATAAAAAGAATCGATAAAAAGTTAATTAACCTCAGGTAAGAAAGCTGCTTATCATTCAAACAGACTGTTCCTTATTCATATTTCAGAGCGCAATACAGCCACTGGCACATGAATACAGCACGCGATCGCACAATCGACTTCAAAAAATGTCACGCACCTTTTGACGCGCACCATAATCGACCAACGAGCGCTCAGGAAGCGAGAAAACCCGAAGCAACATCATCAACTGTTTCCACTTAATATTGTGACTGCCGCCATATTTCATGTCAACGTCCTGCTTCGTTTATGACATGGTTGGATATAACAAGGCGCTTATAATATATGTAAGAAAGACACACGCTTCGAAAGGACAAGTATATCACATTTTCGGCATAGAGACAAAAATGGACTATACGTACCTGTCATTTCCAGTGAGGCAGGCATAAAGTGACTGAAAAGATGTCTGCGATACTTCAATGAAGTGGGGTGGGGTGGGGTGGGGTGGGGTGGGGTAGGGTGGGGTGGGGTAAAGTGAGGTGGAGAGGGGTGGAGTGAGGTGGAGTGGGGTGGAGTGAGGATGTGACAATACTGAATGATGTCTGAAGGAATAACATCGACACGCGTAGCTCTGACCGACAGTACAATTTTTATTGAAATATTTGCGGGTTTTTATTTTTGAAATGTCAAAATGTGCGTGTGTAATGTCAATCTCAAACCCAAATGACCACCTCTATCCGAGGAACACAGCCGTCAGTAAACTGAATGCAAGAGGCATAGTTTCTCAGGAGCCCCTGCGACTGCAGAGGCTCATGAGAATCTATGCCTCTTGAAAACTGTGTGAACATTCTGCAATAGGCCACCCGCACACAGACGCCATCCTCCTGTGACCACTGTGTTTTGACGTCACGACCCGGCTGGAGTACTGATCGCTGGAGACTTACGCAAGTCCATGACTTTCTTTTTTTTTTTAAATTCATCCATTTAGACCCGACGCATTCATCAGGAGAAGGATCGACCATGATAATTCAAGGGTAGTGCCAGATTAGCTTGTGACGGCGCCAAGCTAATCTGGCACTACCCTTGAATTATCATGGTCGATCCTTCTCCAGCAACTGATACATAGTCGTTCGGTGACACCTCAAAATTTGGACATGCGGCCGTGAGGTTAAATGGGTGAAACAAGAAGTCTAGACACTAAAACTCTACCTGTCTCGCTTGGGGGTCAAGTCAAACTGGACGGAGGAAAAGTGTGTGCTTCTACAAGAAGTCTAGACACACTAAAACTCTACCTGTCTCGCTTGGGGGTCAAGTCAAACTGGACGGAGGAAAAGTGTGTGCTTCTACAAGAAGTCTAGACACACTAAAACTCTACCTGTCTCGCTTGGGGGTCAAGTCAAACTGGACGGAGGAAAAGTGTGTGCTTCTACAAGAAGTCTAGACACACTAAAACTCTACCTGTCTCGCTTGGGGGTCAAGTCAAACTGGACGGAGGAAAAGTGTGTGCTTCTACAAGAAGTCTAGACACACTAAAACTCTACCTGTCTCGCTTGGGGTCAAGTCAAACTGGACGGAGGAAAAGTGTGTGCTTCTACAAGAAGTCTAGACACACTAAAACTCTACCTGTCTCGCTTGGGGGTCAAGTCAAACTGGACGGAGGAAAAGTGTGTGCTTCTACAAGAAGTCTAGACACACTAAAACTCTGCCTGTCTCGCTTGGGGGTCAAGTCAAACTGGACGGAGGAAAAGTGTGTGCTTCTACAGGAAAACGCACCAAGCAGGCAGGATAAAGGCCTTAATAATGGTGACAACTGTGCATTCTACGTCACTTATGCTAGATCTAGTTTGTCTAAGCACACGAAAAAGTGTTGGGGAAGAGGAGACAGGGGTAGGGGGTGGAGTGGGGTGGGGTAGAGGGTGGCGCTAAGTAGGCGTCTGGAACAGTAAATGCCGAAGCCCTCCGAAGGAGGCATATTGCACATTCTCTTGATTTCCAGCCCCTTGCTTGATGCATGGAAAATCAGATCTAGATCCCATCCACCTTCCCCCCCCCTTTCCCCCCGCCCGCCCCCCACCCCCCACCCGCTCAATTGGGGGGTCCAGATTATATCAATTGGACAGCGTGGACAGCTGTGTCAATGATCACTGGCCAATAGTGCAGTTCTCTCTCTCTCTTATCAGTGCTCTAATTCCCTCCCATTATAGGTGATAAGCGACGGCTGTCACCAATTTGGTCTCGTTTATATCTACAGGAAAGCATATAAATAAACGTCCATTGACGGTATAGCCGCGTATCCGATGCCGTATGTATGGAGTGAGTTAACCCTTTCACTGCCTACTGTGTTTTAAGTCATTGATACTTCAACGTCAAAGAATCCCAGCCGTGAAAGGAATACAACGCGGTCTCAGCAAGAGGCACAGATCCTCATGAGCCCCCGCAATTGCGGGGGCCCATGAGGATCTTTGCCTCTTGCAGTCGGGTGGCGTTCACCTTTTCTCGGCAGTGAAAGGGTTAAAGGAAATCATACGCAGCAGTTAGCTTCCCGTCGAACTAACTTCCCATTCAGAAGCAAAAGTGCCTTCGAAGGCACGTACGTGTCTTGTGCCATCATCATTGCTAGGATAAACTCTAAACAAGACAAGGAAATGGCCAACAATGAAAGTAAAAACGCTTCGGAATAACGAGTGCAAAACAATTCATCCAATTTTTTTGTTCACAGCAGACAAGAACAAGTAGGATAGGCCGCAACGTTTCTTTCAGAAGATAACGTACAATCACAGAAATCGGAACTTCCGAAGAAAAAAAAGTAAATAAATAAATAAATAAATAAATAAACATCATTAATCTTATAACAGCCTGTCTATAAGCACATGGTTCATGGCGTCTGAAGCCAATCAAGGGCTGAAACAAAATAACTCCAAAATGAAAAATAAAAACGCCCTATCAAACAGACGTTCTAGCCCATACATTTTCATTATCATGCCAGTCGGGGCAGGTGGTAAGCCGTGCTTGCTTGGGACTCGATGGCTGCAAGAATAATCGGAGAAAAATGCAGTGTCGAGGGAGAAATTTCATCAATCAACTCTGACTTAACCCATTTGGCCCCCGACGCACTACAGCAGATGGATCGACTGTGATAATTTGAGGGTAGTGCCAGATTAGCTTGGCGCCGTAAATTACGGCGCCAAGCTAATCTGGCACTACCCTTCAATTATCACGGCCGACTTCGGAAACATAATCGATCCACCACCTGCTGCAGCTGACATACAGTCGTTAGGGAACACCTCCACAATTTTAAAAACGCGGTCGTGTGGTTAAATGGGTTAACCTCCATGTGCATGCTGTATTCAGAACCGGTAGGCCTAACTGCATGCGCAATGGTTTTATTGTGCCAGTCTGAACTGGAGGTTAACCTATTCACTTCCAGGACCCCGAGAACACCACACGACTGACTGACTACAAGCGGCAAAGATTCTCACTGACACATAATTATGCTATGAGGAACACAGCATTAACTCATTCGAGACGTGCCATCTCCGGATACGCGGCATAAGCCGCGTATCTGGAGGCGGTACGTCTCGAATGAGTTAAATGAAGTCAGCATATGCGGGGATTCATGAGGATCTATTCATCTTGCTGGCTTCGCTGAAATCCGTGTTGGTCACGCTCGGCGTTTCTCGCTCTTCATTTCAGACTCCGACGGTTTCAAAGTTACATCCACGCATGACCACTGCCAATTAAAGGGTTAACTCTTTGGCTGTCGGTACCGATTTATGACAGAAACCGCTACCGACATCCAAGTGTTAAGTTCGACGCAGCAGCTATCAAAAATTTATTCTTTCAGACTCGGGACACTTTTCTCCATTGGCCTAGTTCTATTCACGTTTCTATTCCCGTCGCCTGTTCTCCATCTAGAGCCCTCGACTTGCATCATCACAATAAACACCCTGATCGGTTGATTGTACATTGCTTAACGTCCCGACAGCAACAAGGCTTTCTCAGGACGTGCCTGCACTGCTTGTGAAAAAAAATAAATAAACAGAACATTGCATCTACTGTGGGAAATCAGGGTATATACCCGACCACATATAGTAGCGCACCTTCATGTTTGTGTATGTATGTTTCTCCTGCCTACTTCCTAAGTTCCGGAGAAAGACATGGGTTATATAAGAGACCTGATCCATTCTTTTTGAGGATGGAAATGATTGTCTTATTCTATACCTGCGTATTTCTCTGTGGGCTGGCGATTGGGTGCCTGATAGGCGGGGGCAGGGGATCTAACTGTTGTCTGTCCGGCGCTGTGATTCCCCTTGGTTTGAGTACTGACAATTCTGCCAGCGCTAGCCTCACCTATCTGGTTTGTGAGTATCACGTATAACTCGAGGCAAAATTTGTATCGTTACATTGTTGTGTAATGTTCTGTGCATCTACTGTGGGAAATCAGGGTATATACCCGACCACATATAGTAGCGCACCTTCATGTTTGTGTATGTATGTTTCTCCTGCCTACTTCCTAAGTTCCGGAGAAAGACATGGGTTATATAAGAGACCTGATCCATTCTTTTTGAGGATGGAAATGATTGTCTTATTCTATACCTGCGTATTTCTCTGTGGGCTGGCGATTGGGTGCCTGATAGGCGGGGGCAGGGGATCTAACTGTTGTCTGTCCGGCGCTGTGATTCCCCTTGGTTTGAGTACTGACAATTCTGCCAGCGCTAGCCTCACCTATCTGGTTTGTGAGTATCACGTATAACTCGAGGCAAAATTTGTATCGTTACATTGTTGTGTAATGTTCTGTGCATCTACTGTGGGAAATCAGGGTATATACCCGACCACATATAGTAGCGCACCTTCATGTTTGTGTATGTATGTTTCTCCTGCCTACTTCCTAAGTTCCGGAGAAAGACATGGGTTATATAAGAGACCTGATCCATTCTTTTTGAGGATGGAAATGATTGTCTTATTCTATACCTGCGTATTTCTCTGTGGGCTGGCGATTGGGTGCCTGATAGGCGGGGGCAGGGGATCTAACTGTTGTCTGTCCGGCGCTGTGATTCCCCTTGGTTTGAGTACAGTAGAACATTGAATGTATGTCGCCAGCCGGTCAAATATGTTAAATAAACCTAACACATGGGGCTAAATAAAGCTAAGACCATTTAGCAACACACATCCAATATCAAGAGCTACAGGCAGTGCAGACAGTAGGGAGAGTTTTTAAAAGGCAAATACAGGTGAATGGGCAAAGGGTAGACAGAAACACATGCCCCAGAATAGAGAGAAAAACCCACCCTGTGGGGCTGACCAGGGTGACCCTGGGAACTAAAAAATACCTAACCCCACCCAAGTCCCCCAGGGCAGACCCGGGTGGGGTACCCTGATCGGACCCTCGAGGCGAAAAAGAACCGCTGGCAAAGCCTAACTCGTAATAGAACTAATAATGGCCTAAACACGCAGGTGTCTTTAATAAATGCATCTTGCTTGTATTCGCTTTCAAGATAATGTCGTCATGCGACTGATGCAATAGTTATAAACAAAATGAATGACAAGTTAAACAAAAGGAGACACGATTGATGATGCAATTACACGGCGTAAAAACTAAAAGTTTGGATGATAATCATAAAAAAATTCATCTTATAACCGCCGGTCGGTTCCTCGTTATAACTCTCTTAAGATGAACTGCTTATAAGAAAAATGAACAGGGCTAAATGATTCTAGCCTCCAAGAGACATATACTTTCATGTGACCCTGCGGCCGCAGGGGCACATGAAGGTATATGTTTCTTGCTGATGGGAAGTTCAGATGGATGGCCAACGGAACACTCCAAAAAAAGAAAGTCCGTCTGAGACACACAAAAAGAGAGGAGAAGAATGCTGCCGTTATCTGGCAAAAGGCAGTGTGTCTGTATTTGAGAAAAGCGAGATTTTTTATTGCATAACAATGCAAAACTCGTTCTTCTCAAAATTGAACATACTGCCTATTGCCAATAACGGCTGAATAGCTTATTCGCGGCTGGTTGTCTGTACATTGCTGTACACTGCGGCTGTCGGTAGCGATTTTTTCGAGGTGACTCCTGCAGGAATCACCTCTACAAAAAGCGCTACCTACAGCCGGCGGGTTAACGACTGGACAGCAACAATTTTTTCTCACCGAGTCTCTGTGGCTGAACTGAGGTGCTCATGAACATGTCTCAAACGTCATACACTCTCAAACGTCCAGCGTTTTCTTCTGCAAAATGACGGATTCTCTCGAGTCCACGCGACCGTACGGGCTCATGCGACTCTATGCCATTTGTCAGTAGACGGAAGCTGCTCGCAGAGGGTGTAGCAATATGTATACCGTCACTTCCTTGTTGCAGCCAATAACGTATTACATCGGCCTTCCCCCGGTTATGCTTCGGAGTCGCCGTGGGGATTAATTGAGTCGGGGGCCAATGGAGCGCATAATCCTGGCACAAAGGCTCCATCTCTGAATTTTCTCTGCCCATTGTGGACTGAACTCACGATCGCCTCCTCCGATTATAGAGCGAAGATTAAGTGTGGCCAGTAAAAAGCAAAGTAGATCTTCACAAAGATCCGAATCCTGCGAAGAACTCTTGAGGATCTATGGTACTTGCAGTGGGTGTTCTTTGCAAGAGGGAAGTGCCGCTGAAACTGCAAAAAACACTTTCTGAAAGACAGCATGATGCACATTTAAAAGGCTTTGAGCTTATACATCCCATTTAACTCATTCGAGACGTGCCGCCGCGTATCCGTAGGCGGCACGTCTCGAATGAGTTAACCCTACGGCCGTATTCCCAAAGTTTGGTGGTGTCACCTAACGACTTTGCTGGAGATGGATCGACCATGGTAATTCAATGGTATGCCAGATTAGCTTGGTGCCGGGTGGCGCCAAGCTAATCTGGGCACTAACTTTGAATAACCATAGTCGATCCATCTCCTGCTGTAGTGCGTCGCCGCTTAAATGGGTTAAATCATTCGAGACGTGCCGCCGCCGGATACGATGCTTTAAGCCGCATATCCGAAGGCGCCACGTCTCGAATGTGTTAAGCATACGAAGATGCTGTAATTCAAAAGGATCGAAGAGTCGTGCTCTTTCCATCAAAATCTGTGTTGCTCGGCCGCTGGAGGTGTATGGAAAGCGAGTCCACGATGCGAAGGGAGAAAATGACCACGGATTTATGTTTGCTTCCTCTTAACCCATTCTGCCCCAGGACCGAAATCCGCAAATTTTAAAGTTACCCTCTGAAGACTGTATTACACTTCTGGAAAAAAATCGAGTGTGATAGTTCAAGGGTTGTGCCAGAATAGCTTGGCGCCTATGGGCGCCAGCCTATTCTGGCACAACCCTTGAACAATCACGCTCGATCCGTGTCTTGCCGTGGCGTGCCGGAGTTGAATGAGCTAACCCATCAAGCCCTGCGTCGACGCACTACAGCAGGAGATGGATGGACCATGATAATTTAAGGGTAGCGCCAACCCTCTTAGTTTTGTTTTTTCCTTAGTTTGTGTGTGTGTGTGTGTGTGTATGTGTGTGTGTGTATGTGTGTGTGTGTGTGTGTGTGTGTGTGTGTGTGTGTGTGTGTGTGTGTGTGTCTGTGTTGTTGTTGTTGTTGGTATCATTGCATTAATTCCTACTACGGTCCCTCTTCCACCTATGATAATCGGGGAGCCCGTTTTTTGTGTGCCAGTCCAGTTTATAAGAAATACTCATTTCAGAAAACAGCACTCATGGGTTTAACCCATTTAGCTTCGGTACAGTACAGCAGCACTGCAGCAGGATGGATCGACCATGATAATTCAAGGGTAGTGCTAGATCAGCTTGGTGCCCGATGACGCCAAGCTAATCTGGCACTGCCCTTTAAGTATCCTGGTAGATCCATCTCCTGCAGCTGAAACATAGTCATTCGGTGCCACCTACAACATTTGGAAATGGGGCCTGAAGCTCAGTGGTGTTCTTTTTCTTTCTTTATTTTTTTTTTTGTCTCGGCAGTGAAAGGGTGAAACTATAAGTAGGCGCGTCCTAAAAAAAATATCTTTTCTCTGCCCTTCGGACGCTATGTCCGAACGCAAGCACGGTATTGTTACATGAATCGGAAACCTAGGGAAAAAAGGAATAAATCCGCTGCAAACGCATTAGCCACTACCACATTTCATTGACTTGACGCAGACTGCAGGATAAAGATAGGCCAACAATAGCAAAGTCCACGCAGACTGCAGGATAAAGATAGGCCAACAACAGCAAAGTCCACGCAGACTGCAGGATAAAGATAGGCCAACAACAGCAAAGTCCACGCAGACTGCAGGATAAAGATATGCCAACAACAGCAAAGTCCACGCAGACTGCAGGATAAAGATAGGCCAACAACAGCAAAGTCCACGCAGACTGCAGGATAAAGATAGGCCAACAATAGCAAAGTCCACGCAGACTGCAGGATAAAGATAGGCCAACAACAGCAAAGTCCACGCAGACTGCAGGATAAAGATAGGCCAACAATAGCAAAGTCCACGCAGACTGCAGGATAAAGATAGGCCAACAATAGCAAAGTCCACGCAGACTGCAGGATAAAGATAGGCCAACAATAGCAAAGTCCACGCAGACTGCAGGATAAAGATAGGCCAACAACAGCAAAGTCCACGCAGACTGCAGGATAAAGATAGGCCAACAATAGCAAAGTCCACGCAGACTGCAGGATAAAGATAGGCCAACAATAGCAAAGTCCACGCAGACTGCAGGATAAAGATAGGCCAACAATAGCAAAGTCCACGCAGACTGCAGGATAACGATAGGCCAACAACAGCAAAGTCCACGCAGACTGCAGGATAAAGATAGGCCAACAACAGCAAAGTCCACGCAGACTGCAGGATAAAGATAGGCCAACAATAGCAAAGTCCACGCAGACTGCAGGATAAAGATAGGCCAACAACAGCAAAGTCCACGCAGACTGCAGGATAAAGATAGGCCAACAACAGCAAAGTCCACGCAGACTGCAGGATAAAGATAGGCCAACAACAGCAAAGTCCACGCAGACTGCAGGATAAAGATAGGCCAACAACAGCAAAGTCCACGCAGACTGCAGGATAAAGATAGGCCAACAACAGCAAAGTCCACGCAGACTGCAGGATAAAGATAGGCCAACAACAGCAAAGTCCACGCAGACTGCAGGATAAAGATAGGCCAACAACAGCAAAGTCCACGCAGACTGCAGGATAAAGATAGGCCAACAATAGCAAAGTCCACGCAGACTGCAGGATAAAGATAGGCCAACAATAGCAAAGTCCACGTCGATTCCTCGATCCCCGGCAACGTGTGTGTAAACGCAGCGCTCAGACGAGTTTAAAATATTCCCAGTCACCAAACGTCCTCGGGCCGATGTCGGCCGCAGTGGGCCCGCGCACGACAGTGCGCGGGCCCATTGCGACTGTCGTCGGCCCGAATACTTTCAGCTATTGGGGTTAGCATAATCCCTGCTGTTTGTTGGTGTCAGAGAGTGTTTCTGAAATCTTTAGAGCGGAGCGAAAAAACAATTCCACTGTATCGGCATTTTTGGGAAGCCTGTAAATTGCAGACGTCCAGGGAATGCCGACACAAAGTGTGATCAGCACGAGACATAGATCCTCATGAGCCCCCGCATTCGCGGGGGCGCATGATGATCTATGTCTCGTGCAGATGGATGGCGTTCAACTTTTCTTGGCAGTGACACTTTGGATGTGACAGCGAAAGAGACATTCTGACGTCGACCCAGATTTCCTGAAAATCCCACCCGTGGCAAATCTGTCCACAGAACGCAGTCAGCCGTATCAGGACGCAAAGCCCCAGAAGTTCAGACGTATTGCTGAGTACATTTCCTGTTGCCTCTACGGTCCATATTTAATTATGAATAAAGGTATCTGGAGTTTATGTGACAGCTATTCAATAGTGCTCTTTCAAGATGCACTAAAACCTGATTTACGTGACAATCCGTTTGAGAGATTATTTGACATTTAAAATCGTCAGTTAAATTGCGGTTAGACACTAAATTACGGTCTTTCATGACATGTGACACTTCATGCCCTTCAAGACTTCTCTTGCTTCGGCACCTGCCATTTAAGACCGCTTCTTTTGCAAGAAAGATGGTTGCTTAAAACTGGCTATACTGTTTACAGAAACGATTTTTTCCCCCCTCCAATCCTTGATATGGTCGACTACCCCAGACCCATCGCGCGGAATGTAAGGACAGAGACAAAGAAGTAATATGAGTATGCTCGGCATCAGATATTTAATAACTCATCGGTGATTCCATGCTGGAGACCGAACACTTTATGCTTGTTTGCCAGCTGTTTTTGAAGAAATAGCAACGTATAAAAAAAAATCCAGTTATCCTTTCATAAGTAGGTATGATGGTAGGGGGGATGTAAGGCTAAATCAAGGCCAAAAGGGTGACTGCCAAGCGTGTAAAATGCAGAGAAGAACCCAACGGAGAAAGAAACACGCTTAGAAAGACATTTACAATACCAGTTGTGCTGTGACTGAGTCACAACACATCTGGTATTGTAAATGTCTTTTCAAAGCGCGTTTCTTTCTTTGCTGGGTTATTCTCCGTAGACAGAGGATGACACAAAAATGAGTCAACATTCACCTTACCTCGCTTTCGGTTCCATATGCCTACGGAAAGCGAAAGCCAGGCCGTGACCTTTGACTCATTCCTGTGCAAATCTTTACCTGTGGTAATAGGTTAAGCCTTTGCGTGTCGGTACCGGTTTTCGTCGCGATGATTCCCGAGGAAGGAATCATCGCGACAAAAACCGCAACTGACACGCAAAGGGTAAAGAAGTCTGTAAACTCTGATAAACTCTGGCATTCAATACAAGGCAATAAACTGTATCTATCCATCAGAGGGCAATCAGTTACGGTGCAATGGACCAGATACACCCGTCCTAAACGTCAGTCTTGTTAAGACTTCCGGCGCTGCTCGTGTGGCGATGAAGTTGCTACTCCCAGGTAGCAACTTAATCGCCACACGTGCTGTGCCGGAAGTCTGCACAGCAGACTCAGCAATACGACTAAGGCTAATTTACCGGACGTTCTGCCTGGCTGGTTCCTCCTATCTTTACTTCACCAAATGCTCGATCTATCCATCTCCATTTCTTTAACGTGTTCCCTGCGAACATTTGTTCTCGCTCGCCCCTATCCCTGCACACAAAAAGACGGACAGCCTGTCTAGACGGGTCAAAGGGCACATAAGTTATCTCTTTACACCAATATTCCACAGGAAACGATTCATAAAGCGCAGAAGTGTATCTTTCTACACCAATATTTTAGAAGAAACGACTGGAGCCAATCGGAATGAGCACAAGTTATCTTTTTACACCAATAGTATAAGAAACGATTGGAACAAATCACCGTTTTTATGCACAGAAGTTATTTCCTTACAGCAATATTTCAGAAGAATTCTATCCCCTAACACCAGTACAAGGAGTTATTGCAAGCATATACGAGACGAAACAATTCACAATCCGTCATGAATACAAATGACATCTCTGACACCATAACACACAGAAAACCCGACAGCCATGTGGCATTAGGAACGCAGATATAAACTGGTCCAGCAAGAGGCATTAATCCTCATGAGCCCCCGCGACTGCGGGGGCTCATGAGGATCAGTGCCTCTTGCAAGTGTATGGTGTTTTCGGCAGTAAAGGGGCGAGGTGGCGCCGGGCATGACGGGACAAGAAGGGCTGTTCTTTTTCCAGACAAGTGCCCAACAAATCTGTCCACTATTGACAGAGCAATATTGGGAGGCGTGCAGCGCGAAAAGTTGTCTCCCCCAGTTCTAGAGTTATCTGTTAATTAATCACTACATTTGCGAAAGGTGGATCGACCGTGGTGCGTAAAAGGGTAGTGCCTAGACCGGAGCAAGGCTAATCAGGTACTCCCCAAAATCTGCAAATCTTAATGTCTGTATGTCTCTTCTGGAGAAAACAAAGGCTACAACCAAACTAGACATACAGACATTAAAATCTGTAGATTGTAAACCCCGATAATGTAATAAACCGTTGCGTCGAAGCGTGTTTCTTTCTTGGGTATTTCTTTGCATTTTTCACCCTTTAAGGTCTGATTTACAAATCTTCAGAGTCCACTACCGTCCGTACGGTTACGAAACGCTAAATGCAGGTCAAGTTAGGGTTCATTTAGACAGTAGAATCCAGTTCAACACACGTCGTCTTTGTATAAAGTAATCTGACAATGATTTCGCTCCGTTACAACTCTATCTGTAAGAGCAGCAGCTAAAAATACATGGACGGGCTAACGGCTCCGAGAAATAAGCAAATGTGATTACGCGTAGGAGTTAGCTGCTTGTCCAGACTGCTGTTAATGTTGGTTAGTTAAGTCGACAATGAAGGCATAACAGACACACGTTGTCATGAAATTAATCCTACTACGCGTAATGGTACTTTTAACTATTCTGACAGAGTAATGACTAGTACTGAAAGACGCGTTCCGTGGAAAGTTTTCGATTTTGCTTTCTTGCTAAGCGTATTGTGTTAGCTTAAGCTCAAGCACATTGTGTTAGACATACCCAGTGCGCAAAGGCCATCGAGCCGACGTCGGCCCAACGATTGCGCACTTGGTACGAGGCGACCGAGTCAACCATGATAGATAAAAGTAGTGCTTGATCAGCTCGGCGCCTGAACTTATCACGGTCGATTCATCTCCCACAAACGACGCAAGAAATGACAGGCTAATGGAATCGGAAACGTAACAGGAAGCAGCTGATATTTGAGCGTGTCGAGGCCTACAGTAAATTCACTTTTTTTTAGCAGCCATGTTGTCTATTCCCCGGACAGTTTATGAACACCAGTAAATCAAAGTTTCGCTTGCGTCCCAGTAAGCAAAAGACCTACGGACCGACGTCGGCCCAAAACTCTGTTGCGTACTGGGATGATATCAGCCCTGTCCATGTGTCTCGTGCGTAAATGACTGCTCGTTAATCACATGAAAGGATGGCCATACATCTTGTCGGAACGAAGCATAAAAGGATGCGTCTTACCCCATTGCATCGTGAGGCTGATTAAAATGTGTTTATTGTACTATGAAGGATACATTACAGATAAGGAGATAAATCAACCATTTTCATTCAAGGGTGGTGCCAGAATAGCTCGGCGCCTCAAGCTATTCAGGCACCGCCCTTTGAACTAACATATTCAAATTTATGTCAGTGTATCAGGATGACAATGGTTAACTAGCTAGACAACTATCATAGTCCAATTAATTTCGAGCAGTAGTATGAAAAAAAGTTAATGTTGGCGTTAACCCGGGGAAAAAATTCACTGGCAAAGTACCGGTTGTTAAATGCAGAAAACAAAACAAAAAAAATCCGAAAGATGAAGAACTGCATTGTTTTTGTGTGGATATATAAGCTATTTATATTTTTAATGTATACTCTTACTGAGAGAAGACACAGTCATTTCTCATTTATGGGATCATTAAATTATTTCAATCCGGAATCTTTGAAAACACGCTTAGAAACAACGATTACGACAGACACACAAATTGGCACCTCGAAGACCAAAGAAAAGATAAGTAGCACGCTATGTTCTTGTCAAGTTGTTTGTATGTCTAGTTTGACAATGGATTTTAACACTAAATAATAACTCATTGCGCCCGAGGTACGAAATACCCACATTTCGGAGTTATCCTCTGAGGACTGCATTACAATTCAGGAGACAGATCGACCATGATAGTTCAAGGGTCGTGACAGAATAGCTTGGCGCCTATAGTCGACCATGATTGTTCAAGGGTGGTGGCAGAATAGCTTGGCGCCTATAGGCGCCAAGCTATTCTGCCACCACCCTTGAACTATCATGGTTGAGCCATATCTTGCTGTGGTGTGTCGCGGGCAGAATGAGTTAATAAATTGTTATTGTAACTGTCATTTCTAAGCGTGTTTCTTCTCCTTTGGGATTTTTCTTGCATTTTACACGCTTGGCAGTCACCTTTCATTACCAAACGGCATACAATTGTACCTCAGTAAGGTTTTGCGACTAAAGAGCTCGACGTAAACGTTGAGGTCAACACCGTAATTTTTGTGTGTGTTAATTACACAATGAGATATAAGGAGGAAGAAGATATTCTATCCAGTTCAGTTCAGCTCAGTTCGGTCAAGATGGGATCTCTGCCCTCTCTGCGAAAGGCCCATACGCGCTCCCCCACCCCCTCAGCCCCAACCATCATAAGTCTTTCCCCGAGTTCCTTTCGTTATCGCCCCAATATTGGTCTGGTTTACTATGGGTCTCTCCTGTCCTTTCATAAAGTCTGCCCAACAAGCGCTGCCTTCCTCCGCACCTCAGGCGATCGATCACACATTATATTTTTTTCCCACGACACCTCTTCCGGCAAGTCTGTCCAACCCCCGCTGCCTGTCTTCAGTCCTCTGCTCCGCAGGCCATCTATTCTATAACATCGAAGAACATTCCCACAGCTGGACAGAAAACGCATTCGTAAAAAATTGCGTTCGAGCGTACCGTAATATGTGCGCTGATCTGTGACGTTGAACCTTACGGCTCAAAACCGTAAGGTTCAAAATCACAGACCAGCACACACGTAATCCCCACACCCCATCCATCCCTACCCGCCCCCTCAGCCCCCCACCCTCCCCCACCCCACCCTTCCCCATACTATCTTGCTGTGATGAAAGAGAGGGCTATGATCAGAATGGAATTCCGCATCTGACAAGTAAAGAAAAAAGTGAAAGCAAAAAATTGGGGACGCACGAGTCCCCAGGCCCTGGATCTTTCATCATGCTCAACCAGTGAGCATGACATCCTCGGGCAGAAACCGGCCTCTGCTGGCCCGCGCGGGCCATCAGCGGCCGATATCGGACCGACACCTTTTCGCGCGCTTAGAATCTCTCGCAAGGGAGAAAAGAAAAGAGAGAAAGAGAGAGAGACGGGCCCTAAATCTTTCGTGCACTATGTATAGATGTAATGGGTCATTATTGACAGGGCAAAGCTGTCGGTGATTGTAATATGGAGAGGAAATTTGAACGGTGACTATTAGAGGGGTAATAGGACTGTATCGATTGACCTGTAAAGCGTCGGGGGCCGTGGCCAGGCGCGCGGGAACATTTCCCAAGTCGTAAAACGTAAGGTAACGTCATGAAGATACAGCGGAACCTGTCTGCGCGACCAACCTTGTAAAAGAGATCGCCTGCCTTTAACTCATTCCGGGCGCCCCGCATCAACAGCTGCAGACGTGTCGTATAGCGTTGCCGCCGGCAACGCTATACGACACTGCCGCAGCTATTGATGCGTGGCGCTCGGAATCAGTTCGTGGAATCGGAATCAGTTCGCGGTCCGTGGAGCAGTGGTTAAGGCGCCTGCCTAAGGTTCGAAAACAGGGTCCGGCGTCGGACTTTTCTCCTCTGGTAAATGTCACCGTTAATTCGGACGGACCGTCGGGGGTTCTTTCTCCGTGTACTCCGGTTCTTCCAGCCCCCTACCCACCCCCCACACATTGGTACCGGTTTCAGGCCACTTTACAAATTTCAAATACAAGCGATCAAAAATCTCTGTAACTTCAGTAGCTGAACTGGCCCTTCGTCTGTCTTGTACTGTGTTTGTCTTAAATGGCGTAAATCCGTGTCTGTTACGTGAGTGTGCGTGTTGGGTTTCAGTTCGCGGCGCTTTGAGTCGATTTGCCCAAAAATTGAGAAAAAGCGCCTATATAATAACGGTATTATTATTTATTATTTTGTTATTATTAAAACTATATTAGTCAGGCAGCTGTCGCTAGACCTAAATGATAATCTTTAACGACAGGCGAAATTATTTGCCATTCATGAATCCTCCTGCGAGCTCGAGCACCTGACTTTTAGACCACTTTTTTTCTTCTTGCATAAAAAATGGTTGCTCACAAGAGGTTTTTCTGTGTGCCCTGCACTGTCCATTAGAAAATCTCTGAAAAACATTTGATGACCGCCTGTTTAGTATCGTCACTCTCAAGTCGCGATCTTTGCAAATTTTCAGGCTCGTCTACTAAAACCCACGTACAAGACTTCAAGGGAGCTGGATCGGCAATGCGAATGATATTTTTTAAATTTTCCTCCTGTGGATGTTTTTGACAAGAAAGACCTAATTTCAAACAGACAAATAGCCGAAACTTTCAAACAAAAGAATTTTCAGACAGTTCTAAAAAAAAAAAAAGTTGAACGGCAAATAACTTAACCCATTAGATCCTGAGGCTGATTTTTTTTAAAATGTGATTATTGTTCTGAGGCTGATTTTTTTTTTTCAAATGTGCTTATTGTCCTGTAAAGGGCTACATTACAGATTAGGAAATTAATCAAACATTTTCAGTTCAAGGGTGGTGCCACAATAGCTTGGCGCCTCAGGCGCCAAGCTATTCTGGCACCACCCTTGAACTAACATAGTCAACTTTCTTTTCAGTGTATCAGGATGAAAAGGGTTAGCTAGCTCGACGACTTTCATTTTACCCAACATTTTCGCTTTCAAAGTTCGCTCGCGGTCAGCTTCGCCTCAGAAATGCAAGTAAGCCCCGGCTGTCCAAATAAACACACCTTAACTCTCGTATTACCGTCTGGCCAAATTGCCACAAGACATCTTGTCAAGACTGTAAGCAAACTTTCAAAAGTTAGGTATCTACAAAAAAATCGAAGTCGAACCCTAAATGCAAAATGGGGGGGGGGGGGGGGGGGTGTGAATCCCGTTAAGCACTACGTATCACGAGCACTACGTGTCGATAGAACTACGGCCGTTTGAACTACGTGTCAACAGCACTATACTACGGCTCGATAGCAGTGTGTGGCATGTAGTTCTAGCGACACGTAGAAGCTGGCGATCGTAGATCTATCGAGACGTAGTGCTAGCGATCGTAGATCTATCGAGACGTAGTGCTAGCGATCGTAGATCTATCGAGACGTAGTGCTAGCGATCGTAGATCTATCGAGACGTAGTGCTAGCGATCGTACAGCTATCGACATGTAGTGCTGGCGACCGTGGTGCCATCGACACGCGGTTCTCGTGATACGTAGTGCTAGAGAGCGCTAGCGGTAGCACTACAGGTGGAGCTAATCTCAGTCACCAAAATACGTCTGCAAGGGCTCATGTGGAACGATGTCTTTTGCACACTGGGTGACGCTGCATGACTGATTATGTCTGTCATGAATCGAGAAGGTTACGGGCAAAGCGACGGTAAACAATGGTGTAGGACAGTTACGCTTACCTATTTACTACATATAGTGAACAATGTCTATGTGCAAGAGACATAGATCCACATGAGCCCCCGCATTCGCGGGGGCTCATGTGGATCTATGCCTCTTGCTGGCATCACTCTCGTCCGTGTAACAGGCGCAAGGAGCTGCGCGCGATGGTTTCCGAGGCACCACTTCTGGCTACCGGCAACGCATGTATTGACGGGTCGACATTAATCCAAAGTAAACAAACGAGCAAAAGAACGGCGACATTTCTGCAATCATCGGAAACACGTTAGCCGCCTTTTTTTCTTCTTTTTTTTCCCCCGTCAGTATGAACCGCATCAATCAAACAGACGACAGGTAAGATGGATGGGGTTGACATAGTCAACGGTCGGTACATTTTCCTGAAAAAATAATGTGTGATGGCGACAAAGTGCGTTGCAAACTGGAAAACTGCGAATACAAACACACTTTTTTAATGTATACCAACGGATGCCAGCTGTTGTTTTTGTTTTTTTTCCTCCCATTAATGTCAAAGCTTTCGAAGTCTTTTCATTTCACCTTTACTCGGAAAAATTCCTATCAGCTCATACACGTCCACTAATATACTAGCTCATACACGTCCACTAATATACTAGCTCATACACGTCCACTAATATACTAGCTCATACACGTCCACTAATATACTAGCTCATACACGTCCACTAATATACTAGCTCATACACGTCCACTAATATACTAGCTCATACACGTCCACTAATATACTTTTTAGTTTAACACATTCTACCCCAGGACCGAAATCCCAAAATTTTGAAGCTGCCCTCCGAAGGACTGTATTGCAATTCTAGAGACGGATCGAGCATAATAGTTCATGGGTGGTGCCAAAATAGCTTGGCGCCTAAGGGCGCCAAGCTATTTTGGCACCACCCTTCAACAATCATGCTCGATACATGTCTTGCTGTAGTGTGTTGGGGCTGAGTGAGTTACGTACTGCTGGACGTACACACATTGACTGCATCCTTTTAATGTCCTTGATCACTCGGGTGCCAGAGGGACCCAAAAATGGAGAAACGTAAATTCTTTTGTTAAAAAGCGCAGCTCTCTGTCTGTGGAAAAAACACACACACACACACACACACACAACTAGACTCTGAAGATTTTTTTTTCTTTCTAAATCATGAAGCACCGAGAGGCAACAAGAAAAATGAAATCTCTACGCCCACACACTCCATTAGCACTATTATTATGTTATCTAAAGAACATCCAAGCACACACTTCCTTGTTTCTTTCGTAAAAAAACAACCTTTTCAATATGGGAAAACTAATAACAAAATACAACTCAACACCCACGACTTCGAAATTCGGTGTCACACACCACAATCGGTCCCTACGTCAGACTGACCCGGGGTAATTTTGGTGTGCAACAGACTGACGTATGGCCACTTTGGCGTGTGAAAATTGCGTCAATAGAGTAAAAAGCAAAATGACTCACGCCAGATAGACCAGGGCTCACTTTGCCGTACGCCAAAGTGAGCCCGGGTCTATCTGGCGTCACAGTCATTATGGCATTACACCGGCGACAGTGTCTACATACCATTTTCTTTGAGGGGAAAAATAAGTTTATGTGCGGTACATGCTCATTTTCCGTCATTTTTCCGCTCACAAAAGTGCATGTGCATAAAGTTTCGTTCTTGCTTTAAAGAAAGAAACTCCCTTTTCACTTCCTAGTTGCAGTCTTTTCGCCCTTTGGGTGTCGGTAGCGTTTTTTGTCGCGATGATTCCTGCAGGAATCATCGCGACAAAAAAACCGCTACCGACAGCCAAACAGTGTACGTCCACCAGCACTTAACTCACTCGACAGCCAGCATTATAAATACCGTAATTAGAAAAGGTTAATCCTTCCCGCACGTTTATGACGTCAGGCGTCAGGAGCCAGTAGAAGTCGAACTTCCCGCAAGCACATGACGTGGGAGTTAGTAACTTTCTCTACTTTTGTACTTTCTATTTCAGAGAAAAATTTGCCGTTGTCATTCCCAAATGTCCTCGCGTACAATGGGTGGAAACATAAAGACCACCGCTAATGAAAAAATGTCAGAAAAGAAGACCAGTTAGAAAGACGCATGAAAAGAAACCGCGAAGATGCACACATTCCCATGAGCCCCCCCTCCTCTCCACGCCCTCTCCTCGAGCCTGCGGAGCCTGATGAGGATCTGTGATTCGTGCAGACAGGAGGCGTGCGCGAGGAAAGAAAGTTAATATATTATGGTTTTCAGAGAAAAAAACAACAACTTTACATGTCTTTTATTTCCGATCGAAATGCTGGACTCTTTCTTTTTTAATAGCTGTCTACTCGAAGGCCGCAGGAAGGAGTAAGCCAGACATCGACAAAAAGCTTTAAAGTGCTTGATTTGGGCCGACTTCAGCCTCAGTGGGTCCGCGCACAGTCGTGCTCTGGCCCCCTGCGGCCGACGTCGACCCGAGGACATTTGCTTACTGGGTACTGCCTTCAAACGCGCGGAACAAACTACGAATTGAAAACCCAACCCTCCGCATATAAACAAGGACCGAGACGCGGAACAAACTACGAATTGAAAACCCAACCCTCCGCATATAAACAAGGACCGAGACGCGGAACAAACTACGAATTGAAGCTGTGAAAAACCCAACCCTCCGCATATAAACAAGGACCGAGACGCGGAACAAACTACGAATTGAACCTGTGAAAAACCCAACCCTCCGCATATAAACAACGACCGAGACGCGAAACAAACTACGAATTGAACCTGTGAAAAACCCAACCCTCCGCATATAAACAACGACCGAGACGCGGAACAAACTACGAATTGAACCTGTGAAAAACCCAACCCTCCGCATATAAACAACGACCGAGACGCGGAACAAACTACGAATTGAACCTGTGAAAAACCCAACCCTCCGCATATAAACAACGACCGAGACTCGGAACAAACTTCGAATTGAACCTGTGAAAAACCCAACCCTCCGCATATAAACAACGACCTAGACGCGGAACAAACTACGAATTGAAGCTGTGAAAAACCCAACCCTCCGCATATAAACAACGACCGAGACGCGGAACAAACTACGAATTGAAGCTGTGAAAAACCCAACCCTCCGCATATAAACAACGACCGAGACGCGGAACAAACTACGAATTGAACCTGTGAAAAACCCAACCCTCCGCATATAAACAACGACCGAGACGCGGAACAAACTACGAATTGAACCTGTGAAAAACCCAACCCTCCGCATATAAACAACGACCGAAACGCGGAACAAACTACGAATTGAACCTGTGAAAAACCCAACCCTCCGCATATAAACAACGACCGAGACGCGGAACAAACTACGAATTGAACCTGTGAAAAACCCAACCCTCCGCATATAAACAACGACCGAGACGCGGAACAAACTACGAATTGAACCTGTGGAAAACCCAACCCTCCGCATATAAACAACGACCGAGACGCGGCAACTTAATATTTTTTCCTTTCTTTCTTGCTTTTTTCTTTTTGGTCACATCGATTAAAAAAAAAAGGAGAGTTGGGGTCATGCAGAGGACAGTTTTTCAGGGTAAAATTCATGGTGTGTTCGGCGCGTTTTAAGAAGAACCGTCGCTCAGCTAATGGGGGATTGTCGGGCAAGTCACTTCAGCTCGCCTTTCAGACCCGCTTCGTCGGACCATGCCGGTATGGGCAAATTGACGGGCTTGTTCTCGATAGCATGTCCCTTGACAAGTCATTGTTAAAGCAAAGTGACACAGCATCAGTGGTAGGCAATAGCTGTCCCTGTCCCTGTCCCTGTCCCCTCCCCCCCCCCCCCCAACCCGCCCGTTAGGGCCGTCCATTATTACTCAGTTGCCGTGGGTGGCAAGCCGCAGTGGTGTGTTGACAATTTCAACATACATGTACTTCCTTGAAAGGCCCACTACCACCGTAACTGTTCAAAGATACACTTCTGTAACAGATGGTTACGAAACGCTACACACAGGTCTAGATATGGTTTATTTAGACACAGGACAATCCAGTTCAGCACACGCCGTTTTGATATCAAGTAATTTGACAATGACTCTACTCCGTTCTATGAATACGACGCTTCCAGTATGAGATTCAGCTAAAAATAGATTGACACGCTAACGGCTGGGCAGAATAAACAAGTGCGATTACGCGTGTGTTTTTGCTGCGTGTCCCAACTGCTGTAAAAGTTCATTAGGTGTGTCGACAAGGCATAACAAACACAAATGGTGCTGAAATGTTTGTTCAAATTTACGCGTAGTGGTACTTTAATGGCCCTTGGAGTGATAGAACTCATGTAAGCAAAAGATCCTTGGGCCCACGTCAGCTTTAGCTGGTCCGCGCACGACAGTGCGCGGACCAGCTAAGGCTGACGTGGGTCCGGGGATCTTTGGCTCAGTGTGACTTTCATTTTATACGCAAATTTTAATCTCCTGCCGTCGGAAACAAGATTTTTATCAGTTTACTTCCTTGAGCCACTGGATCTGAAAAAAAAAATTAAAAAATCTCCTGCATTTCATCTTTAATATCAGTTAAATCTATCCAATCTTACTTTTTTCATCTTTTTCGTTCAATCTTTCATTCTTTTCGATATGCGGGCGTTTTAAGTAGAAGGCAATCATTAACGCATCTCATTTCACTTCAGAAGCTGAGCTGTCTTTCTTTTTTTTTTAATCGGAAATTTTTGCAACAATTAGTTTTTAATATGCATGGGCGCGAGTCAACCAAGGCCGACGGCCATTGACCTTTTGCGTACCGGGTGATTTTGCTTTATGTACGGTACCTGATATAAATTACAACTACGAATATGAAATCAGCTTTTTTTTCTTTTAAATAAATAAAAGATAAACTTTTTAAAAAAAACTGCTGACGTCAACAATGTTCGTGATTGTTGCCCTTTTTGTGTGTGACGTAAATCGTGCATTTCGTAGAGGTCTTACGCATGTTTGGAAAGGGTCTGCGTACACTCATCATCTTTCAGACAACCCATTATTCACGTGATTGATTGTTAAAAATAGTCGACCACAGGTAAGGCATTGATTTTGTAGATTAAATGATTGATTGTACATTGCTTAACGTCCCGACAGCAACAAGACTTTCTCAGGACGTGCCTGCACTGCTTGTGAAAAAAACCAAAACTAAACAGAACATTAAATGTATGTCGCCAGCCGGTCCAATATGTTAAATAAACCTACGCCATGGGGCCTAAATAAAGCTAAGACCATTTAGCAACACACATCAAATATCAAGAACTACAGGCAGCGCAGACAGTAAGGAGAGTTTTTAAAAGGCAAATACAGGTGAATGGACCAAGGGTAGACAGAAACACATGCCCCAGAATAGATGGGAAAACCCACCCTGTGGGGCTGACCAGGGTGACCCTGGAAACTAAAAAGTAGTTAACCCCTCCAAAGTCTCCCAGGGCAGACCCGGGTGGGGGGATTTTGCTAGAAGTGTTCGAACGTGGTGGTGACAACAATACGTCATAGTGTTGAGTGTGTTTGGCAATTTTTCGTGCTAATCGTCCTGCGTTATGGTCTGTTCACGTGACAAAATTTCTTAGATTCAGGTCATGCATATTTTTTTCCGTCTCGTACTCGATTCTATTACCGTGTGCGTATACGCAGGCAAAACTGAAAAAAAATTAAATAAAAAAATTAAATTAGCGCATTAAATAGGCGCTTTATACCAATTGAAAATCGGCTCAACGCGCCGCCGCGAACTGAACCAACAAGCACGCTCACGTGAATCACGCGCATTCACCCACACACTGTACATAAACACAGAACATGCACGTCGTGCTAAGGGCAAGCTCAAGCGAGCTACTGAAGTTTTGGAAATTCAAAATCGTTTGTATTTGAAATTTGAGAAACTAGGCTGATCGTTGTTCTTCCGGGTCAGTTCCTGCTAAAGGGGCTCGTGAGGATCGCCCTATCATTAACTGGAGACGGAAGTAATTCAGGAAGAATGGCGCGCACGAACCCATGGCCGCTGGAAGTGCCGACAACCTCTCCGTGCCTGTCATCGTAGATTGTGTTTTTTGGTCAATTCAACACCAAACAGCCCCAGACGTCCGAGGAACAGGGATTCAAAGTGGTGTCAGCAAGAGACATAGCTCCTCATGAGCCCCCGCAACTGCAGGGGCTCATGAGGAGCTATGTCTTGCATTTGGACACTGCTGTGCTAACGGGTTTATTTACTAAGTGTGAGTTAATAATGACAGGATGCTGCAATTTCTAGGGTCATGAGGAGCTATGTCTTGCATTTGGACACTGCTGTGCTAACGGGTTTATTTACTAAGTGTGAGTTAATAATGACAGGATGCTGCAATTTCTAGGGTCATGAGGAGCTATGTCTTGCATTTGGACACTGCTGTGCTAACGGGTTTATTTACTAAGGGTGAGTTAATAATGACAGGATGCTGCAATTTCTAGGGTCATGAGGATCTATGTCTTGCATTTGGACACTGCTGTGCTAACGGGTTTATTTACTAAGTGTGAGTTAATAATGACAGGATGCTGCAATTTCTAGGGTCATGAGGATCTATGTCTTGCATTTGGACACTGCTGTGCTAACGGGTTTATTTACTAAGTGTGAGTTAATAATGACAGGATGCTGCAATTTCTAGGGTCATGAGGAGCTATGTCTTGCATTTGGACACTGCTGTGCTAACGGGTTTATTTACTAAGTGTGAGTTAATAATGACAGGATGCTGCAATTTCTAGGGTCATGAGGAGCTATGTCTTGCATTTGGACACTGCTGTGCTAACGGGTTTATTTACTAAGTGTGAGTTAATAATGACAGGATGCTGCAATTTCTAGGGTCATGAGGATCTATGTCTTGCATTTGGACACTGCTGTGCTAACGGGTTTATTTACTAAGTGTGAGTTAATAATGACAGGATGCTGCAATTTCTAGGGTCATGAGGATCTATGTCTTGCATTTGGACACTGCTGTGCTAACGGGTTTATTTACTAAGTGTGAGTTAATAATGACAGGATGCTGCAATTTCTAGGGTCATGAGGAGCTATGTCTTGCATTTGGACACTGCTGTGCTAACGGGTTTATTTACTAAGTGTGAGTTAATAATGACAGGATGCTGCAATTTCTAGGGTCATGAGGAGCTATGTCTTGCATTTGGACACTGCTGTGCTAACGGGTTTATTTACTAAGTGTGAGTTAATAATGACAGGATGCTGCAATTTCTAGGGTCATGAGGAGCTATGTCTTGCATTTGGACACTGCTGTGCTAACGGGTTTATTTACTAAGTGTGAGTTAATAATGACAGGATGCTGCAATTTCTAGGGTCATGAGGAGCTATGTCTTGCATTTGGACACTGCTGTGCTAACGGGTTTATTTACTAAGTGTGAGTTAATAATGACAGGATGCTGCAATTTCTAGGGTCATGAGGAGCTATGTCTTGCATTTGGACACTGCTGTGCTAACGGGTTTATTTACTAAGTGTGAGTTAATAATGACAGGATGCTGCAATTTCTAGGGTCATGAGGAGCTATGTCTTGCATTTGGACACTGCTGTGCTAACGGGTTTATTTACTAAGTGTGAGTTAATAATGACAGGATGCTGCAATTTCTAGGGTCATGAGGAGCTATGTCTTGCATTTGGACACTGCTGTGCTAACGGGTTTATTTACTAAGTGTGAGTTAATAATGACAGGATGCTGCAATTTCTAGGGTCATGAGGAGCTATGTCTTGCATTTGGACACTGCTGTGCTAACGGGTTTATTTACTAAGTGTGAGTTAATAATGACAGGATGCTGCAATTTCTAGGGTCATGAGGAGCTATGTCTTGCATTTGGACACTGCTGTGCTAACGGGTTTATTTACTAAGTGTGAGTTAATAATGACAGGATGCTGCAATTTCTAGGGTCATGAGGAGCTATGTCTTGCATTTGGACACTGCTGTGCTAACGGGTTTATTTACTAAGTGTGAGTTAATAATGACAGGATGCTGCAATTTCTAGGGTCATGAGGAGCTATGTCTTGCATTTGGACACTGCTGTGCTAACGGGTTTATTTACTAAGTGTGAGTTAATAATGACAGGATGCTGCAATTTCTAGGGTCATGAGGAGCTATGTCTTGCATTTGGACACTGCTGTGCTAACGGGTTTATTTACTAAGTGTGAGTTAATAATGACAGGATGCTGCAATTTCTAGGGTCATGAGGAGCTATGTCTTGCATTTGGACACTGCTGTGCTAACGGGTTTATTTACTAAGTGTGAGTTAATAATGACAGGATGCTGCAATTTCTAGGGTCATGAGGAGCTATGTCTTGCATTTGGACACTGCTGTGCTAACGGGTTTATTTACTAAGTGTGAGTTAATAATGACAGGATGCTGCAATTTCTAGGGTCATGAGGAGCTATGTCTTGCATTTGGACACTGCTGTGCTAACGGGTTTATTTACTAAGTGTGAGTTAATAATGACAGGATGCTGCAATTTCTAGGGTCATGAGGAGCTATGTCTTGCATTTGGACACTGCTGTGCTAACGGGTTTATTTACTAAGTGTGAGTTAATAATGACAGGATGCTGCAATTTCTAGGGTCATGAGGAGCTATGTCTTGCATTTGGACACTGCTGTGCTAACGGGTTTATTTACTAAGTGTGAGTTAATAATGACAGGATGCTGCAATTTCTAGGGTCATGAGGAGCTATGTCTTGCATTTGGACACTGCTGTGCTAACGGGTTTATTTACTAAGTGTGAGTTAATAATGACAGGATGCTGCAATTTCTAGGGTCATGAGGAGCTATGTCTTGCATTTGGACACTGCTGTGCTAACGGGTTTATTTACTAAGTGTGAGTTAATAATGACAGGATAGTGCAATTTCTAGGGTCATGAGGAGCTATGTCTTGCATTTGGACACTGCTGTGCTAACGGGTTTATTTACTAAGTGTGAGTTAATAATGACAGGATACTGCAATTTCTAGGGTCATGAGGAGCTATGTCTTGCATTTGGACACTGCTGTGCTAACGGGTTTATTTACTAAGTGTGAGTTAATAATGACAGGATACTGCAATTTCTAGGGTCATGAGGAGCTATGTCTTGCATTTGGACACTGCTGTGCTAACGGGTTTATTTACTAAGTGTGAGTTAATAATGACAGGATACTGCAATTTCTAGGGTCATGAGGAGCTATGTCTTGCATTTGGACACTGCTGTGCTAACGGGTTTATTTACTAAGTGTGAGTTAATAATGACAGGATACTGCAATTTCTAGGGTCATGAGGAGCTATGTCTTGCATTTGGACACTGCTGTGCTAACGGGTTTATTTACTAAGTGTGAGTTAATAATGACAGGATACTGCAATTTCTAGGGTCATGAGGAGCTATGTCTTGCATTTGGACACTGCTGTGCTAACGGGTTTATTTACTAAGTGTGAGTTAATAATGACAGGATACTGCAATTTCTAGGGTCATGAGGAGCTATGTCTTGCATTTGGACACTGCTGTGCTAACGGGTTTATTTACTAAGTGTGAGTTAATAATGACAGGATACTGCAATTTCTAGGGTCATGAGGAGCTATGTCTTGCATTTGGACACTGCTGTGCTAACGGGTTTATTTACTAAGTGTGAGTTAATAATGACAGGATACTGCAATTTCTAGGGTCATGAGGAGCTATGTCTTGCATTTGGACACTGCTGTGCTAACGGGTTTATTTACTAAGTGTGAGTTAATAATGACAGGATACTGCAATTTCTAGGGTCATGAGGAGCTATGTCTTGCATTTGGACACTGCTGTGCTAACGGGTTTATTTACTAAGTGTGAGTTAATAATGACAGGATACTGCAATTTCTAGGGTCATGAGGAGCTATGTCTTGCATTTGGACACTGCTGTGCTAACGGGTTTATTTACTAAGTGTGAGTTAATAATGACAGGATACTGCAATTTCTAGGGTCATGAGGAGCTATGTCTTGCATTTGGACACTGCTGTGCTAACGGGTTTATTTACTAAGTGTGAGTTAATAATGACAGGATACTGCAATTTCTAGGGTCATGAGGATATATGTCTCTTGCAGTTGCGTACTTTTCTTTTTCTTCTTCTTTTTTTTTTTTTTTGGTCGGCAGGAAAGGTGCATAAAATCAAAGACTTTGATTAAAAAAAAAAAAAAAAGGGGCGATCACGGAAATGTTACACTCTCCCCACCCCCCCCCCCCCCCCCCCACCCCCGGCAGTAATAGTCTGGCGAAGAGAATTAGATGTCTACACCCTCCTAGCAAATGGCCTCCAGTAAATCTTGCCCAACTTCAACCCTCTGAGTGTTGAACACATCGGACAACACCCAAACGTAAGAGGCATAGATCCTCATGAGCACTTGCGGGGGTTCAACAGGATGTATGCCTCTTGCCAGCCACACTCATATCCGTGTACCTCAAGCACACGAGGTTATCGGCTGATGAATCTGCGATGGTTCAGATCTCTGGCATCAATTTTAGATGCTGACAGTGAATTTGTTAATCAGGAGCCCAGAGATGTGGAGCACAGACATAATTATGCAACCTTATTGGAAATCCAGACCAAAAAAAGTTAATAAACTGTGCTGTAGTTGCCCTTTCTAGGCGTGTTTCCTTTCTTTGTTCGGTATTTCTTTCAACTTTATCTTTCTTTCCATTTGCAATGTACATGTGACGCTCGGTGGCCTGCAGGAATCACCTCGACAACAAGCGCTAACGACATCCAAAAGGTTAACGTGGCCCATCCTCCAGCTACAATTGCCATGAGCCCTTATGGTCGGAAGTGCTAATAAGGATCTACACTTATAGCATGAAAGCAGTTCTATCTACAGTCGTGTGTGTCAGAGACAGGAGAGAAGTGCTTGTCCGCCCTTCCTGCTGATGACCGTCTTTGCCTGTGTTTGTTTAGAGAGAGGAGAGAATTGCTTGCCATCCTGATGACCTTTTGGGACAAGGCAGGCAGTCACCAATCACTTTCTTTGCCGGAAGTAAAACAACGTAAGAACAATAGAGCCGAGCCATGTCCATCAAGAGGCACAGATTCTTATGAGCCCTCAGGGGCTTAGGGCTCATGAGAATCTATGCCTCTTGCAGCTGAGTAAAACTAACCGAAAAACAAATTCTGGTTTGAAGACACAACAGCCCTTCACAGCAAGCGGGCACAACTTATATCTTTAAAATAAGGAAAATGTAGCGAAAATGACCCCGTTTATCCGAGGAACACGGATATAAATAACGCCGGCAGGAGGCAAAGAACATCATGGACCACCGCAAACGCTGGGGTTCATGAGCTTCTTTATCTCGTTAAGGTGGGTGGTGTCGCATTTAGATAAATAGAGCTTATTATCATCTGCCTTAAAATGTTTGATACTACACGCTAAAACATAGGAATTGTCTAGGTGTGGACAGATTCGCACCATGGTCATACATCACACTTTAAGCAGCAAACAATAAAACCGATAAGAAACTTTTTTTAAAATATTATCACACATAAACTATGCTCTACGTTTACAACAGCAAAACAAAATCCCGGCAGTGAATGGGTTACAAAACTGTCGATCAATGACCTCAGGAGAATCTGTTGGGGTTTTTTGGGAGGGCATATGGAAGATCGCGGCTGCCAGAATGTAAGGCTAACTGTGGGGCATGAATAACAAGAGACATTCTACATGCTTGATAACGTCCTCGTACAATGCCAGAATGTAAGGCTAACTGTGGGGCATGAATAACAAGAGACATTCTACATGCTTGATAACGTCCTCGTACAATGCCAGAATGTAAGGCTAACTGTGGGGCATGAATAACAAGAGACATTCTACATGCTTGATAACGTCCTCGTACAATGCCAGAATGTAAGGTTAACTGTGGGGCATGAATAACAAGAGACATTCTACATGCTTGATAACGTCCTCGTACAATGCCAGAATGTAAGGCTAACTGTGGGGCATGAATAACAAGAGACATTCTACATGCTTGATAACGTCCTCGTACAATGCCAGAATGTAAGGTTAACTGTGGGGCATGAATAACAAGAGACATTCTACATGCTTGATAACGTCCTCGTACAATGCCAGAATGTAAGGCTAACTGTGGGGCATGAATAACAAGAGACATTCTACATGCTTGATAACGTCTTCGTACAATGCCAGAATGTAAGGCTAACTGTGGGGCATGAATAACAAGAGACATTCTACATGCTTGATAACGTCCTCGTACAATGCCAGAATGTAAGGCTAACTGTGGGGCATGAATAACAAGAGACATTCTACATGCTTGATAACGTCCTCGTACAATGCCAGAATGTAAGGTTAACTGTGGGGCATGAATAACAAGAGACATTCTACATGCTTGATAACGTCCTCGTACAATGCCAGAATGTAAGGCTAACTGTGGGGCATGAATAACAAGAGACATTCTACATGCTTGATAACGTCCTCGTACAATGCCAGAATGTAAGGCTAACTGTGGGGCATGAATAACAAGAGACATTCTACATGCTTGATAACGTCCTCGTACAATGCCAGAATGTAAGGTTAACTGTGGGGCATGAATAACAAGAGACATTCTACATGCTTGATAACGTCCTCGTACAATGCCAGAATGTAAGGCTAACTGTGGGGCATGAATAACAAGAGACATTCTACATGCTTGATAACGTCCTCGTACAATGCCAGAATGTAAGGCTAACTGTGGGGCATGAATAACAAGAGACATTCTACATGCTTGATAACGTCCTCGTACAATGCCAGAATGTAAGGCTAACTGTGGGGCATGAATAACAAGAGACATTCTACATGCTTGATAACGTCCTCGTACAATGCCAGAATGTAAGGTTAACTGTGGGGCATGAATAACAAGAGACATTCTACATGCTTGATAACGTCCTCGTACAATGCCAGAATGTAAGCCTAACTGTGGGGCATGAATAACAAGAGACATTCTACATGCTTGATAACGTCATCGTACAATGCCAGAATGTAAGCCTAACTGTGGGGCATGAATAACAAGAGACATTCTACATGCTTGATAACGTCCTCGTACAATGCCAGAATGTAAGGCTAACTGTGGGGCATGAATAACAAGAGACATTCTACATGCTTGATAACGTCCTCGTACAATGCCAGAATGTAAGGCTAACTGTGGGGCATGAATAACAAGAGACATTCTACATGCTTGATAACGTCCTCGTACAATGCCAGAATGTAAGGTTAACTGTGGGGCATGAATAACAAGAGACATTCTACATGCTTGATAACGTCCTCGTACAATGCCAGAATGTAAGGCTAACTGTGGGGCATGAATAACAAGAGACATTCTACATGCTTGATAACGTCCTCGTACAATGCCAGAATGTAAGGCTAACTGTGGGGCATGAATAACAAGAGACATTCTACATGCTTGATAACGTCCTCGTACAATGCCAGAATGTAAGGCTAACTGTGGGGCATGAATAACAAGAGACATTCTACATGCTTGATAACGTCCTCGTACAATGCCAGAATGTAAGGCTAACTGTGGGGCATGAATAACAAGAGACATTCTACATGCTTGATAACGTCCTCGTACAATGCCAGAATGTAAGGTTAACTGTGGGGCATGAATAACAAGAGACATTCTACATGCTTGATAACGTCCTCGTACAATGCCAGAATGTAAGGCTAACTGTGGGGCATGAATAACAAGAGACATTCTACATGCTTGATAACGTCCTCGTACAATGCCAGAATGTAAGGCTAACTGTGGGGCATGAATAACAAGAGACATTCTACATGCTTGATAACGTCCTCGTACAATGCCAGAATGTAAGGCTAACTGTGGGGCATGAATAACAAGAGACATTCTACATGCTTGATAACGTCCTCGTACAATGCCAGAATGTAAGGCTAACTGTGGGGCATGAATAACAAGAGACATTCTACATGCTTGATAACGTCCTCGTACAATGCCAGAATGTAAGGCTAACTGTGGGGCATGAATAACAAGAGACATTCTACATGCTTGATAACGTCCTCGTACAATTTCAAAGGGAAGACGAAGATCAAGCGAAACATGCGGTTTCTTGATCACAGTCTCCAACCTCTCTCACGATCTTTAGTAATGCAACCGGCGGAAAAAGTGAAAATGTCTTTGACATTTATAGCTAGTCGTACGATTCAGCGTATAGCCTCTGCTATGATCGTGCAGAGATGGGGGATGGGTCGCCCATGAGGACACTGATATCCAGATCAAAGGAAGCATATTGCTTACAGTAATAATTAGATCCTCGTCAAGTCCCCGCAGAGCATGCAAAGGCAAGAGACATAGCTCCTCATGAGCCCCCGTATTTGCGGGGTGGGGGGGGTCATATGGATCTATGCCTCTTGCTCGACTCATTCATATCCGTGTGCCTCAGGCAGACGAGCTTGTCCGCTGATAAATCCGCAATGGTTCAGACATCATTTTGATGATGCTGACAGAGAAGGGGTTATGAAGCAATCACAGGGCATAGGGGAAGACGAGACAGCATTGTGAACCCGCATCCCTCAGCAAGAGGCATAGATTCTAATGAGCCTCTGCAGCCGCAAAGGCTCGTGAGAATTTATGCCTCTTTTCAGATGGAGGACACAGGCTTGATCTGATTATCTCCCATAGTAGTCTCAATGACTTGGTACACACAGACATGATTTACCTACATCAAATTCGTCAGCTACATACAAGTCGCAGCAGCAGCAATCGCCCCAGCGACGGCGATACAAAAAAGAAAAACTTAAAAAGAAAAGAAGATAGGCGCTTTTGAACCACCAAATCTCCGTAAACACATTCTGCCTCAGGACCGAAATTCCTTAATTTTGAAGTTGCCATCTGAAAGACTGTATTACAATTCTAGAGACAGATCGAGCATAATAGTTCAAGGGTGGTGCCAGAATAGCTTGGCGCCTACGGTTCGGTTTTTGGCGTTTATTCGGTTGTTTTTTTTTTACGGTTTTTTTTTTTTTTTTTTTTTTTTTGGGGGGGGTGTATTTTTTTTTTTATGGTTTGTTTATTTTTGTGTTGTTTTTCGTGGTTCGATAATCGCAAAATAAACCTTCGTGAATCCGATATGCCCCCCCCCCCCACCCCACCCCCCAATCTCCTAGAAAAAGCACAGAATCGCTTCTCTTTTACTGCAGTGTCTTTTGTACGGTCAAGCGTGTCTCCCTGTCATTTTTATCTCCCGAAGCGCAGCCACCAAATCTTCGTTAGCACATTCTACCCCAGGACCGAAATTCCCAAATTTTGAAGTTGCCATCTAAAGGATTGTATTACAATTCTAAAGACAGATCGAGCATGATAGTTCAAGGGTGGTGCCAGAATAGCTTGGCGCCTACGGACGCCAAGCTATTCTGACACCACCCTTGAACTATCATGCTCGATCCATGTCTTGATGTGGTGTGTCGGGGCTGAACGATTTAATACTTAGAAATTCTTCACAAAGGAACACATTTACGAGTGACCCTTTTTGAAAATAGACGTACGGAGTGAAGTGCGCAATACGAGCTGATCTTTTTTTTTTTAAATTTTATACTGAAATGACACTTGCATGCTGATACCAGCAGTCTGCAAATAGTCGCAACAAAATTACATTAGCTGGACTTGTAGGTGGAAATCCCGCATGCAAGACAACACTGACACTGTTTCAGTGTCATCTACGAGGGCTGTGGGATGAGTGGGGGTGTGCCCTAAAATCGTGACGTGTGGTAGCAATTTTTCGGTTCTTGGCGTTTTGTCGTTTGTTTGTTTGTTTGTTGTTGTTTGTTCGGTTGGTTTTTGTTTTGTTGTTGTTTTGTTTTTTGTGTATAAAAATGACATGGAGACACGCTCGACCGTTCAAAGAGGTTGTAATAAACATCAATGTAATATAACTAATAATTGCGCACAGGTACAATGTTGTGTCATGGTTTTAAAGGTTTGCAAGGTGTAAGTATGTGGCCAGTCTCTCCGCTGGTTCTCTGCCCAGGATTTTCCCTCATGCGTGATCTATACTGCAAATAACAGCCTCAGCAGGGAAAGCCGCCCGGAGATACATTTCATTTCTGACACGTCCATCATTTTCAGAATAAAAGTTGAACAAAACAAGACAGCAACATAACAATTTTCATATTATGTTGACACACTTACAGTTTTTATGTAAAATTCATCACGTCCATTGTCAACTCCGCAAAAGAGTTCGATTTTGTTTTCTTCCTTTCATGATATTCGGTCTTATTTTTTAAAGTTCGTTTTTGCCACCCAGGAGGGGACGACATGCCCATATTTTCCGCGGCAAATCACTGACTTAAGAAAATGATGAAATGAGGAAAAAATCTAACGAGTGAAGATTAGGCACATTGGGTGATAACTACCAGCAACCGCATAGATTCTCATGAGTACCTGCGACTGGAGGGGCTCATGAGGATCTATGCCTCTTGCAGATTAAAGTGACTGCCAGGAGTAGTGAATTAGAAAACCTGCACGGCGAATTTCGCATACGCTGAGAAGAAGACATCCTATCGTAATTATTATTTAAAGCACGAAGCTGCCAAACCTGCGGGGGGGGGGGGGGGGGGGGGGGGGGGGAAACACCCTGTTTTATGGACAGTCGAAATTCAGATGACGTTTTTGCTGCAGGAAGTTTCTTTTAACTCATTCAGCCCCAACGCACTACAGCACAAGATAGATCGACCATGATAATTCAAGGGTAGTGCCAGATTAGCTTGGCGCCTATCGGCGCCAAGCTAATCTGGCACTACCCTTGAATTATCATGGTCGATCCATCTCCTGCAACTGGTGCATAGTCGTTGGATGACGCCTCCATTTGGGAAATACGGCCGTGGGGTTGGATGAGTTAAATATGTAGAATATGATACTTCCTTCCAAACAACCTAATTTTCTTAGGGGTACTGTTATTCTCATTTCATTAAAAAAAAAAAAAGGATTTCATTTCAATAAAATGGGACAAGGTCACGCCACTGCATTGTGGTGAAAACAAGCACCACTGGTGACACAAAAGAGAGATATTTCAACTGATTATTAATATTATGATGTACCTGGGGGGGGGGGGACAGAAATATCATCTTACTGCACTACCTTACCGAATCAAAGATTATCTGGGGTTGTTTTTTTGTTGTTTTTTTTTTCTAATCTCGATATCATCTTCTCGATTTGTAAGGTCTGTTGTTGCATTTGTTGCCATCGTCGTTGGCGTCACGGAGTGTTGTTGACCCTAAGTAACGGGAAATGGAACGAGTTGACCGATTGTCTGAATACTTCTGGTCGTGGGTTGCTTGGTGACGTCGTTGGCAGGTGGCATTTGGCTATCTGGTCCCGACAACATCATTGAGCGACATTGAAATGGCCACACGCGACAGGCAAAAACGGTGTGCTTGAAGGCGTTTATAAGCTATTCTACATACGTGTCAAAGCCGGTAACTCTTAACCCATTTCACCTCACGACCGCATTGCCCAAATTTTGGAAGTGTTACCTATCGACTCTGTACCAGTTGCAGGAGATGGATAGACCATGATAATTCAAGGGTAGTGCCTTTGCGCCAAGCTCATCTGGCACTGCCCTAGTATGATCATGTTCCATCCATCTCCTCTTTGAAGGCGTTGGGGCTAAATGGGTTAACACATTCGAGACGTGCTTCATCCGGATATCAAGACCAAAAGCTGCCTGCCCAGCGTGCAAAATGCAAAGAAAATCCCAAAGAAGACAAAAAGCAGACGAAATGGTGACGTATCACAGTTAACTATTTTAGCCTCGGGACCTTGCAGCAGGAGATGGATTGATCATGATAATTCAAGGGTAGTGCCAGATGAGCCTTCTCCTACAACTGGTACATAGTCGTTAGGCAATATCTCCAAAATTTGATAAATGGGACATTGGGGCTAAAGGGTTAATCAAATGACTTGTGGCGAGGGTTTCATTGTGACTGATCATGCGTGCGTGCATGTGATGTCATCTTCTATTGTATTTTGGCGGTGTTCATGATACGTTTTTTTGTTTGTTTGTATGTTTATGTTTTTTGGGGTTTTTTTGTTGGGGGGGGGGGGAGTTGTTTGTTGTTGTTGTTGTTGTTGTTGTTGTTTTGGGGGAGGGGTGTTTGTGCTGCTTTTGAAATTTTTCTGGCTGTTTGTTTGGGTTTTTTGTGGTTTTTTATGTGTGTCATTTGTGTTTGTGCTTTTGAGTATTGTGAGGCACTTTGAGCCGGTTTTTGCATGGAGTATGTGCGATATAAATGTTATTCTTATTAATTATTACAACCAAGCGTGTAAAATGCAAAAACGAAGTCCAGACCAAAATGTGACTGTCAAGCGTGTTGAGCTGGCATCTCACCAAAACCCATAAAGCTCATCACGGCATGACAGGATGTGGATCGAACTTTGTGGTTCAAGGGTGAACTATCAGCTTGAACTATCATGGTCGATCTGTCTCCAGAACTGTGACAAAGACATTCGAGGATATCTCCAAACTTCAACATCAGAGTTAAATGAGTCAAAACATAAGCAGCCCGAACATTGCATACTTGTTTGTGTTTTAACCCGAAACTTTAATAAATGCTGTTGTCATTTTGGTTTGATAAAAACGTCTTTTCGTTGGGATTTTCGCCGCTAAACAGGGTGCGGCATGTCTCGAAATGAGTTAAGCGGGGTCCTGGCCAAGTATTTTCCCAATAAGTCTGATCCTAGTCTTGAGCAAGGTGCCGAGTTAGATTTTTCCTACACCAAGACCCATGGAGACACAAATTCTGTGACTATGAAAATATATTCACGTGCCTCGTAGAGATTGACGGGCTTCAGTGAAACCATTGTGTGACAATCTTCACCAACAGAAAACTCCATACAGTATTGTTAACTCATTTAGCCCGACGGCCGAATTTGGCAAATTTTGGAGGCGTCATCTAATGACTATGCACCAGTTGCAGGAGATGGATCGACCATGATAATTCAAGGGCAGTGCTAGATTAGCTTGGCGCCGACAGGCGCCAAGCTAATCTGGCTCTACCCTTGAATTATCATGGTCGACCCATCTCCTGCTGTAGTGCGTCAGGGCTGAATGGGTTAATACTATACTCAAACAGTTCATTATGGATGCACTGTGTCCGCTTGCTAGGCTCACGAAAATGCCTCTATCTGATAATGGAAAACTAATGAAATGGAGCCATTATATAACAATCTTCTTGGCAGGAGAAGACCAACAGCACACTGTGAATACTTTCACCGCCAGTGTCTATCTATGGTCTCCGGAACCGTCGCAGATCAGGCTTGCCTAACGAGACAAGCAAGAGGCATAGATCCTCATGGGCCCCCGCAAAAAAAGGATCTGTGCCTTGCGAAGATCTATGCCTTTTGCAGTTAGGTGACAATCCCTGCGTCCAAAGAGTTAATGCCTGGACACTGCGCTTGGACATTTGATGAGCTCCATTTGACAAGGTCATTCTTCGTTTACTGCCGACTTCGTTAGGTATATATACACACGCATAGGCTTTTATGTGCTGACAGGCCTGCGTCGATAAACACGTTTTATGATGTGTATAACAAAGTGCAGTATTGTTCTGTTGACTATGACAAAATCCGCCCACATGCCTGCGTCGTGAAACCCGTTTTCATCATATGTATCTATTAATCTGCAGTGCTCATCCGTCCGTTCACTAGCTAGCGAACAAACGACATCAGTATGCCCTACTGTAAAGAGACGCACATCATAAAAGCACATGTCTCGACCCGAACCTGTGCTTATGACCACAGGCATGGGATATTCGTTGCGAAATTGTCGAGGTGATTCCTGCAGGAATCACCTCGACAAAAAGCGCTACCGACACCCAAAGCCATGATGAGTACAATGCGTCTGCGCACAGGAACACATTCTGACGTCGCAAAGCGGGACACTGCATGCAACAGAGTTGAACGTAAACTTCCCATATAACAAATCGCCAGGGGGGGGGGGGGGGGGGGCCCTTTTTCCCCTGTCATATTCGACGTTTGTTACAAGCAAAGTAAAAGAGTGCTGTGGGGACCACTGAGAAAGTGTTGTTATTTTCGACTTCGTTATATCCGACTTTGTCATAACTCCTTCTACCCCAGACACACCACAGCAAGATAAGGATCGACCATGATAGTTCAAGGGTGATGCCAGAATAGCTTGGCGCCTATTGGCGCCAAGCTATTTTGGCATCACCCTTGAACTTTCATGGTCGATCTGTGTCCTGCACTGCAATGCAGTCTTCAGAGAACAACGGCAAAATTTCGGGATTTCGGTGTTGGGGTACAATGAGATAAGCGAAGTGGACTGGATGCACCCTGTTTGCTGCTCCTATTCGGCGCGAAGCGCCGCTCATTGTCAAAGCTTGCTGAATAACACAGACGTCTTGACAAGTCAGTGCCCTCTCTCCGCCTGTCACTAGCGCGTCATTGCAGCTTTTCTACAGTGCTCACACCCAGAAGTCCGCTCTCGTGACTGAAGTCAATCTCTCTCTCTCTCGAGAGAGAGAGAGAGAGAGAGAGAGAGAGAGAGAGAGAGAGATGATGATGATGATGATGATGAAACTTTATTTTTCAACGGTAAAAAGTTTTGACAGAAAACAAATCGTCATTTTACAAACTTGCCGTTGCTAACATCTACAGGATAAAAAAGAAGTGAAACTATAAAATATATATGTACATACAAAACCCAATAGCATCATTATATACAGAAAAAATAATAATACTCATCACACACACATGCACACACGCGCGCACGCGCGCCGCTCACACATACACCCACACGCACAAACAAACACGAGCACACACACACACACATATAAAAAACCATCTGTATGAAATACGTGAGGTACAGGAAATATTACAGTACCTGAGAAACGTACTAAGTCTGACTCATCAGGTAATCAAAAAGTTTTGTTTTAAAACTTCCTGGTGAGGTAATAGTTTTCAAATGTGCAGGGATGGAATTCCAAGCAAACGGACCAGAGAATGACATACTAGTTTTAAAAAGGTCAATTCTTGGCAGTGGTAGGGGTAAGGTATTGTTTCTTGAGGTCCGTTCACGTTCTTGGTGAGATATAAATTTAGTGGTTAGATACTGGGGTGTCATATTATTCAGTATCTTATGCATATAGACGCATTTGTTTAACGTAAGTTGCTGACGCAGACCGAGAATGTTTAAATATCTAAATTTGTCTGTGGTAGGGATGGGGCGTCTATCCATCATTTGTACAGCTCTTTTGTATATGGAGTTTAATCTCTTCATGTGGACATCATTGCAGCCGTCCCACACTGTGGAGACATAATCAACATGGGACTTTATATGAGCATGAAAAAACAATTTACGGGTATTTGTATCCGTTACATGTCTAAGCTGGGACAATAAGAAAGTGTTTTTAGCAATGGTCTTACAAACAGCATTTATATGGGTCTCCCAGCACAGTTGATCATCAACATGTATTCCTAAGAATTTACGCTCAGTGACTTGTTCAACAGGTTCAGCGTTTAATTGTAATTGTAATGGCTGTAGTCGGCGTTGATGTTTTTGCCCCGTGGCGATTAAGATACTCTTTGTTTTTGCTGGGTGAAGAACCATATGGTTCTGTCTACACCAGTCAGATACCTCATTGAGACTGCATTGTAAACTATGGCTAATGTCCGTCGTTTTTTTGCCAGAAACATGAAGACTCGTATCGTCAGCAAATAGATTACAATTAACGTCAGAATTAGTGATATGCAACGGTAGATCATTAATAAATAGTATGAATAGAAGAGGGCCCAAAATAGATCCCTGGGGGACGCCGTATTTTACATTTCCTTGCTTAGAGTATCTTCCATGGGCGTACACCATTTGTTTTCTGTCTTCGAGATATGATCGGAAGAATGCTATAGCGGTTGCGTCCAAGTGATAAACTGTTAGCTTATTTAGGAGAATGTCATGGTCCACAAGGTCAAACGCCTTTTTAAGGTCTAAGAAAACTGCTCCTGACATCAGGCTTTTATTGATTGATTCCAGCCAGCTGTCTACAATATGTGTCAATGCTGACTGACAAGAATGTTTCGGTCTAAAACCAGACTGGTGAATATTAAGTAATTTACCTTTTTCCAGAAAATCAAGGAGATGTTTTTGAATGTGCTTTTCAAGGGGTTTTGACAAAGCTGACAGAAGGGAGATTGGACGATAGTTATTAATATCTTCAAGATCTTTTGATTTAGGGATTGGGATTACCTTTGCTTCTTTAAGAATGGTTGGAAATGTACTTTGCTTTATGCAGAGGTTGAAAATATATGTTAGTGATTCTACTGTATACGGTAATGAGATTTTTAGGGTTTTATTATCAATACCATCAATGCCAGCAGACTTTTTGTTGGGCATGCTAGAAATATATCTGCCGACTTCCGCAACTGTAATATCAGGGACGGTGAAAGTATTTGATATAGTTGTTTTTTTAAAGTGTTCTCTGAGAGAACTCGGCACTTCATACGGTTTACTGTTATTTGCAGCTGACAATGCCAATATTTCGGCTGTCGTTAAGAAATGGTTATTTAATATATCAGCTGACATGAGATGGGATTTCGGGTGCTGATTTACCCTTTGTTATGACGTTCAGAGCTTTCCAAACAGATGCCGTGTCCTTTTTGTCTCGAATCATTTGTTGGAAAAAAGACTTCTTAGACGCTCTAACTAAATATTTGACACGATTGCGTTGTTTTTTGTATTCTTCGTACTTTTGCTCTTTTTTCAGTTTGTCTCTAAATGACATGGCCTGCTTGATATCCGCTGTTAACCACGGTGGTATGGTGGAATGTTTAACTCGTTTTTCACGTATTGGCGCATGTTTATTGAGTACACTGAGAAACAGATCCATCCAGCACGACAAGGCACTGTCAGGAGATTGGTGATCATAAACCTCAGTAAACGAAGCATTGTGCAGGTCCCACAGAAATTCGTCTTTATTAAAGTGTTTAAAGGAGCGATATTTTATAGTTTTATGTCTTTTAGTTTTTTGCTTGTCTAGTTTCATGGAGACGTTACAACATACTGGGTTATGATCGCTAACAGCTAAGGAGGGAACCTGCACATTTGATATTGTATCGTCATTTGTCACGTAAATGTGATCAATTAAGGTTGAGGATGTAGATGTGGCTCTAGTGGGTTTTTTAACTAATTGTTTTAAACCGAATAAGGCTGTTGTTGATGCCCATGCAGCATGGTGCCCTTTGGGCTTAAGTAGGTCAATGTTAAAGTCGCCCAGAAGAACAATGTTATCTTTACTTTGATTAACTTTATCCATCATTTCTACGAAGTCATCATACCAGTCCCAGTTGGCTGCTGGATTTCTATAGATAAAGCCAACCAGGACTGTGGGGGATTTAGATGTTTTCACCTCGACCCATAAACTTTCAACTTCGGCTGACTCTAAGTCCTGTCGTCGTTTAACGTTACTAATTATCGAATCATGTATATATACTGCTAGTCCAGTGTGCTGGGGACTTGAGGCATCTCTGCGGAGTACTGAGAAGTTTGGAACTGAGATGGAGTTATCCCTGACAGTGCTTTTGAGCCTCGACTCGGATACACCAAAAACATGAAAATGTGTTGGCGTGTTTAAGAACACAGACAAATCTGGCAAATCAGAGAGAGAGAGAGAGAGAGAGAGAGAGAGAGAGAGAGAGAGAGAGAGAGAGAGAGAGAGAGAGAGAGAGAGAGAGAGAGAGAGAGAGAGAGCTTGAGCTTGAAAGACAAGCATTGAGTTGCCTAATACCTTTGTGCAATATGTCTCAATGAATGTTCCCCCAACGACAAAACACCCGACAGGATTGATCCGACTGCAGAGGAACACGCAAGGCGCTAATCCAATAGGCCACAATTCCGCTTTAAAAACGGAGAGCTGGAAATACGACCCAAGTTTCATTCAGCGTGCAAAAAGTCCACGGGTGACGCAAGCTAATCTCCTCATCAGCTTTGGAAATGGATACCTATAAATGTGACTCCAGGGTCCCGTTGCATGAGCGAGCTTAGTCCTGTGCCAGCGACTAAGCAAGGTGCTCCGCTATAGCGCAGCACCTTACTGGCTGGCGCGGGACTAAGCTCACTCATGCAACTAACACCAGTTCCTGCAATTCTCAGAACTTAGAAGGTCCTCGGGCTGTCGTCGTACCCAGGACTTTTTGCGCACTTGCAGTGTAAACTGCAGGAGATGGGTACCGTACGCGGACCAGCTGTGACGTCCGGCCCCTGGGGCGGACATCACAGCTGGTCCGCGTACGATACCTTTGACGTTACTGGTGACATCTGTTTACATTTGACACCCGCCGCTAGGCGCCAAGCTATTCCGACACCACCCTTGAGATATCATGGTCGATCTGTCTCCAGAGCTGTGAAGTAGGCCTCAAAGGATATTGATAACTCCATCCTCAGACAAACAGTTAGATCCCCTAGTATCTATAACTCGAGGCAAATTTATAACGTTACATTGTTGTGTATTGTCGTGTGCATCTGCTGTGGGAAATCAGGGTATTTACCCGACCACATTTAGTAGTGCACCTTCGTGTTTGTGTATGTATGTTTCTCCTGCCTACTTCCTAAGTTCCGGAGAAAGACATGGGTTATAAGCGAGACCTGATGCATCCCTTTTGAGGATGTACATGATGGTCTTGCTCTATACTTGTGTATTTCTCTGTGGTCTGGCGACTGGGTGCCTGATAGGCGGGGTCAGGGGATCTAACTGTTTGTCTGTCCAGCGCTGAGTAATTCCCCTTGGTCTGTATACAATTCTGCCAGCACTAGCCTCACCTATCTGGTTTGTGAGCACTACAAGTAAAATGGACTTGATTGTGAGGCGTGACACAAGCCTCCGCCAATCTCTACACAAAACTGGCGTGTTAGGAGAGATATATGGCGCTAAATTGCGACTAAGCTGGAAAACCTACCAACGGGTCACTCAGACCGCATCATGTCCATGCGCCTCCCACTGAGACACCAGCAACACGTCACCCTTCTCAGTGTGTACTCCCCAACCCTCCTGGCAGAGCCTGCTGAAAAGGACATGTTTTACACTGACCTGCGCAGCCTCAGTCATACAGAGCACCCCTGCAGACGACAAAGTCATCATCCTTGGCGACTTCAACGCCAGAGTGGGCCAGGACTCTGAAGCCTGGAAAGGAGTCCTCGGCAAGCATGGCGTCGGGAACTGCAATGACAATGGCCGCCTACTGTTGGAGTTCTGTGCAGAGCAGCAACTGGTCATCACCAACACTACTTTTCAGCAAAAGGACAGTCGAAAGACCACCTGGATGCATCCTCGCTCCAAACACTGGCACCTTATCGACTATGTCCTAGTGCGTCAGAGGGACCGCAGTGACGTCCTCCTCACCAGAGTGATGCCCAGCGCAGAGTGCCACATTGACCACCGTCTTGTCCGCTGCAAACTCAGGCTCCACGTCAAGCCAAAACCCAAGAAATGGGGGCACCCCAAGAAAAAGCCTGATGTTGCCAGCCTTCAGCGTGACGACGTGAAAGCTGCCTTTCAGACAGATTTACAGCGCAGGCTCAAAGACACAGCGGACCCAGCAGACTCCTCCCCTGAAACACTTTGGAAACAACTGAAAACTGCTATTGCAAAATCCTCTGCAGAAGTCCTGGGTTTCGCTAGAAAGAAGTACAAAGACTGGTTTGACGAGAACGATGTAGAGATCCAGGAAAACCTAGCAAAAAAAAAGAGCCGCCCATCAGGCCCACCTACCCCAGCCTTCCTGCCCTGTGAAGAAGTCTGCTTTCCGCCTCGTCTGCAGCAGTCTCCAGCGCAAGCTCAGAGATCTCCAGAATGAGTGGTGGACCAGACTTGCACAGAGGACCCAGCTTTGCGCTGACATTGGTGACTACAGGGGCTTCTACGAAGCACTGAAAGCAGTGTATGGCCCCAGACACCTGGTACAAAGTCCCCTGCGAAGCGCGAATGGCCAGGCACACCTCACAGATAATACCTCCATCTTGAACCGCTGGTCGGAGTACTTTCAGAGCCTCTTCAGCGCTGAGCGCACTGTTCAAGAAGCAGTCGTCCTACAAATCCCACAACTCCCAGTAAAGGTTGAATTGGACGAACCGCCCACCGCTGAAGAGACCCTCACAGCAATCCACCAGCTCAAGAGTGGCAAAGCAGCAGGCATTGATGGAATACCACCAGAGATCTGGAAACATGGAGGCAGAGCACTGCACAACAAGCTCCATGACCTCTTTCTCTGCTGCTGGGAGGAAGGAACACTACCAAAGGATCTGCTGTCGTTATCACCCTGTACAAGAACAAAGGCGAGAAGTCAGACTGTTCCAACTATCGGGGAATTACCCTGCTGTCCATTGCTGGGGAAATTCTTGCAAGGCTGCTCCTGAATCGGCTGGTACCTGCCATCGCTGAAGACCACCTCCCAGAGGGCCAGTGTGGCTTCAGAGCAAACAGGAGCACCACCGATATGGTCTTTGTGCTGAGACAGCTTCATGAGAAGTGCCGCGAGCAGAACAAAGGGCTGTACGTAACGTTTGTCGACCTAACAAGGCAAGGCATGTGGCAGATCCTGGAGCGACTTGGCTGTCCCCCAAAGTTCCTCAGCATGATTGTCCAGCTACACGAGGACCAGCAAGGCCAGGTCAGACTCAACAATGTTCTCTCAGAACCATTCCCTATTCTCAACGGCGTAAAGCAGGGCTGCGTGCTGGCACCGACCCTCTTCACCATCTTTTTTAGCATGATGTTGAAGCAGGCCACAGTAGACCTCGATGATGACGATGCAGTGTACATCAGGTATCGTCTCGATGACAGCCTGTTCAACCTCAGACGACTGCAGGCCCACACGAAAACCCTAGACCAACTGATTCGTGAGCTGCTTTTTGCTGATAACGCTGCCCTCGTTGCACACACAGAGAGAGCCCTGCAGCGCATCACGTCCTGCTTCGCAGACGCTGCCCAGCTCTTTGGACTCGAGGTCAGTCTGAAAAAGACAGAGGTCCTCCATCAGCCGGCACCCAAGACAGTGTATCGCCCTCCTCACATCACCATTGGCGAGTCTGAACTAAAGTCAGTGCACCAGTTTACTTACCTTGGCTGCATTATCACGTCGGACGCCAAGCTGGACAAGGAGCTTGACAGCAGGCTGGCAAAAGCGAACAGCGCTTTCGGGCGACTTTTCAAGCGGGTGTGGCACAATCAACAGCTGAAAACAGGCACCAAGATCAGCGTGTACAGAGCTGTGGTCCTCACCACCCTGCTGTATGGTTCCGAGTCCTGGGCCCTCTACCGCAGCCAACTACGACTCCTCGAACGTTTCCACCAGCGCTGCCTGCGTACCATCCTGGGCATTCATTGGAGTGACTATGTCACCAACGTCGAGGTCCTTGAACAGGCTGAAACTGTGAGCATCGAGGCCTTGCTGCTGCGGACACAGCTCCGCTGGGCGGGGCATGTCTCCAGGATGGAGGATCATCGCCTACCAAAGATCACCCTGTTCGGCGAGCTTGCTACTGGACACCGTGACAGAGGGACACCAAAGAAGAGATACAAAGACTGTCTCAAGAAGTCACTTAGTGCCTGCCAAATCGACCACCACCAGTGGTCCTCGCTTGCTGTGGACCGTGACACCTGGCGCTCCACCATTTACAAGGCAGCTGTCTCCTTTGAGGACTCTCGCAGAGCTAGCCTTAAGGACAAGCGGCTCAGGAGAAAAAACAGAGATGCCGCAACTCAGAACCCTGGCCATACCTTCCCCTGCAGCCACTGCGGTCGAACCTGCCTGTCCCGGATTGGCCACCGCAGCCACGAACAAGCCTGCAGACGTCGTGGGCAACTCCTATAAAATCTTCGTTCGCGAAGTCAAGCCAAGAGAGAGAGAGAGGATGGCGCTAAAAGTAAAACCGGAAACGACCCGGTTTTTTTTACTGCGATCACAATCTTCCGCGTGAACGTACGACACCACACTACAAGTGCAGAAGCCTACCTGCGCCCGCAGTTCTGGTGCACGTGACCGGTCCGAGCGACGGGTCTGGTGCGAAAATAGCAACAATGGCGCCGATGGTGCGTTTAACCTAGGTAAAGGGCGAGGTATACCAACTCAGCGGCACTAACCAGTCAGCAAAAGGTCCTGGGACACCCTTGCGCGGCCCAACTATAGCCGATATCGGCCCGGGAAACGTGCATTCACAGTTGAGACGCACACCCCTTGAGCCAAACCATTAATACTAGCTGATGGTAGCAATTTTAGAATCTCTTGAGACAGTGCACTAAGATCGCCCCTGTGTTGAAGGTCGCTGCGCTCGTTAGGCATGCGCAGTGAAACCGGCGATTTACCACGGCTTAACTCCTTAAACTTGCCTGAACAACACCCAGCTGCAAGAGGCATAGATCCTCATGAGCCCCCGCATATGCGGGGGCTCATGAGGATCTATACCCCTTGCTGCCCCCGTTTACATCCGCATGTCTCCGGCAGAAGAGGTTATCTGAAAATTAATCTGAGACGGTCTCAGGGACACCATCTCCAGCCGTCGGCAATGAACGGCTTAAATCGCCTCAGCTCCTACATCTCTTTCTAATCAGAGCTAGACTCAACCCCTTCACAGCCAATGAAAGCAGATTTCGATTTTAAAATCTGTCTTAATTCAACACTGAAGAGCCCAAGACGTCCAATAGACATATATAAACAAAGTGGTGTTAGCAACAGGCATAGATCCTCATGAGCCCCCGCAACTACGGGGGCTCATGAGGATCTGTCTCTTGCAGTTGAATGCTGTTCAGCTTATCTTGGCAAAAAAGGGGTTAAGTTTCCGAGATACGTTAGGTGGATTTCAACTGAAGATTATTACAGACCGTTTGACATCGGAGCGCACAATGGTTTTTCCCCAAACATCTCCGCAAAGGAACACTTTTTCTGTACCACTTTAAGAACAAATATCAGTTAGTGCCATTTGACCTAATATGAAATATCTTTGCTGAACTCCTATCATTTGTCGATTTTGCTGTACAGTTGTAAATATTTGGCGAAAAGACAAGAACAAGCCATTTTCAATACCCTAATTAATAGAGTCCCGGCAGATTTCAATATCGAGGTCAAGCATGCAGACATCGCGTATGCCTGCGATGGTTCAGTTTTGAAAACTTGGCCAATTCACGTGAAAATGGATCTTTCTTATACTGGGCTTAACTCATTCTACCCCAGACACACCACAGGAAGACAAGAAGCGACCGTGCTAGTTCAAGGGTGATGCCAGAATAGCTTGGCGCCTATGGGCGCCAATCTATTCTGGCATCACCCTTGAACTATCATGGTCGATCTGTGTCCTGCACTGCAACGCAGTCTTCAGAGGACGACTTTAAAATTTGGGGATTTCGGTCTTGGGGTAGAATGGGATATCTGGTGCACATTCATGAATGTACAGTCCGTCATTTCATGGAAAAATTCCGAATTTTTTACGACTGTACAGCAAAACTGACACATTCTTCGAGTTTCTTAAAAGTAAATCGTGTTAGGTCCACTGTCACTGAATGATATTTGCACTAAAGATTGGTATAGAAAAGTGGTTGTTTGCGGAGATATTAGCGATAACCGTTGTGCGCTCCGATGTCAAACGACCTCTACCATGACCATTTCATCAGCTGTCGATTAACACATTCTGCGCCAGGACCGAAATACCCAAATTTTAAAGTTGCCCTCTGAAGAACTGTATTAAAATTTTAGAGACAGATCGCGCATGATAGTTCAAGGGTGGTGCCAGAATAGCTTGGCGCCTGTGGGCGCCAAGCTATTCTGGCACCACCCTTGAACTTTAATGCTCGAGCCATGTCTTGCTGTGGCGTGTCGGGGCTGAACGAGTTAAGGTTAACAGACAATGGTAAAGCCATTTCAACAGCTGACGGCAGTGATCGAAGGCCACTTTTCCATTTTGGGCCGAACAATGTCCACGACTCCCCTTGATATCTTGTGGCTTCTTTCTATTGGAACAGACAACGAGCGGGCCGATGGTCCAGCAACAACTGCAGGTAATGAGGGTACAATACAAGGACCACCATCTCACTTGCCATCCTCAGGTTTCCTTTTTCCTGGACCTCAAACAAAGACAAGCACAGTCTGGTGCTGCTGGTGATAGCTATCAACTACAGTTCTGGCCTTAACCCCTTCACTGCCAGTTGACGTCTTTGCAAACTTTGTTAACTCAACATTAAAAAATAGCTGTCCTAGGAACACGGATTCAAAGTGGTGTCAGCAAGAGGGATAGATCCTCATGAGCCCCCGCAACTGCGGGGGCTCATGAGGATCTATACCTCTTGCATGTGGGTGGTGTTCAAATGCTCTCGGCATTGAACGGGTTAAATAAACGTGCTTCACCAAGAGTTACAAAACAAAGTTCTGGCCTTACATACACGTGTTTTACATAGCCAGACATTCACCATCAATTATAAAACAGTTCTGACCTTACGCAAACAAGTTTTACATCGCTAGATAATTATTCACCACGAGTTATAAAATAGTTCTGGCCTTGCATAAACGTGTTTTGTTTTCATAATAACAATAATAATAATAATAATAATAATAATAATAATAATAATAATAATAATAATAATAATAATAATAATAATAATAATAATAATAATAATAATAATAATGAGTGGTTCTTGTATAGCGCAAAATCGTTTTGTGGCAAAAACTCATTGCGCTAACACACGCATTCAAACATGACATAGACGATATGAAACATTACAAATAAATACAACAGGACCACGGATCTACGACTGAGGAAAAGCAAGCTGGAAGAAGTGAGTTTTCAACTGAGCCTTAGAACTGAGGGAGAGTAGGGAGATTTCGCAGACTGGCAGGCAGCGAGTTCCAAACTGAAGGTGCAATGAAGCTGAATGAGCGTTCACCAACAGTTTTCAAGTTACGCTTCGGAGCCTTCAAAAGTTTCTCACTGGAGGACCGCAGAGAACGTGAAGGCTGGTATGTGCAGAGTGAAGCAGAAAGGTAAGCCGGGAGAGTCCCTTCATCCCTACGTCACACGACCAATCTCTTTAGCGCAAACCGTACCATGTGACCGTGATACAAAAATACTTGTAGCGACAAATGGCGGACTTCTTGTAGCCCTCTTTGTGACGCATCTTGGATGCAAGTTTTCTTCTATAAAAGATGACTGAAATGTTCTAAAGTAAAAAGTTATTTAGTGTTGTTCGAAACAAAAAGCACACTCAGTACTGGAGACGACAACGTCATGAAATATTTTAAATACGTCTTCAGTCTATTATGTATAAATGTATATTACTTTGACGTCAGTCATGTCTGGCGTGATCCAGGTCGGAAGATGTCTTCTTGATTTCTTTTACGAAAATAGTGAAGAAACGAAAACAAATACATTGTTGGTAGCATGGGCTTGCTGCACGGACCCTTGTAGGCCTTCGGAAGGTCAAAGAAACCATTGTACCCCGAAGGCCTTCGGGGTACAATGATTCCCTTGACCTCCCTCAGGCCTACAATGGTCCGTGTAGCAAACCCCTGCGACCGATAATTTATATTATACAGCTGGACCTTCACCAAGAGTTATAAAACATAGTTCTGGTCCTACATAAACGCGTTTTATACAGCTAGACCGTCACCATGAGTTATGAAAAATAGTTCTGGCCTTACGTGCACGTGTTTTACATAGACAGACCTTCACCAAGCTTAGAATTTGCAATGTCATTTGCAACAGAGGAAATAACTACTGTTGCAGTTCAAAGGTTTTGCAAGAATAGCTAGGCGCCTCCAGGCGCCAAGCTATTCATACCATGGCCATTTTCGAGAGGCCAAGCTATTTTGGAACTACCCTCGAAATATAATGGTTGTTCCCTCACCTATACAGGTGCGTAATACTCAGAGAAAAATACTAAACATGGTAATGATTTCATGGGGTCAACATGTTTAACTATGAGCACCGTGAACAGTGTGGACATCATTACTGTTCAACTGAAGCCAACAGTCATACAATACAATACAATACAATACAACTTTATTGTCTGTTCGAGTCCAGGCACGACAGAAATTTGCCTTTCGGCTCGTCATGAAACAACAATATAAGACATTAACAAACGCTGCAAAAGCATATCATGAAAAATTATCATTGCAGCAATCTATCACAAGCAATCTGTCACAAGATGGGAGGTAATGTTAAGTAGATCATACTTATCGCGGCGTTATAAACGAGAGTTCAAAATCGAGACAGCAGTTGGAATAAAAGACTTCTTGAAAACATTCCTTTTGGCAAGTGGCATGTTGAAACGTCTGCCTGATGGTAGCATTTGAAACTGATCAGAGAGTGGGTGACTAGGATCATTGACAATGCTAGCAGCTATCCTTTGGACAGCTCTATGGTACAGATCATCTACTGGGTACTGTCCTAGGCCAATGATCTTCTCAGCTGTTCTGCCTCTGTTTTTCATACTGAGATTGCCATACCAAGCAGTGATGTTAAACGTCAGTATGCTTTCGATCAGGCTTCTATAAACGGATTCTAAAACCCTGGAACTGACATCAAAACTTCTCAGTTTCCTAAGAAGGTACAGACGCTGGTTTGCTTTTTTCACAATCAGATCAGTGTTTCCAGTGAAGGACAGCCCACTATCCACGACTGTGCCAAGGTACTTAAAATTCAGTGACCACCTCTACAGGTTGATTATTAATCGAGACAGGTACAAAAATATCATCAACTTTCCTGTCATCAATGACGAGTTCCTTGGTTTTCTGTACATTCATTTCCAGAAAACTATCTTTGCACCATGACTCTAATACTGCTATCTGTGCAAAGTACTCGGCCAGACTGTCTTCTTTTTGGCGTAGGCGTACAAGGGCCATGTCGTCTGAGAACTTTAAGAGACGAGAAGTGGCAGTGTGACAACGCATATGGTCTGTGTATATAGAAAACAATGTCGGAGAGAGGACACAACCTTGAGGGCAGCCTGAATTTAGCACCACTTGGTCAGACAGACTGCCGTGTACATTTACACGTTGTGGCCTGTCCTTCAAAAAGTCTCGCACCCACAGAATAATGTTTGTGTTCACATTAAAGTCCATCATACGCTGCAAAAGCATCAGTGGTTCAACAGTATTAAAAGCATTAGAAAAGTCAATAAAAAGAATTCTCACATGTGCTTTTGATTTCTCAAGATGTTGAAATACAAGATTGTACAGAGTAAGGCATGCATCCTCCACACCCCTATGGTTTTTGTAAGCAAATTGGAATGGATCCAATAGTTCGGCAACATCATTTAACAGATGCCTCCTCACCACTTTTTCCATACATTTTGACAGAATAGAAGTCAATGCAACTGGACGGAAATCGTTGAATTCATGAGCGTTGGTTTTTTTAGGAATCAGGACAATGATTGATGATTTCCAAGCCGTAGGGACAGTATGATGATCAAGCAGTAACTGAAAGATAGTAGTGAAGATCTTCCCCAATTGACCTGCACAGGTTTTCAATACTCTTCCACCTAACCCATCTGGTCCAGGTGCTTTGTGTGCATTCAGCTTAGAAAAGATGTTTACTACCTCCTCTTCAGTAATTGACAAAGGTTCCGGCACAATGGACTGGCACAATTCATCACAGTTATCACTAAGGTTTCTGCCATCGAACCGTGAGTAAAAACGATTTAGATCATTGGCCATCTCAGCTGGATTCCCAGTGCAGAGCCTGGCTTGTTTCTTTTGCTGCCTACCCATCATACCGTTTAGACCATTCCATGCATCTCTAGCGTTGCCAGAAGAAAATTTTGTTTCGATCTTGCTTTTATAGTTCAGTCTGGCAGTCCTAGCAGCCCTTCTAAAATCCCTCTCCTTTTCCCGAAATTCATCAGTGTTACCCTGTAAGAAAGCAAGTTTCTTCTGGTTCAAATACACCTTTAGCTCCTTGCTGACCCATGGCTTATTGTTAGCAAACACCTTCACTGTCTTGGTTTTAATTACAGTGTTCTCACAAAATCTTACGTAAGAAGTGACTGTCTCAACAAGTTCATTAGGGTCATCACAGTTATGAGTAAACATATCCCAATCTGTCGCCTCAAAGCACCCACGGAGCTCCTCCATGCTGTCCGTACCTACCCCTAACCATGGACACAGGAAGACTTTCGATGGAGTTCACCATGGGACAAACACCTCTGGACACATCGCAATATTCACCATCGGCCAGCCATCAAAAACTAAAGACAGTTGGTCGAACACTGCTTGGTTGGTTGGTTGGTTAGTTCGGGTTTAACGTCCACAGCACCGAGGTGATCATGGACGGCCCTGACGGGCGGGTTATGGGGGACAGGGAAATCTATTGCCTATGGAGTACGACCTGAACACTGATCAACTCAGGCGCACTCCAACTGTGCCACTTTGATTTGCCAGGACCTTTCAACGGACATGCTATTAAACAAATCCGTTTTTTCCCCCTGGATTGTGAGTCCAGCTACCGGGGCCGGGACGGGATTCGAACCCACGACCCGGCGATTCCCTTTGCTCTCCTGCTCCGACGTTTAACCGCCTGAGCTATTTCGGACTCTCGAACACTGCTTGCTATGATGACCAAGTCAAGTCCTCGATCGTGCGATGTTGTTTCGTGAGCGTACGCTGGAAAGTGAATCACCATCGTGAGACTCGCATACTCCAGTCCAGACAAGAATCACCATCGTGAGACTCGCATACTCCAGTCCAGACAAGAATCACCATCGTGAGACTCGCATAATCCAGTCCAGACAAGAATCACCATCGTGAGACTCGCATACTCCAGTCCAGACAAGAATCACCATCGTGAGACTCGCATACTCCAGTCCAGACAAGAATCACCATCGTGAGACTCGCATACTCCAGTCCAGACAAAAATCACCATCGTGAGACTCGCATACTCCAGTCCAGACAAGAATCACCATCGTGAGACTCGCATACTCCAGTCCAGACAATAATCACCATCGTGAGACTCGCATACTCTAAGTCCAGACAAGAATCACCATCGTGAGACTCGCATACTCCAAGTCCAGACAAGAATCACCATCGTGAGACTCGCATACTCCAAGTCCAGACAAGAATCACCATCGTGAGACTCGCATACTCCAGTCCAGACAAGAATCACCATCGTGAGACTCGCATACTCCAGTCCAGACAAGAATCACCATCGTGAGACTCGCATACTCCAGTCCAGACAAGAATCACCATCGTGAGACTCGCATACTCCAGTCCAGACAAGAATCGCCATCGTGAGACTCGCATACTCCAGTCCAGACAAGAATCACCATCGTGAGACTCGCATACTCCAGTCCAGACAAGAATCACCATCGTGAGACTCGCATACTCCAGTCCAGACAAGAATCACCATCGTGAGACTCGCATACTCCAGTCCAGACAAGAATCACCATCGTGAGACTCGCATACTCCAGTCCAGACAAGAATCACCATCGTGAGACTCGCATACTCCAGTCCAGACAAGAATCACCATCGTGAGACTCGCATACTCCAGTCCAGACAAGAATCACCATCGTGAGACTCGCATACTCCAGTCCAGACAAGAATCACCATCGTGAGACTCGCATACTCCAGTCCAGACAAGAATCACCATCGTGAGACTCGCATACTCCAGTCCAGACAAGAATCACCATCGTGAGACTCGCATACTCCAGTCCAGACAAGAATCACCATCGTGAGACTCGCATACTCCAGTCCAGACAAGAATCACCATCGTGAGACTCGCATACTCCAGTCCAGACAAAGCAGGGACTGCCGAGCGCGTTAACCCTTTTGCCCCCAAGGTCCGTTTCTCAAATTTTGGAGGTGTTGCCTAACGACTATAAACCATTTGCAGGAGATGGCTTGACCATGATAATTCAAGGGTAGTGTCAGATTAGATTGGCGCCTAAAAGGCGCCAAGCTAATCTGGCACTACCCTTAAATTATCATGGTCATGCCATCTCCTGCTGAGAGGATCCGGGGCTAAAAGGGTTAAATGCAATAGAGTGACCAGCAACGACAACATACGCTTCAGAATAAACAAGACAAAGCAGTCTGCGTCTGCGGGGTGGCTCATGAGGATCTATACCCTATAGCATTTGGCCGTTGTTCGCGTTGTCCAAGAGTTCCAATCGTCTTTGGTTGGTTAGTTCGGGTTTAACGTCCACAGCACCGAGGTGATCATGGACGGCCCTGACGGGCGGGTTATGGGGGACAGGGAAATCTATTGTCTATGGAGTACGACTTGAACACTGATCAACTCAGGCGCACTCCAACTGTGCCACTTTGATTTACCAGGACCTTTCAACGGACATGCTATTGAACAAATCCGCTATTTTCCCAATCGTCTTTACCTCGAACAGAGGAAATATTCAGGGTTTCACTCGTTCAATGCCAGGTGATGGAGCCTGTGTTTCTTCAATCTTCGTTAATCCAACACCAACAAGCTCCAGCAGTCCCAGGGACATAGATTCAAAGTGGCGTCTGCAAGATGTACAGATCCTGGTGAGCCACCGCAATTGCGGGGGCCCATAAGCATCTATACCTCTTGCAGCTGGGTGGCGTTCACATCTTCTTGGCATTGAACGGGTTAAAGGTACGGGTAGTGATGGTCAAGCCGGGCTCTGAGCCCCTTTTACTCCTCTGAGCCCCGGGCGGCTAATTCCTTGTCTGTCACTAATGTGTCTGCTGTGCCTAATCGCCTTTTTCCAATCACAATAGACTTCCACACGCTGAGAAGCAGGGATAGCTGTAGCTAGGACCAATCCACGCTAGCAAGCGGTAGAGTTTTCCCGTGGCACGAGGTATAGATTTTCATGAGCTCCTGCTGCTGCAGGGGCTCATGAAAAACTATACCTCTTGCGAAATTCACTGTAAAGAACTTGTTCACGAAGAGCCTCTTCGACAAGACGTGAAAGGAGACATCTCATGAGAATCTACGCATATTGCTAGAGGGCAAGGGCCTGCCGCAGGGTGTGCTTGGACAAGGGGTGTAAAGAGACCTTCTCCAAATGAGACAATTATTGTAAGCGCCGACCTTCTCGTGTGTACGGCCTTCTGGGCTCTGCCGTCCCTTGGGAGAAGCTGAGCTGGCTTTAGGACTGGCCTTTTTGTCAGCCCATGGTCATCGGGCCGACTGAGGCTGGCCGTATTTGTCCCGCGCGCAGCCGTGCCAGGACCTACTACGGCCGACTTCGGCCTTGCGCTAATACTATCGTTAACAAAAACGTACGATTATCCGCCAATTGACCTTTTGGCGTCAAGGTTGCAGGGACCAGCTGCACGATTGAGTTAGTCCTGCGCCGGCCACTAAGCAAGATACTCCGCTATGAGCTGAGTCCTGCGCCAGCCACTGAGCAAGGTGCTCCGCTAAAGCAGAGCATCTTGCTCAGTGGCTGTGCAGGACTAAGTTCACTGGTGAAAGGGACGCAGATCGAAATCAGAGAAGAACCTAGCCGAAGACACTAACGATAACAGAACAGAGCTGGCATGATATTGGCAATCTTTGCCGCTAGCCTACAGGCTTTGAGCGCGATATACAGCAGTATTATCGTTATTGATCTTTTCATATTGTAATTTCATGGTTATATGTACGTGGGCCATTCCCCCGAGGTGTAACACATTGCCTTTTTTTTCATACCACTGTCGTGTGCACGCGAAAATGTTAGATTTTAAATTTACTATTCGTTCTATAAATGCAAATAAAGTGGACCGTGTCACTGACTACTTTTACTGACTATATCGTTAAACACGTTGTGCCCATGAATAACATCCAGGAAACGTTTAACCCATATCATACTGAGGCTAAAAGATTCCAATTTGAACACTGCCATATGCAAGCTACATTATAGTACTTACAGATAAGGATATAGACCAATGGCTTTAGTTCAAGGGTGGTGCCTGAATAGCTTGGCGTCTAGAGGCGCCAAGCTATTCCGACACTACCCTTGAACTATTTTAGTCAAACGTATTTCACGCACTGGTGTATTCCGAATGATAACGGTTAACGCAGCCAGTATCAACTTGCAAATTTCAGGCTGCTTGTATGTGTCTTTCCTTGGCGATCTTCTTTCGCCTTCCTTAGCCTCTACGCCATGGGTCAGTTGCATGAGTGAGCTTAGTCCTGCGCAAGCACTAAGCAAGTGCCTCCGGAGTAGAAGAGCACCTTGCTTAGTGGATGGCGGAAAACAAAGCTCACTCATGCAACTGACGCAACGTCTGTGGTAGGTTGGAAAGCAATCGCTAAAATGAGTGTTCAGTTTTGTGGTGCAGACCAACTAGCATCTCCTGCTCAATCAAGAGATGTCAGAAGGTCTTCATCTCTGCCTCACTTTAGGGAGAAAGGAGGACCATGGGCAAAACAGGACAATACTATTATCTGCAACGAAAGGCTGTTCCGGGGAGTGATGTACGTCTTGGGTCAAGTCCACCTAACGTCTTGTCAAAAAAGTGTCATACCTTATCATCTGCAACGAAAGACTGTTCAGGGAGTGATGTAAGTCAAGTCCACCTCACGTCGACTCAAAAAGGATGTAATACTTAATGAGTAAGGAGAATCTCGGGCTTAACCCGACCATCATATCCGCTGCGGAAGACAGTCCATGGAGAGTTCAAAGTCATCAGACCAAGTCCACCTCACGTCTGGAAGCAACAGTCACAAAATGGAGTTCTTTGCAGACTGTCCAGGGAGTGGGCAAAACGGGATGATAATAGGGTTAGGAAGCAAGGCGGCCTAGAGGTTGACCCGACCACCATAGACTTAGTGCAGAGACACTATTTTGACCGTTTATCCTTAACACATTTAGCCCCGAGTCCCTAAAGCAGGAGATGGATTGACCATGATAATTCAAGGGTACTGCCAGATGAGCTTGGTGCCTGAAGGCGCCAAGCTCATCTGGCACTATCCTTGAATGATTATGGTTGATCCATCTCCTGCTGCTGGTACATAGTAACACTCCCAAATTTGGAAAATGGGACTCTGGGGTTAAATGGGTTAAGAGAGATCACCTGTCAGTAAAGACCATCATTTAGGTGGCTGTAGCTGTGGCTGTGGCTGTAGTTGTAGCTGTGGCTGTAGCTGTGACTGTAGCTGTGGCTGAGCCACCTAAATGGCGGTCTTTACTGACGCATAAAGTTCGGACATCACCGTAGTGGCTCAGCTAGTAAAGCCTAGCAGACTGTCCGTATGTCCGGAGAGTGTTGTGCTCCTTGACTGCTACTGACGATACCACTGGCCTGAAAACACCCGTCATCTTGCTTCTTACCGCCGAGCGGCGTCAGTAGCAGTCAAGTGCTTAAATCTTTCGAGACGTGACGCAAAAATATTCGCGGCGTAAAGCCGTGAATCCAGATGCGACACGTCTCGAAAGTGTTAAATCTTTGGGTGAAGTCTACGAGCCAAAGCTTAGCTGCATGTGAGCTTAGCCCTGCTCTAGCCACTAGGCTATAGCGGCGCACCTTGCTTAGTGGCTGGCGCAGGATTAAGGTAACTCTCAAGTCTTTCCAATATCAGCCAAAAAAGGAGCACCTCAGGGAGGAAGGGAAGTTTGGGGCTTGGCTCTGTGGACATTGCCAGCAGAAGAATCAGACACGAAGAGAGAGGGATCTACAGTAAGCTTTAACCCCTTCATTGAACGTTTACAGCTATAACACCACGCCACTGCAAGAGGACCATATGCTCATATGCCACCGCAGATGCAGGACTAATAAAGGTTTATGTTTGCTCTTACTGGTACCGTTTATACCTGTGTTCCGTACACATAGCAGCGATAAAGCAAGACTACCCAGTGAATGCAGAATACAGCAAGTCCATCTTTGTGAAAGTGGCTTTACTGTCTTCTGCCTTCACTGGGCAAAAGAGATGCAAAAAACACAGAAAAGCACGAATTCGTGAGTGAGCGCTTGCGTGAGTGTAGGTATCCGAGGGTACTTCCGGCACTTTCGGCTTATTTCTCGTCATCATCAGTTCTAACCCCTTCACTACCAGAAGTCGCAGTACGTGTTTGTGAGATATTTGTTAATCCAATGGCAAAGAATCCCATCCACCCCAAAGAAATGAGTATAATGTAGTGCCATCCTCATCCGCCCCCACAACTGTGAAGGGGCTAAAATTGTACTATCTGCCAGTGCTGATCAGAGGACACGGAACACAGGCAAGTCACTAAGTATGGTCATACGAAAAAATCCCCCCGAAAAAACGCAAAGACCTGGGGGAAAATACAAGCGGTGGGAACTAGCTATCTCATTACTGAAAGTTTCACGTATGTTAGGGGGGGGGGATACGGGGGTACGGTGGGGGGTGGGGGTACAGGGGGGTGGGGGTACAGGGGGGGTGGCGGGGGAAGAGGGGGGCACAGGGCGGGGGTGGGGTAGGGGGGGGTCAGGGCACTGAACCAATACACAAATTTGGTTGTTATTCTCCATTTTTAATCAAGTTTAGTTTTCGCGTGCTACACGCTTAGGATATAATCTAAACAGATCCAGGATGCGCTTATCAGCCTTCCAAATTGGCCACAAATTGGCGACGAGAGGGATGAGGCTGTCCTGTGTTGATCATGACGGACAAATCTAGAGAGAATCGAGCGTTGGGCAATAATCCAGCAGACTGCGGTCAGTAAAAGGCCATCGCGCCGAAGTCGGCAGCAGTCGGTCCGCGCACACGCGGACCGACTGCGGCCAACTTCAGCCCGTTGACCTCCTGCGCTCTGGTTACTAATGGAGACGGGTCGCCCAGGACAAGGACAGTGGCTTAATGGTGGATCACTGGAGCCGAAAAAAAGGATCAACTTTTGTATACATACATACCTCTCGTTGTTAGCGTGCTGATCAGGACAGATTTACAGCTGATCAAATGACTGGTGCGTACACGGTCATTCACCTACGCTGTCTGGAATCATCGCCAGATGGGTAGAAAGTAACTAGGACTGTAGCGTAACATGCAGAAGACCAACATCAGACCTTCAGTCAGCCTCCTTTCCGCCTGCGAGGGGCGTAGATTCTCATGAGCCCCTGCAGCCGCAAGGAGCTGGTAAAAAGTGTGTTGCGTTTCTCTTTTTGAAATTTACTTGTAAAGGGAAATTTGGACTGCCTTCACAGGGAAGACGTGTCACACGGTGCAGGCTTATCTTCTTCTTTATTTCTTTTTTTTTAATTGCTGGAAGGGGGGGGGGGGACGGAGAAAAAACGCCGAAGGGAATGAGAACTGACGCGAGACCCGAATACCGGAGCACGCAAATGCAGGTGAAATAAGGTAAACCCTTTTAGCCCCGAGACCCCGTATGAGGAGATGGATTGATCATGATAAATCAAGGGTAGTGCCAGATGAGCTTGACGCCTTTAGGCGCCAAGATCATCTGGCACTATCCTTGAATTATCATGATTAATCCATCTCCTACAACAGGTACATAGTCGGCGTTTGGCAACACCTCCAAAATTTGAGAAATGGGACCTCGGGGCTGAAAGGGTTAGGGCGAAGGACTCGATCTGTAGACATGTTCAGGAGACTGCCCATGTCTCGCGCCAACCACGACCGGCCCAACCTGTTCCTCAAAGTCAGGGAATTATTTCTTCTTAACCCATTCACTGTTGGTAAACACGAACACCACCCAACTTGCAAGAGGCAGAGAACCTTATGAGCCCCGCAGGCTCTATGCTTAGGTATCTGTATTTCTTGGATTGATATGATTTTTCGATTTATGTTTCTTCATTGATTTACACTGTGCGTCTACTGGCAGTAAAAGGCTTAGGCGAACTACTGTCCGTGTCCTTTGCATACAGCATCAACTGCAGGAAACAGATGAATATTGCCGGAGCCTGGTACGTCACTCACTGTTAACAAACGAGCAATGCGGCTCCAGAAACGAAAAGAACAGTGGGTACGGTGTGGGCCGAGAAGGAAAAGCGGGTCAGCTCAGGCAATTACAGAGAAAAGGTGCTAACAAGATTGTAGTCGGGTGAGAATGAACACCTAGGTGGCGTTTGGTAACCGCCCTAATCGAGTAACCAGATCATAGAACATTGAGCATGTCCGGTCAACGTTCCTGTAGTCCTGACACGCTGACGATGTTCGCGAAGGAACAGTGGACACGGGGTGGTGTGAGGCGGAAGTTCAGTTCAGGCAAACGTCGGAGCAAACAAGATTGCAGTCGGCCAAAACTGGCGTTTGGTATTTGCCCGATTGGTGTAACCAGATCATGGAACACTGAGCGTGACCTCTCACTGGCCCTATGGCCAGCAGTATTCCTTATCAACAAACACTCTCGGACTGGAGGACTGCTGAAGCCGAACCTCGCTCACAAAATGGAGTAGATTAACATGAGATACTGCTACTAGTTCCCCCCCCCCCCCCCCCCCCGAGACACACACTATCCTCCCGGCCCACCCACCCCCCATCCCCATCCCGAAGCTCCCACACGCGCTGAAGTAGACAAAAGCCGTCAAACAGGAAAAAGCTAATCTAAATAAGCTACGACTTGATGACACAGCAAAAGGTCCTCGGGCAGACATACGCCTTGGCCAGCTAAGGCTGACGTCGGCCCGAGGATCTTTCGCTCGCTGAAGCCCTGTCCGTCTCCCGCAGCTGCCGTTGACAGTAAAAACGACTGGCGTGGGCCAAGGGCCGCCGGATGGAGGGTGTACGCGCTGATCCACTTGTCGCCGTGTGGCAGTCAGATTGAGTAGGTCGAGTCGATTGATACGCCCAAAAAAAAACAGCTGGGGTCTCTTATCACCATGCTCGAGCCCAAATGTCCTAAATAAAGGCCGAAAGTTATAAACAATAATTCATGAAAAAAATGAAATGAAAAAAAGAAAAAATATTTTTTTAAACAATGTTTTAAAAAAAATAATTAAAGGTAAACACAATAGGATGAACCATAACCCACAAACAAAGTCTTTTCTATATGAGAGGGGCCCTCGCTGTCAAGGGTCTCTACTTTTTGTCTTTGGTCTGATTCTGATGTTGAATTATCTCTTCTTGAAAAAGTCTCGCAGATCTGCCAATGCGTCAGTGAGTTCTATACGGGGCGCAGGACATACACGTCATTGATTTGTCAAACGTCATTTGTCATGACGTAAGTTTTAGTTTTAACTAATTTTATATTTTACGTGAGATGAGTTTCACTTTCGCTTCATACGCTTCAGAAAATGGTGACAAAACTAGAACTTCACGATACAATTTCAGTCTTGCTATAATTTGTGTAAAAGCAGGTTGACTTTACCGAGCTACATGATATACTAAGTACATGGGTCACTTGCATGTTCTTTGAAAGCGCGTCGATGTGTGTGCGCGTGTTAGTGCGTGCGTGCGAGCGCGCTCCGAACATCTTCAAGAGGCATAGATCCTCATGCGCCCGGAGGGCGCATGAGGATCTATTCCTCCTGGAGATGTGCGCATGTTTGTGTGTGAGAGAGAGCGCGCGAGAGAGAGAGAATTATTGATTGTACATTGTTTAACGTCCCGAAAGCAACAAGGCTCTCTCAGGACGTGCCTGCATTGCTTGTGAAAAAAAAAATGAAAAAAAAAAGCCCGAATATTGAATGTATGTCGCCAGCCAGTCTAATACGTTAAATAAACCTACGACATGGGGCCTAAATAAAGCTAAGACCATTTAGCAACACACATCCAATATCAAGAGCTACAGGCAGCGCAGACATTAGGGAGATTGATTGATTGATTGTACATTGCTTAACGTCCCGACAGCAACAAGGCTTTCTCAGGACGTGCCTGCACTGCTTGTGAAAAAAAAAATAAACAGAACATTGAATGTATGTCGCCAGCCGGTCAAATACATTAAATAAACCTAACACATGGGGCCTAAATAAAGCTAAGACCATTTAGCAACACACATCCAATATCAAGAGCTACAGGCAGTGCAGACAGTAGGGAGAGTTTTAAAAAGGCAAATACAGGTGAATGAACCAAGGGTAGACAGAAACACATGCCCCAGAATAGAGAGAAAAACTCACCCTGTGGGGCTGACCAGGGTGACCCTGGGAACTAAAAAGTACCTAACCCCACCCAAGTCCCCCAGGGCAGACCCGGGTGGGGGGACATTAGGGAGAGTTTAAACAAGGAAAATACAGGTGAATGGACCAAGGGCAGACAGAAACACATGCCCCAGAATAGAGGAGAAAAACCACCCTGTGGGGCTGACCAGGGTGACCCTGGGAACTAAAAAATAGTTAACCCCACCCAAGTCCCCCAGGGCAGACCCGGGTGGGGTAGAGAGAGAAAATTAGGTCATATTTAGAGTATTATGTCAATGTCTGCTTGGTGACGGAGGTGCCGCTTTTACGTCACGCCACTGTCTGACATTCTCCAGAAGTAAAGGTTTTTTAGTGTTTTAATTCTTTTCTGAAAAGAATTAATTCTTACTAAAGAAGTTGAAATGATACAAAGCTGGCTAACGAACTCATCCAATGTCTTTCTCCAAACTAGCTATATCCAAAAGTTCAAGTAAATATGGCAAACATTACGGACTCTAATCTCGGTCAACCCACTTACAATAAACGGTTGTTTATGTCTTCAATGAGACATTCAATTACACTATGCTCGGAGGCTCTCTTAGCCACCCCTTTAAGAAAGAGGTTTAGGCCTGCCCGCCTTTGACATCATGGACATGCTATTAAATTCGCCGCACCCAGGCCCGTCCTAAAAAGTCCCTTCTATAAACAGAAGGGACTTTAAAAAAAAAAAAAACTAACCCCTCTGTCACAAATGTTACACAACTGAGTTTAGAATAAGACTGATTAATCAGGACAAAAGCTTTGAAGACCATTTTGGGAACAACATGTGCTAGACCGGGATTTTTGTTTTACCGCTCTAGATCGTAAGGTCAAAAATCGCAGACCAGCGCACACGCTTTCTCTACAAATCAGAATCATGACCAGCACATGTTTGTCGCAAAGTTCCAATCAAATCAAATCAAATCTAATTCCACTTGTAAAGTGCAGCAACTTATATGCACGTGGCGCACGTTCTGGACGTAATCATCCCCTTTCGTGCCGAGAAAAAGGAAATACGATCCAACTGCAAGAGAAATAGATCCTAGTCACTAGCCCCCGCAGTTGCGGAGAGGGGGGGGGGGCTCATGAGGACACTATCCATGTTTCTTGGACATGCCTCAGTTAGCAAAGTCTCATCGGGTTCCTGTCGGCCACAGCTCTAGATCGTAGACCAAGCGCATACCAAGAAACAGCACGGTTCTAGAGCCCCCCAAAATAACTGAGGACCCGGCCGGGGTTACCGTAGCTCACCCTAGGACATTTTGCTGTATGAGATAAAAACGATACCTGTCTTCAATACTTAGCCCAGGCAGACGTCCAGACTCTGTCACAGTCACAGACAAAACGCTAAATCCTTATGGTCAAAGCTCCACAAAATGCACGCAGTCTTCCGAAGGCAACATACCAGTTAAAGTGACAAAAAAATCGTGATAGTTCAGGGGGTGGTGCCAAAATAGTTGGCGGCGCTACTGGAGATATATCGACAATGTTAGTTCAAGGGTGGTGCGAGAATAAATTGGCGCCTGGAAGCGCCAAGCTATTCTGGCACCACCCTTGAACTAAAGCTGTAGTTCAGTCTCACGGTTGAAACTAACTGAGATTCCGCGCTGTCACTACTTTTAGTGAACACGTCTGCAACCTTCACCTACGTTTAGAAAGTAGTCTGGGACGATTTGAAAGTAATCAAAGCTTTTAACCTTAAGGAGACTGCGACTTTGGGGACTTTGCCCCAGAGTACCGTTACAGTAAAATTGGTAAACGTTTCGCATCCACACTTAATTATACAGTGGTCTGCTGAAATGTATTGCAACTAACATTCCAGACGTGCCGCATTCAGATACGCGGTATTATGCCGCGTATCCGGATGCGGCACGTCTCAAATGCGTTAACAGAACATATACTGAAAGCTCTAGGTTAGTGTTTGATAAGCTTTCCCCTTAAAGAGACATTGCTCTAGATTACTGACAATTCAGCTGTAATCTTAATCCAAAAACTTCTCGCATTTCTGTGGTCAACTGATCATTACATTACCTGCGTGTTGGAGCTGGACTGTCCAAGACAGCTCATGCGTAGTTTCCGATTAGCCTGCATCCTGGACATTTTGCCCCAAGGGCTGTAGAGTGAAACTGGTATTGCTTTCACTTCAAGAGTCAACGGCTCTATATTCACACTTGTCTTTTAACCCATCACATCCTGAGGCTGACATTTTTCAAAGTTGCTTATTGTTCCTTAAAGGCTACATTACAGATTAAAAGACAGATCAACCGTTTAGTTCAAAGGTGGTGCCAGAATAGCTTGGCGCCTGAGGCGCCATGCTATTCTGGCACCACCCTAGTCAAATATATTTAAAGAAATAGTGTATCCGGATTGAAAGGGTTAGGAGATACGTAGTAATCGCCGCAGAAGTCCATCAATGCCAGTGTGATCAGACTTTGCATTAGATTATCGCACACTGAATACAAGTTAAAATGAAAGATGTTTGACTCCGCAAATTAAATCGTTGGCTGTCGGTAGCGGTTTTTGTCGCGATGATTGCTGCAGGAATCATCGCGACAAAAACCGCTCACGAAATCCATGGTAGCTCAAGGGTTGTGCCAGAATAGTTTGGTGCCTCCACGCGCCAAGTTCTTCTGGTATCACCCTTAACTCATTCTACCCAGGACACACCACAGCAAGATGAAGATCGACATTGATAGTTCAAGGGTGATGCCAGAATAGCTTGGCGCCTATAAGCGCCAAGCTATTTTGGCATCACCCTTGAACTATCATGGTCGATCTGTGTCCTGCACTGCAATGCAGTCTTCAGAGGACAACGGCAAAATTTGGGCATTTCGGTGATGGGGTAGAATGAGTTAACTCCTTCACTGCCAAGAAAAATTGAACAAAACCCAAACGCAAGAGTTATAGAACCTCATGAGCCCCCTGCAATTTGGGGGGCTCACGAGGATCTATGCCTCTTACTGAAACCAATTTATAATTATATCCATGTTCCTTGGACGGCTCTGGCGTTTGGTCGCTGAATGAACACAAATACTGATCCGTCTAGTTCGCACATGAGGCAAGGGGTTAAACTATCATGGTCAATCTTTTTTTCCTGTGGTAGGATGTCATGGCTGAATGGATTAACCTTAAGCTGTCACGGTCGTAACACCTCCCACACATGGCGCTGGCATTGAAACAGGCACTGGGACCAGTGTAATGACCAGTGACCATTGTAGTGAGAAAGGCAATCAGCGCTTTGTCCAGAGATTTCACGCCGGCGTCAAATTTACGAGACGACCTGTCGAGCTTGTCTGAGACGGAGATAAGAATCAGATTACTCCCCAACGGCTTTTTTTCCCCTCCTGGACGTACATGGGCCGGGGGTGGAAGGGGTGGGGTGGGGCGGGAGTGGGTGTGGGGCCGGGCATTTATTTGAGGGGAGGAGCGTATGCCATTTTCAAATCTTGAGGCTTGAAATTTAAACTCCAAAATTTGTGACGTTGCTTTCAAGGACATGACTGAAAAACACTCTCTACCTAAATCGTTTATCTTCCGAAAATAAATCTCTCTCTCTCTCTCTCTCTCTCTCTCTCTCTCTCTCTCTCTCTCTCTCTCTCTCTCTCTCTCTCTCTCTCTCTCTCTCTCTCTCTCTCTCACTCACTCACTCACTCACTCACTCACTCACTCACTCACTCAAATAGATACTTGTAGTATAGCACACAACTGCGAATAAACACGAAACATCCTGAGATGCCCAGCTACAAATCACCTCCTTTGATATCTTCTGTTTTGAATAATCGATTTTGAAACATGACAAGATACAACAAACAACCTCAGTCCTCTTCACATTCTACGTCATGATCGCTGCAATCATACCCGTCACACTTAACATTTCAAACCATGACGGTTGAAAGGCATCCTATAATTGTTCGTCTCTCTGAAGTTGCGTTCTTCAACGAAAACACAACTTGTATTTTTCAATGAAACAACGGCCCGTCGAGCGAAACAACCTCGGGCCGGAGTCGACCGCAGTCGGCCCGCGTGCGGGCCGACTGCGGCCGACTTAGGCCCGAGTTCATTTTTACTCAATGAAACCTCGCGTGCACGTGTCTGTCAATCAAACAAACACTGGACGAAAGTCCTATCGACGGCTTCAGCTTTCTGTACACAGGGAAAATGGATCTGTACATCAGACGAAGAGCCACTCATCCAAGTGAAAACAAAGGCACGCAAATCAACGGCAAATGCGCTTAAATCTCCATTTAGCCCAGTCCGCAAAAATAAAACTACTCGGACCCACGCCGGCCGCAGTTGGCCCCTGCAAAACTGTACGGCCCGGGTGTTTACTGGGTGTTTTCTTCTGAACTATCAAAATCCACCCTGTCCCTCAGTTCCATTTGCATGAAGCAACGAGTTGAGATACGACAGACAGGAAGCAAGGAGTTGGGATACGCCGAGCAGGCAACTAAGGCAACCTCACGGCGGGAAGGGTACAGTTCTGGCCAGCCAGACTAAGGTGGTCTTAAAACATAATAGGTAAATATATATTATATATTAGAAAATATTTCTGGGAAAATCGCGCAAATCAAAACTTAAAGGACACGTCTGCACACTTTAAGAAAGCCATCGAAAAAGGTGATATGTGCATATTTCACACACATTTAAATAAATAAACAAATAAATAAATAAATTTACTTTCTTTTAGAAGGTTGAAGATTTTGACCTGTGGCGGGGGGGGGGGGGGCGGGACATTTTTTTTTTTAGAGTCTGTGGAATATGCCTGGGTGGTATTATGTTAACTCATTGTGTCCCCTGGTACGAAATACCCTCCTTTTGGAGTCGTCGGAGGACTGCATTACAATCAAAGAAACAGACCGCCCATGATAGTTCAAGGGTGGTGCCAGAATAGCGTGGCGCCTATAGGCGCCAAGCTATTCTGGCACCACCCTTGAACTATCATGGTCGATTCATATCTTGCTGGGTGTGTCGGGACAGAATGAGTTAAGGGAGAGTTGGAATTATCCTGGTAAGTACTGTGTGTTCCGGCCAATGTCAGCCGCCGTTGGCATTGGCCCGAGCACATCGTTCATATTGGGAGCCCGTGTATTGATCAACAAGGGCGTTTCGTTTTACGGGACTTAATTGCGTCGTGTTCTTCCGCAGATTTTTGTAATTTGGAGGACTGTTTGATGTGTCAGAGTACACCTTGTCCCGCTCTCTCCACGTCATGTTTCATTGAGTTGTTCTGTCTTTCATAACTTCAGCAAATGTCGGCCTCAATCTTGACACGTAGATGAGGATAATTCTGCACTGCGAAGACAAAAGACAAGAAGTGCGTTTCAGTGAAAGCGAGATTTTCACTGTAATACAATGAACATCTAGCTGTTCACAAAAATGGACTTGCTGTCTTTTGCATTCACAGAGTGATTGATTGTTTCGTCGTTGCGACTTTTAAGACGCGTCGGAATCAATGGCACAAACCGTACAATCAACAAATTATCTCTTCTTTCATGAAATATCAAACAACCATCAAGGTACAAATTATGTCGCGAAAGACGATGTATAAACGCCAAGAGCTGGGCGGGGTAACAAGGCAGACGACAATCGTCAGCGAAACGTCACGTCCTGGAAAAAGAAAACCCCTACACTGTGATGGCGAAAGACAATAACTCCATTTTGGGTGAAAAGCGACATTTTTACTGCTATACAATGAACATCTTACATTTTTTAAAAATGGACTAAACCTTTGGCTCTCGGTAGCGCTTCTTGAAATCACCGCGACAAAAAGCGCTATCGACAGCCAAAGGTTTAATTTCTGTTGCCTTTCTGTGACAGAAATGCTGGTCTCCCTATAAAGATCATGCCTCGAAAGACTCGACAATTTTAAAAGCACATTTATATATCAAACTGGTATCATTGATATCATTCTGCAGCAGTGCATACTACCCTTGCAGCCCCATCTCTAACAATTGGCGCTTGCAGTGAAAGAGTTTGCAAGGTTCCTCCCTGTGGACTATAAAAAAAAGCAAGTCCATTTTTGCGAAAAGCGAGATTTTCATTGTATTACAATGGCAATCTCGTTTTTCACAAAAATGGACTTAATATCTTTTTGCCTTCTTATGGCATATTTTCTATTGACGAGTAACTTATCTTCTGAAATATCAAACTAGTCACGAAATGTATTCATGACGGAGATGTCTGCCTGAAAAGGAACTTAGTAATTGGTTAATCAACAAACTTTACAACAAACTATATAATCGTCGTAAATACCAAACAATCATAAAAAATCAGAAACGTTTCTAATCATAGACAAAAGATAAAAATGCCGCACTTGGAATGTTGTAAATATAGCTCAACTGATATGGTCGAGTGGATTCCATTTTTAGGCTGGTTCTCTACGGCAAAACTGTAATCCATGTGTATCTGACTGTCTGGTAATAACGAGGTCATATCATATCGTCTGCCGTAACACGCTGAGTGTGCTGCGAGTGCCCATGTTTTCTTGCTTGTTCAGACGCAGAACATTCATAAATACCTCATTCCCAATGTCCACTACGGGAGTGTAACATGCAGATATAAGCACCGCGCGTTAAATCTGTGAATGAGGATAAAATCAGGACACATCTCTTTCAGTTGAACTCATTCAACTCCAACACGCCACGGCAAGACGTGGATCGAGTGTGATAGTTCAAGGGCTGTGCCAGAATAGCTTGGCGCCTGTGGGCGCCAAGCTATTCTGGCACAACCCGTGAACTATCATGCTCGATCTGTTTCCATAAGTGTAATACAGTCTTCAGGGGGCAACTTCAAAATATGCGGATTTCGGTCCTGGAGCAGAATGTGTTAAAGCGATCTGATCCATGGCAGGCTTTGACTGCTGAAATTCGGCGATACGAGTTATCAATGTAAACGAAGAATTTTCTATCCTTCTTTTCATAAACCATGTGAGTAGGCAGAGGTTTTCCGTTGTCTTTCGAGCGTAACAGAAGGAACTCTCCTGCCTACTTGTCTAATATTGCCTGAAACTGCCTAATATCACCAATGTGTGAAAAGACGTTAAATAAAAATCCTGATCCTATCTCCTGCCTACAAAGGAGAAGAAGAACAAGAAGTCTTTCATTTTACTGCACCCAAACTTCACAATTCAAGTTAGTCTTTTTGTCCGGCCTTACTGTAAGAACCTTTACACAGGAGATATTGCGAACTATTAACCCTTTACTGTCTGGAGTAGGTCGCTTTAACACATGCAGCCCAAGGTCGTAATTCTTATATTTGCTAGTTGTCCTGCGAAGACTACAGTTCAAGACACAGATCGACAGTGATATTTTAAAGGTGGTGCCAGAACAGCATGGCGCCTAACCTTAAATATCACGGTCGATCCATCTCTGGCTGTATTGTGTCCTAGCAGAATACGTTAAGAACCAACTGTAGCACATGGACTGACCATGGTAGCGCAGGAGTTGTAACGACTGCCTTGGCAAAGGGAGGCGCCAAAATGATCATCTGGCATTTCTCTCGAACTATCAATGGTGGCTGAAAAGCTTTTGCACAGTGCCTATCGGAATACACCGCAGTACAAGTTGTATTCCTGTGGACATGAAATGTCAGTGATCAATTGACGATTTTCGAATATCAGAAGTAGGTCGAAACACCACAATATTTCGGCGAAAACAATGGATTAACCCTTATCATTCTGACACACCCATTGTTTAAAATAAATTTAAGTGATAGTTCAAGGGTGGTGCCAGAATATCTTGGCACCTCAGGCGCCAAGCTTTTCTGGCACCACCCTTGAACTAAAACCGTTCTCCAAATCTATCTCCTAATCTGTAATGTAGCCTTCACGGGACAATAAGCAAATTTTACAAAATCAGCCTCAGGATGTAATGGATTAAAAGCTCGGACAAACATGCGATATATCGCAAGTCTGCCCGAGCATTTAATGTCCACAGTGCAGTTCTGACCCTCTTCTGGTTTCCGGACAACACATATAGGGCTCGGGAAGTTCCCCGCGTTGTCTAGAAGCGTCGGCTGCCGCGCCGCCATCTTGTGAGGACACGCTAGCCTGGCGATAGACTTCAGATAGTAGCGAAGTAGTGTTTCAACACGTTTTTCTTCATGTTTCTTCCTCTTTGGAAACAAACAAAAACAGATTCTGGCTAGCGGTTTCCTACGGTGATGGCAAGACTTACTGTTATTGCCTATAGCACGTCAGGACTTTCCTGACATTGTCCTGACAGCGATTTCCCGATGAGCGCATGAGTCGCGTATCCTCTCAAGATGGCCGCCACGACTAGCGTGACGACGTCAGCTTCGAGGCACGTTGATGACGTACTACGAAACGACTCCGGGATGATACAGCCCCGCTTTTTTCCCCGATGCTGATGAAGAAGCAGGCCGCATTCGCTTCCTTGCATACGCTCCCTTCTCAGTGCGGCCGTGTATTGAGGGCCACACCATGAAGGCGACCGCCAAGTCTGTTTAACCTCTTCACTGCCACTGATCGTACATTGTACGTCTGAAATCTGTGCATGTTCAACGCCCGTGAACAATGAATCCAAAGTGGTCTCAGCAAGAGGCATAGATCCTCATGAGCCCCCGCAATTGCGGGGGCTCATGAGGATCTATACCTCTTGCAGTAGTGTGTTGTCCATTTTATTGTCGGCAGCTGACGGTACCTGCAAGATATATCCTCTTGCAATAGCGTGTTGTCCATTTTCTTGTCGCCAGCTTAAGGCATCTTCATTACGTTACCTAATCTTAGACTTACCTTCAGCTGGCGCCTCGAACACCAAAGAAAAGATAAGTAGCACACTGTGCACTTGTTTGTGTGTCTATTTTGAAATACAGGTATTAATAAATTGTGTTGTAACTGTCTTTTCCAACATTTGTTCGTTCTTCGTCTGGGTTGGGCATGTTACTCACCTCGTGCCAGCAAAAAGTACCCCGGGTCAATCTGACGTCAGCGTCATTGGGTGACAGTTCAAGGGCAGTGCCTGAACAGCTTGGCGCCTGAAAGGCGCCAATCTGATCAGGCATCACCCTTGAGCTATGGAGCATCGCCTCCAGCCATGGCACGACAGAGAACGATCACCTCCAAACTGGATCGGACAACTAGCTTAAAGGATTAATCCGGTACAGACGGACAGATCTTTCTCGTTCTTGTTTCTGTCCGAAGTCTTATTGACGCGAAGCGAAAATACGGTTACCCGGTACCCGTCTGTTTCTCGTCAAAAATAGGTCAGATTATTACCTTACGGGGCTCAATCGAAGATTTGCGAAAATGGCGCCCGACTGATCTTCCTTCCCTCTGCTCGTAAGAGCACTCAAATTTGGAATCATCCCACGCAACTTGTCAAAGACCGTGTTTCTATTTCTCCTATTTCTCATCCCAGCAGGCGGGGTGGGTGTGTTCTGTCACCACAACTTGCATCTAGACTTCCCAGAAGAAAAGCGTTTGTGGCGGTGAAAACTGTTAACGAGCCGACCAGAAGACGTCAACAAGATAACAAGTCCTGCACTCCGTATTGAAAAAAATAGAAGATGTCTGCGCAAATAAGTTCGTTAACTCATTCGAGGAGTGCTGCATTTGTATACGCGGCTTACACGCCGCGAATCCGAATGCAGCACGTCTCGAATGAGTTAACAGACGAGGTGGCGAACATTTCCTTCTGAAAGCGGATCAGGATTAGGAAGCCTGTGGCATCGGGTCCTCCCACATCGATGAAAGTCGTCCAACTTTCTAAAAAAAAAAAGTGTCTAAAATGTAACTTCTTCTGACGTCCTTGTCTATAATCCGATTAGGAGAGTACACTACGCCTTCCGGGAACCCTCACTTCACCTAACTAAACACATACAGTGGAACCTTGGCTGAGCAACCATCGGACCCTCACCCTCCTCACAAGAAATAGAAGTCTTAAAGGACGGATGTTCTCTCAAGAGAAGTCTTGAAAATCAAAAAGTGTCATGTGTCATTAAAAACCATCATTTAGGTGACCGCTCAAAGACAGGTTCTGCCGTATTTCAAAACTTTGAGATATCAAAACATTTCGACGACAACATCTTCACCGCTCCCCTCCTCCGCCGCGCCCCCACACCCTTGTACACACAAATCTTCAAAGTTCTGTCGTGCAATCTAAATCGGACTATGGAAGCCTCAAAACGTCTATTGATTTGGCTTTCTGGCATCGATGCCACGTCTGACCTTTCCATCAAAAGCTAGGCGAGGCGAGAGGTCTCCAATGCCGAAAACACTCCACGTCAAAAGGGCGACGATTTTCCTTGGGTCATTTTCGTAATAGGTCTTGCGTGCAAAGTCACTCGTCTGCACGAGGTATAGATCCTCATGAGCCCCGCTCGCACCTGCGCGTGCTCATGAGGCTCTATGCCTCATTACGCGCAGTTATAGCAGACTCCCATGCTCGAAACACTCCGATTAAAAACGTCACCGATTTCCGTTGGTCATTTGGTGAAAGAGCAGAGTGAATGCCATTCACCTGCATGAGACACAGATCATCATTTGCAAGAGGCATAGATTCTCATGAGCCCCCGCTATTACGGGGGCTCATGAGGATCTATGCCTCTTGCTACGCGCACTTATGAAGGCTATGTTCTAAACATTCCATGTCAGAAAGTTGCCCATTTCGATTGTTCATGCGGAAAAAGGATTTCAATCATAGACCCTTATGCACCCCGACAACTGCGGTGGCTCATACAGAGATTTACGCTTCTTGTTGAAGACATTTACACCAAGGTTGTAAAGACGTTTTGCCAACGTCAGGTCTGTTAGACTCAGTGGAAAAAACAAGCTTGAATGGAACTGTCGCCCATCTGACAGACACACAGGTCCTGGTGAGCCGCCGCAAGTTTCTTGTTTGGCCGCATCTACACTGTCAGCTTTCAAAGACTATGGACACAAAACAGTCGCCGGTTTCGTTGGTCATTTCGCGAGAACCTTTTAACCCTTTAGCTGTCGGTAGCGCATTTTGTCGAGGTGATTCCTGCTGCAGGAATCACCTCGACAAAAGCGCTACCGACAGCTAAAGGGTTAAGACTGAGAGACTGGTCATCATGGACCACTACTTCCCAACCACTCTCACCCCCCCCACCCCCCCCCCCCCATCCCCTCCCCTCCCTCACCCCGCAACCACCTCCTCCGCTGGAACGATGTCTGTACATAGCCCGACTGACGATGCCGACACGACGGTCTTCAAAACAGGAGACCACCTTTCGCAAATAGACAGATCTGAGGGCCAGGAAACGAGAGGATTAGTGCATACACCCGCATTCATAGAGTGGTGCTATTCTTTCATTATGCACAAGTCCGGAGTCGCAAAGCACTCACACGTCAAAAACAGCTCCAGCGGCACGCGCGACCTAGAACATTCCTTGCTGAAATCTTTCATGACCTGCTAATATTCGACAGAAGTCACAAACTACTTTTTTGCATAAGAAAGGTAAGTATATGCAGTGAATGGTTTTCTTGGCTGAATGTCAATTTTGGAAAAACTGAATTTAACCCGAAAGCGTATTAAATTGCGCCGTGCCTGTCCTTTCAAAGCGTGTTTTTTTTTCTTTGTCTTGGAGTTTCTGTGATTGAATAAGAAGTGTTCACGTATGAAAAAGGTTTTGCATAATTAGGTATAGTACCTTTTCCGAATGAACTGATAATTGAAGATTTCGTCGAGAAATACTAGAATACCGTATTTACCGTCAAAAAAAAAAAGACTGTACATTAGTACTTCTTGACGAATAGACCGCTGCAAAGTTTCGCTGCCGTGCTGAATTACCTGCATGTGCGCACTGCGCGCTATTTCGAAAATTTCGAGTAAACAAACGACTGCACGACGTGTAACCTACAAGCGCCGCCGATCTCCAACTTACGCCTAAGGGACCTAGAAGCGCTGCTGAAAAGATAAATCGCGCCGTGCCAACAGCTTCCACCTTTACTCGAAAGAAAATGCTTGGCCAGGTCAGTGGTATTAACCCATATCATACTGAGGCTAAAAGCTTCAAATTTGTACACTACAATATGCAAGCTACATTATACTACTTACGGATAAGATATAGACCAATGGCTTTAGTTCAAGGGTGGTGTCAGAATAGCTTGGCGCCTAGAGGCGCCAAGCTATTCTGGCACTACCCTTGAACTATTTTATTCAAACTTATTTCACACACTGGCGTATTCCGAATGATAAGGGTTTAACAACGCGATCACGTGGTTTTCCTTCATAGTCTTAGTAAAGCGCGAAACCCTACAGCGCTCTATTGGTGATCATCTAAGATTTTGGCAATGAGTTGGAACATAACAGAAGACGCGTGTGAGCCTTGTACGAGGTATTTTTGCCCGGACTGCGTTCGTGACCCAACCCAACCACCTTCGTGACGCATACCGTTCTGTCAGCACTACTCAGAGGCAAGTGGCAACGTGCGACAATTATTATCCGTTGTAGAAACAACGCACAATCGTTATCATCTCCCCATTTCAGTACCACCACCCAGATTTGTCTCCCTCTATTCGCTCACGTTCCCGGACGTTCCCTTATCATAGAAACTGTGTGGTATATTTTTCATGGTGATGGTCAAACTGGTTGCCCCCCCCCCCCCACCCCCACCCCACCACTCGATTCGCTCCCGCGGTGTTTCATAGTGATGGTCAAACTGGTTGTCTCCAACGATTTTCTCCCGCGGGAGCGAATCGTGGGAGACAACCAGTTTGATCATCACCAAGAAATACCACGCAGTTCTGTAATAGATGAACTTCTCCCCAGACAATTTTGGAAACAAAATGCCAGAACCTAAACGGATAAAACGAAATGGGGAGGGTGGGGGGCCTAACATCCTTCTCAAGTCCCTGTCGCATGTAGCAGGCGACACTATCAAAAGCAGTTCAAGCGGATGCGTGCACATTGGGAATGAAAAAAGTAACAAAAGTCCATCTTAGCATGCAAGTAAAGGAAGTCCCTATCACAGATACATGGGCGTATTTTGAGAGGTCCCTTGCAATGTGCAGACGGAACGACTTTTTAACCCCTTTTTATGCCGAGGAAAAATTGGACACCACACTACAGCAAGAGGCATAGATCCTCATGAGCCCGGGGGGCTCATGAGGATCTAAGCCTCTCACTGAAACCACTTTGTATCCATTGTTCATGGGACGGCTGGAGCTCTTTCCCGTTGAAATTACACAGATTTCGGACGTACAGTGTACGTATAGTGGCAGTGGAGGGGTTAAAGGCACAAGCTTGCGTGCCAATTTAGATCTGCTAAATCTTTAATCATACGCTGACTTCACCAACTGATTGCGCCCCGATACTGACAGCGGAGTCCCAGCTCTCTCTGGCTCTCCACGGCAGAGGTTTTCGTCGCGACGATTCCTGCATGAATATTTGCGACAAGGCGCCAAACTAACCTGGCACTATCCTTGAATTATCATGGTCGATCCATCTCCTGCAACTGTACACAGTCCTTAGATGACACCTCCAAAATGTTGGAGAATGCGCTCGCGGGGTTAAATCGGTTAAAAAGACGCCATTCAAATTTGGTCATGGGATTCAAAGTGTGTAAAGTTCGTTTGCGGGGGCACCCTTGTACTTAAAAATTCAGACAGATATTTCGGTGACCGTGAAGAGGAAAGGTGATCAGGGAGACGGGAGAATGCTAAATCTGGAAATCATTCGAGGATCTCTGCTCTTCCCTTTACTTTTCTGGTCCTATTTCTAGTGCTCTCGTCCTGTTGTCCCCCTCTGAGGGCACACAAAATGCCCCCGCGATTTGCCTTCAAACCGTCCTTCCGCGCAACATAAACTGACAATCAGCGCTGTCGGCATCGCGAACATCTGATTCGAGACAAAATAAAAATCCACAGCGACCTCTTTCACCTGAAAAAAAAAACTTCTCGCAGATGGAGGAAGTTCGCTGTGGATTTTATTCTGAAACAGGAAAAAGAGGCGCAGGTGCCAATGTATACCCCACTCCTGGTGGCACCGACTCTGTTGCATGTATCCGTGAAAAAAACAGGGTAGTGAGCAATGGGTGTAAATAAACCATTGCATCTTGAAGAAGAAAGTTGGTTTAATTTTGGCCAGCAACAGGTCAAACGTTTCCTTTACTGGCGGAGCACAGTTAACTCATTCGAGATGTGCCGCCTACGGATACGCGGCGAACCGCCGCGTATCCGTAGGCGGCACGTCTCGAATGAGTTAACCCTTTGCGTGCCGGCAGCGGTTTTTGTCGCGATGATTCCTATAGAAATCATCGCGACAAAAACCGTTGCCGACACACAAAGGGTTAAACACACACACACACAAACTCAAGAGGCATAGATCCTCATGAGGCCCCGCATCTGCGGGGGCTCATGACGATATATGCGTCTTAACGATCTTCATCTCACTGTTTTCTCGGTTACACGAGGTAATCCCTCAGCGAATGATGGTATCTGAGTCGACACTTCGACCCGCTGTCTGAGACGGCCTTCAAATACATCATTTTTATGCTGACATATACAAAACCAAAATACACGAATTCTTTTCCTTTGTAAAAATAAATTGTGTTGTACCCGTCTTTTCTAAGCGTGTTTCTTTCTCCGTTGGGTACTTCTTTTCCTTTGGTCTTTTTCTTGTCTTTTCTTTATTTTCATTTTTTATACATATAGATTTTTCTTTTTTGAGGTTTGATTGATTGATTGTACATTGCTTAACGTCCCGACAGCAACAAGGCTTTCTCAGGACGTGCCTGCACTGCTTGTGAAAAAAAAACCCACAAAAAACCCCAGAACATTGAATGTATGTCGCCAGCCGGTCAAATACGTTAAATAAACCTAACACATGGGGCCTAAATAAAGCTAAGACCATTTAGCAACACACATCCAATATCAAGAGCTACAGGCAGTGCAGACAGTAGGGAGAGTTTTAAAAAGGCAAATACAGGTGAATGGACAAAGGGTAGACAGAAAAACATTCCCCAGAATAGAGAGAAAAACCCACCCTGTGGGGCTGACCAGGGTGACCCTGGGAACTAAAAAATACCTAACCCCACCCAAGTCCCCCAGGGCAGACCCGGGTGGGGTCTTTTTTGAGGTGGGGCGGGGGGGGAGGGGGAAGGGTCAGCTTGGTATCATATACTTTTGGCCCGCACGGATTAATCAAATTTATATCTATGTTCTATATATAGATCTATGAGAAGGAGGAGGCTTCAAATTTCTCAGATACGTGACAAGATGAGGGCAACTTAACTGGCTTCCCGTCCTAACCCGGAGCTCCGCTAAGCTAATATTGCCTGTGCAGCCAGAGTTCGTCCATCAGGCTTAAATTCTGTTAACGGCTTTCGAGGGGGTGGATATAGTCAGGCGTTACAAGAACGTCACAAAAACCGTTTAGAACAGTATTGATATTGTCAGTGAACACAGGCGTGGGAGGGGAAAGCCGTTTTCACGATGCGTCTCAATAGACAATATGTGTCTCTTCTGCTCACAATGGTAAACAGAGAAAAATAAGGTACATGTATCACAACAGAGCCAGCAAGAGATAAAAACTGCATGTCCAGGCAAAACGACTGGCTCGTTCTACAGATTATCCGTTGAAAGGTCCTGGAAAATCAAAGTGGCACTGTCGCCGTGCGCCTGAATTGATTATTGTTCAGGTCGTACTCCATAGCCAACATAGCTGTCGCTGTCCCCCATACCCTGCCCGTTAGGGCCGTCCATTATCACTCTGGTGCCTTGGACGTCAACTCCTGAACTACCCTACCAGCAAGGAACTGCATAAGCCCCACAATAGTGACAGGAAAGGTCATGTGAGGATTTAAGACATTTAGCCCCAACGCCACTACAGCAGGAGATGGATCGACCGTGACAATTCAAGGGTAGTGCCAGATTAGCTTGGCGCCATGGTGTATCTCCTGCTGTAGGGCGTCGGGGCTAAATGGGTTAAGTAGGGCCAACAAGAGGCACAGAACGTCAGGAGCCCCGCTGCATATGCGGGGGATGTGGTGCTTTGTGTCTTGCATCTGTCGGTGTTCTTTTTTTTCAAATCAGTGCAAATTTTAACTCATTCAAGACGTGTCGCCTCTGGATACGCGGCTTATGTCGCGTATCCGGAGGCGGCACGTCTCGAAGGTGTTAACGCCGTTGTTGCTAACAAAACTACCCCGATGTCAAACCTCCGACAGCCGAAGGAATTTTATCAACGCTTTCAGCGATTCGCAAGTCAACGCGTATGACGTTGATGGCAACCCACGCAAGAGTTTTGTTTTGGTTTTTTTTTTTTCCCCACAGCACTGATTCACTGTTTCAATTTAACGCCGTGCAAGCAACAAAGGCTGTATCACAGTCAACAACAACATAACACAACACATGCATCTATAGAACTTTAATGTGGGCGAAAGACATTACACGTCACACAACCCAACACAACAAACTGGAGATCGCAGACACTTGGAGCTAGACTGGCTTACTTGAATAGTCTGGTTTGACCTCAATGTCAAGGTCTGAACGAGTGACATTTAGTGACGAAGAACTCAAGAAGTGGCATTTACCGACTGTTTGTGTCTGCCACTAGACGATTAAAGGGTTCGGTTGGGAAATTGAAATGTTTAAGACTTAATTCGGTCCCTGCACCGCAAACAGAATGATCATTACACAACAGGCATACATTCTACTTCATAGTTTCGTACACAGGTGTGCATTGTTTCTTACGCAGGTCTGTATTCTGTAAGGGCTCATGAGAATCTATGTCTCTTGCCAGTAGTACGGGGCCAGTCCTGTCTACTGACATTTCATCCCGTCAGGTTGAAGAAGCCATTCGTGCCCATCAGAAAATTAAGAACTTAGAGGCAGGGGCAGAAGGTTTTCATGAAACTGGTCTCGCCAAGAAAGGACGCACATCCTGGTGTATCCCCTACAGACTGCACGGACTCATGAGCATCTGTGCACCTGAGACGCGTGAGGCCTTTGCTGCTGGCGTGTCTAAAGATCGGGGACTCCCTACTTCCGATTAAACTTCTCGATTGAGACGATTAGTCTGCGGGGTTACTTTGATCGGGAGCGAAAGTGCGGTCAGGAGTGCTCAGAAAACTTCTATCTGCAAGCGGCACAGATCTTCATGTGCCCCTGCGGGGTTCATGAAGATTTGCGCCGCTTGCCGGTAAAGATCCGCTGCATCTACATGTGTGCTCCTTCAGTAGAGTTTCGATGTCGTACGACCTCTTCCTGAGCGCCAATGACCACAAACGTCAACTTGGAGCGAAATAAACACTGACCACGAGAAGTACATGTAACTTATCATCCCCCGCATACAGAAGGACATATTGGAAACTCTTTACCCATTTACAATCTATGTTTTCAGGCAGGAGGGTGATCACCAGGTGTACGCCTCAAGCAGGATTTGCAGGGTCATCTTTGATCGTGATGCGTCTTGACCGGATTAACACGCCAGAATCACTCACGACAAATCGACCCCCGGCCACTGTGGCGTGTGCCAAAGTGACGCGGGATCGATCTGGCGTGAGAGTCATTTGATGCGTTCTTCTTCTCACGCGACATCGACACACCATTGTCGTACGTCACAGTGACAATGGGTCGACATGGCGTGAGGGTCATGCTTGTGTGTTAACCCTGCGGCTCCAGGTTGGTTTAACCCTTTTGATGTCGGCAGCTTTTTGTCGCGATGATTCCTGGACAAAAAAAGCGCTATCGACAGCGAAAGGGTTTAACCAATCCTATGGAGAGAAAAAAAAATTTTCTAACAATATATCCTCCTAACACAAAAGAAATTTGGGTCACAAGGTCGGCTGCTAAAAAAAACTAAGACCCGGGTAATTTTTTTGAAGAAACGGCGTGAAGCGATTAGGATATTTTTAGTTATTTTGAAAACGGAATTTGGCGCTTACCTTTTTGGGTGCCCCCGCTATATTCTTAGAGGCGCTGAACTGCTGCTTATACACGTAGTCAATTAAATCATGATTCTGTGAGCAAGTATAAACACTCCACAACGGAGAAAAAGATCTAATCTTACAGTATTAAAAAAGAATGATAACGTCATATGGTTTACGATAATGTTCTTCTTTATGTTAGGATATGTAATATTTTGGTTCTCTGCCAGTGCCATTTGAATAGTTCTGACGACTTTTCTACACCAACTTTGTGACAATAAACATAATCACGATTTCACTCTGTTTACAACTGACATGCACTGCTCTATCGTGTCATCAGTTTTGTTCACTTATGTGACATGTAAAAACTTTTTTTAGTTTCCTCAGATGTCTTCAACAGTCTTTAGCGCGCTTCACTTTGGTCCAAATGTTTGTCTTGCGTGAAAATCTACGAACAGTGAAAGATCTTTTTGTTTCTTTGCAAACATTCCTGGGTAGACGATCTAACTAATCGAAATCCCTAGCCCTCCGTTGATCCCAGATCATTATCTTCCAAATTGGAGTCCGTTTTTTTCCTTGACAGTCACAACCCCACGATCAGCAAACACACTGTGCCTGTAACCAACAAATAATGCCACTGCACACTTAGACAGCGAACGACGCTCGTCTGCAAGGGGCATAGATCTTCATGAGCACACGCATTGCGAGGGGCTCATGAGAATTCATGTCTCTTGCTTGCTCACTTGAGATCTGTGCTCTTTGACACACTGGTTCATTTTGCGTAAGGAAGCGGTCATACTATCCAGTAATACTACAGCAAATTATACAACGAATATAGCACATCTGCAAGAGACATAGATCCCCATATGACCCCGCATTGCGGGGGCTCATGAGGATCCATGCCTCTTGCCCATTCATTCTGACACTGACGTTCTCCTTTAGACTATGGAAGGGGTCTTTAAGTATGTACACGGTTCAATCTACGATAGCTCTGAATTCGAAGTCTGGGGGAATCCGTAAAAGGAATATTTGAATAAGACATGGACAAAGGGACTCTCTTCGTGTGTTTTCGATGTTTCATGCACCATCGCGATGGAGAAGAAAAAAAACACACCTCACCCTATTTTCCGGGAAAACCACACATAACCCTCCCATCCTGCTAAGATTGTAAATTATGTTGGGACAGAAGGGTCGGATGCGGAACAAGGGTGCGGTAGGAAAATATTATGTGGAGAATATTTCTGTAACTCTTATCATTCGGAATACACCAGTGTGTGGAATAAGTTTGACTAAAATAGTTCAAGGGTACTGCCAGAATAGCTTGGCGCCTCTAGGC